>CAUYUJ010013936.1:404972-437198 GCA_963575745.1 Prorocentrum cordatum | reverse complement strand
GGCCGTTCAATGGGCTCGTTGGTCTCAATGTCTTCGTGTGTTGGTGGGCATGGCAATAGGGTGAACATTTTACTCATGAGGTTGCACGGTGTCCCGCAGCCGGTAATTGGAGGTCAGATTCGTATGTCCGACTCGCATCGTTTGTGCATGCACACGCGTGTCTGTCAGTCACCTCGATGTATAAGAGTCTCATGCTTGTAGCCGACATGGTCGCAATATCCATAGCTCCATAGCTCCATAGCTCCTCCTCCTCCTCGTCCTCCTCGTCCTTCCTCCTCCTCCTCCTCCTTCCTTTCCTCCTCCTACCCTCCTCCTCCTCCTCCTCGCCTCCTCCGCCTCCTCCTCCCCCCTCCTCCTCCTCCTCCTCATCCTCCTCCTCCTCCTCCTCCTATCCCCCCCTACCCCCTCAACACCCCCTCCCCCTCGCCTTCCCATAGTCCCCCTCCTTCTCCTCCTCCACCCTCCTCGCCTCGGCCCCGTCTTCGTCCTCTCCTCCTCCTCCTCGTCCTCCTCCTCCGCCTCCCCCTCCCCCTCGTCCCCCTCGTCCCCCTCGTCCCCCTCCCATGCCCGTGCTCGAAGGCCGCCTGCCGCACACGCTGCGCAAGCGGCGAGGACCGCCACCACGGCGCGGGCTGGCCGCGGGCGGCCCGCGGCCTGGGCCGCGCCGGGCGCCGCGCCGCCGAGGGCTCCACGTTGGGCCGCCGCGGGCCGCCGTCGTCGGCGGTGTCGGCGTCGGCGTCGGCGTCGGCGTCGTCGTCGTCGTCGTCGTCGTCGGCGTCGGCGTCGGCGTCGGCGTTGGTGTCGTCGTCGTCGTCGTCGTCGTCGTCGTCGTCGTCGTCGAAGTCGTCGTCGTCGTCGTCGTCGTCGTCGTCGTCGTCGTCGTCGTCGTCGTCGTCGTCACCGTCGTCGTCGTCGTCGTCGTCGTCGTCGTCGCCCCTCCTCATCATCGTCGTCATCGTCTCCTCTCGTCCTCCTGGGTTATTTCCGTCCTTGCCGTTCCTCCGCCCTCGCCACGCTACCTCCTACCTCTCGACTTTCGCCCTCTCCTCAGGGTCCTCGTCCTCGTGCTCGTCGAGCTCCTCCTCCTGTCGCTGCTCCTCTTTCTTCCTCAGGCCGTGTCTGGTCAAGCCGTGCGTGGGGTCCTTGTCCCCTTCCCCCTCCTCGCTCTGCTCCGGCGGCGGTCTCGACCGTCCAAATACTGCCCTGCTCCCTAACAGAGGGATTGACACCTACATGGGGAGCACAAGGACATACTAGTACTATGCGTCCTACAGTAGGAGCTCGACCACAAGAAACCTTCCACAAGAAACCCATCCCTGGAACCCCAGGTCCATTGATTTTTGGTGTGGGAACGTCACGGCTTCCATAGCAAAACCATCGAAACCCAAGAAGCCCAGGGCACCCTGGAGGCAAGCAGGGTGTTTCTTGGCATAGGTTTCCACTATAATACCCTGCTCCCTAACAGAGGGATTCACACATCCATGACTGGCGCAAGGACATGGTAGTACTATGCGTCCTACTTGGAGGCGTGCGTCCGACCCGAACATGTAGTACAACGATGTTGTAGTATATCGTTTCCCGAGCGGTATGGCCGGACAGCGCCCGCCACGGAGCTTATACAATCAGATTTCTCGGCGCGCGCGTCGCCCACGGGGGGGGCGCACACATAGCATTAGTCTGTTGGGGTGACGCCGACTCCAAGGGAGCGCGGTTCACAAAGCAAGTGCCCCCACTGCGGGTACTCCCCCCACCAAACAGGTCAGCCGACCTGTTGGCGCGTGTGAGGGCGATTTCTGGGCTGGTCGTCCCAGGGTGGTCCTGGGAGAAACCTTCCATTCGCAGCTTTTCCTCTCTTCCCCAGCATTTGGCTTCACAAACCTGCAAAACCAATGTGAATCGAGCCAGGTCGCAATCGAGGCCGCAAATGGCTCGAAAGAAAGCCCCTTCACTTTGATCCGCTCCCAGCTGGGGAGGGTCCCGGGGAACTCCAACACAGCCCAAGATGTCTCAAGACGGCCCAAGAAATCCCCACGACGCCCCAAGATGCTTCCAAGAGGATCCCCAAGAGAACCCCCAAGGCCCAAACCTGGGACTCCCCTTCTTGGCGTTTGACTGATGCTTGCAATCGTGCTTTTGCGGGCATCCGACCGCCCAACACGGTCTAACAGGCCCCCAGGTCCGCCTCAAAACAGCCTCAAAAAAAGCCCGAAGAGGGTCCAAAAACAGCCCAAGAGGGCCCAAGAAGCCGCAGGAGGCTCCCAAGGGGGGCTCCAGGGTCTGGAGGGAGCCCGAACTGCAGTGTCGAGCCGACCCTCTACGGAAAGCCTCCGCGACCGCCGGTAGGCCCCCCCCAAAGCAGATCAAGAACAAAAACGCGATAGCAATGAACTGTTGGCGCTCCGCGCGGATTTCTTGGATCTGCGCTGCTGGACCCCCCCGCCGGCGCCGGCAGGCCCCCAGAGGAGAAGAAGAACAAACCCCACAACATGAGCTTTTGGCGCGGAGCGCCAGAAAAACTATGTTGATGCCGTTTCTTCTTCTTCTTCTTCATCTTCTTCTTCTTCTTCTGCTTCTGCCTCTTCCTCTTCTGCCTCTTCCTCTTCTTCTTCTTTTTCTTCTTCTTCTTCCTCTTCGACTGAAAGAAGCCTCCGAGACCGCCGGCAGGTCCCCCTGGAGACCTCCACTGCGCCCCCAGGAGGCCCCACGGGCCTCCCGAGGAGGAGACGACTCCCACCAACAAGACCCCACCACCCTCCAACCGTGCAGCTGCCGAGACTGCCAAGCTTCGCTCCACGAGCATGGGATCACATGTCAGGCGGCAGGTCTGTGTCTGGAAACGTCCTCCCTTCCATCCTTGCGTCGTGAAGGTGGGAGGCGTCATCGTTTCGCCTCACAAGTTAAGCTTCGAGGAGACACAGCGCGAACACGCGGCTTGAAAACAATTCACACTCCGTACGTGTAGCAATTGAACAATTTCAATCGGCATGGCAATATTAATCGAATCCGCAAGCGATACGAAACATGAAAAGCGAACGGCTCTCCGTCCAGGCGGTCGTCGGGGAAGTTATGCACATCTACCAGCGTTGACTCCAGACGGACAAGGTGCAAGCTGGTGGTGTTGATGATTGCGATGCCCGTGTCTCACCGAGACTCACGGTGAGAGGCGGCAGTCCTTCAGCAGCTCGGACCTTGTGGGCCATTCAGAGCAACAAGAGTCTCAGACGGAACGCCCAGACCGCGCGGCCCAGACGCCTGGTGGTGCGACGAGGCAGACAGGTCTACGAAGGACGAGGATCGAGGATGCGGGCTTTCCGCAATCGATCCTGCCTCTCGCCGCCTCCCCCACTGCCTGGTCCCCCTCCGTCCCCCCCCCCTTCCCTCCACCCCTCGAGGAGGGGATCGACTACAGAATCGATCTACCCCAAAATTGGTGTTTTTGCCGATCCATGGAAAATATTACGTCCTCTTTGTAGATTCGACGAAGCAACTTTTTGGGGTAAATCAATTCTGTAGTCGATTCCCTACTCGGACCCCCTCCATGCCTCCATGCCCCGCCGCGTTCCTGACTCCCCTCGTTCCCCGCTCCCTCCCTCTCCCCATGCCTCCTGAAGAGAGGGAGAGAGAGAGAGAGAGAGAGAGATGAGGGAGGGGAGGAGGCATCGAATATGGGATCAACTGCAGAATTGATTACTCCAAGCATTGATTTCCTCGCCGAATATGCAAAAAAACACGTAGCATGTTCGTAGATCTACGGGACATGATACGTATTGTCAGTAGATTCGTCGAAAAAAACGGTTCTGGGATAAATCATTATGTAATCGATCCCTACGCGAAGGCAGGGGGAGGAGGCGAGGGACCCCTCCTCCCTCCCGTCCAACGGAGGGGCACCTCGCCAACGCCTACGCGCTCCGACTCCCGGATGAAGTTGCTCACGTCCAGGATGGAGCCCTGCACGCAAGTTGGGCTCCTCCTCCTCCCGCCTCCTCGCTCCTCCTCCCTCCTCCCTCCTCCTCCCTCGCTCCTCCCCAGAGGCCACCGCACCTTCCAGAACTCCGTCGGCTCTCCGAGCGCAGGTGCCCTGGGGCGCTCCCTCCTCCGGCTCCCCTCCTCCCCCCCATGCGAGGAGGGGCCCGCCCCCCACCGGCCCTCCCCGCGCCGCGGCTCGCCTCTCCCCCCCCCGCGTCGCGTGGAGCGGAGCTGACCGGCAGCCCGGAGCGGCCACCGCCGCGGCCCGGCCATCTGCGGAGGCACCGACAGGGCACAGATGAACTCAAATCAAACGAAGGGGAAGGGGGTGGAGGAGGAGAATGGAGGAGAATGGAGGAGGAGAATGGAGGAGGAGGAG
Organism: Prorocentrum cordatum; assembly: GCA_963575745.1. Taxonomy (NCBI): domain Eukaryota; class Dinophyceae; order Prorocentrales; family Prorocentraceae; genus Prorocentrum; species Prorocentrum cordatum. Next base: position 432,853 of record CAUYUJ010013936.1, on the reverse strand, counting down.
GAGGAGGAGGAGGAGGAGGAGGAGGACATAGTCTAATGGCTTGGCCAGACTTGGGCCAAACGCTTGGCCGCATGGGCGCTTCCAAAAAGCAAGGGGTGGCGGTGGTTCGCGTCTGCGAGAGCATGTCGTGAAGGGGTCCGCATTGGCACTATGTGGGGAAGTGCCCATAGGAGACATCAAGTTCGGATTGGTGCAGTATGCTTGCTGTCTGCTGCGATCGAACTAATAGTGAAAACGTGAGACCCCCAGACCATGAAGCACCTCGTACCTGACCCGTTCATGCGAAGTGCAGAGCCAACGCTGAAAACGTCAAATATAACACTGGCATGTGACTCGTTGGGACAACCACTGGAAGCATCAAGCCTGGCAACACTTTTTTCCGCTCAGTATGACGACCCACGTCACGCTTGAAGGCAAAAGGTCATAATAAAAGGGTGAAACAACGCATTTGGCCTGTTGCGCTCCAGACCGCCCTACCTTGAAAACTGACCTGAGAAGAACGGGAAGCGACTGTTCGAACGCCTGTCGCTGATCGAACCACGCATGCGAACGTCAAAACTGGAACACTTGTTCCAACTATACACCCCCTCCCCCACCCGGCCGGCGGCCAATCCGGAACCATGCCAACCCCATGAGGGCCACCCCTCCACAATTTTTTCAAAAACAATACAAACCGCACTCTGCCTCCACATTTGGAGCATGCGCGGCCAACCCGATGCGACTCCCCCCCACCATCCCTGTCAAAAAACAAAACAAAGTACACTGTGGGGCAAAATCTTGAGCCATGTTCGTGAGGTCCGCGAGCACTTTGTTGTTGATAAGGACGGCGGAGGTGTCAGCATATTCCCTGTTGTGCGCAGGGCTGCCATCTCTGAAAAACGAAAACAAAACAAAATGCACCTCGCGGCTAAATCTGGATCATGCGCGGCCACCCCGCGATCACTGTCAAATTGTTTTTGACACGGACGGCGGGGGTGGTGGCGCGTGGCCTGCTGTGCGCAGGCCCGTCAGACACGGTGATGGGCATTGGTTTTCGACAAGCATAGTGTGGGCCGACATGTTTCCCGATGTGTGCTGTCACGTGCGCAGGCGCACCTGACGCACTCTGCACGAACGTGGCGCGCCTGGCGTGGCTCGAGTGTGCGGCACAACTGGCGCACTCGGAGCACGTGGCACATCTGGCGCACCAGGCACGCTCGGGCCCCAGGAGTGCCCGGCGCGCGTGGCGCCCGTGGCACGCGTGACGCACCTCGCCCACGCGTCGCGCCCCAGGGGTCGGCTTTGGTTCCCAGTAGCTGCCCATCCAAAGACGACCGCTGAACATGCTCAGGCTCGGGTGTTACTGTTGTGTTGGGAGGGCGGGTGGGAGTGAACTAGACGGCTTGCGGGCGGGCGGATAGCTTGTCCCCTCCCCCCATGCACCCTCCCCTGGACCTGGCTTGGGCGCCCCGCGAGTTGTCAGAGTGCACTTGTTCGCCCAAGATGGTTCAAAGAGGGCCTCAGAGAGCCCAAAGATTACCTCCAAGGTGGCTCAAGATAGCCCAGGATGCCTCGAGTCGGCTCCCAAGATGCTCCGAGAGAGAGGCCCCAAGAACGCTCCAAGAAGGCTCCAAGAGGCCTCCGAGACCTCCAAGGAGGCCTCCAAGAAGCCAAGTTCCTTCCAACACCTCAAGGAAATCAAGGTATTTGTTGTCTCGCCTTTTCGCGTCCGATGGCCATCCGAGGCCTCAAGACGTCTCAAAGATGGCCCGAGCGGTCCCCAGGAAAGACCCAAGAGAGCCCCGAGACTGCCCCAATAGCGCCCGAGAGCGCTCCAAGAGCGCCCCACAAGGCGACTGTTGGGGCTCCCAATGGGGGGGGGGAATTAGGGAAACCGTCTTTTTTGATCGATCTCCTCCAAGATGGCCCAAGAGCGCCCTTGAAGCTCCCAAGAGCGCCCCAAGATGGCCCCAAGAGGCGCCAAGATGGCCAAGAGGCGCCCAATAATCCTCAAAGAAGCTCCCGAGAGACCCCCAAGAGGCCTCAAGAAGATCTCCGAGGCACCCAAGATGCTCAAAGACTGCCCTGGGCTCGCCAAGATGCTCTTCTCCTCCTCCACCTCCTCCTCGTCCTCCTCCTCCTCCTCCTCGTTCCTCCTCCTCCTCGTTCCTCCTCCTCATCCTCCTCCTCCTCCTCCTCCTCCTCCTTGTCCACTGTCTCTTCCTTCCTCCTCTTCGCCCTCCTCCTTCTCCTCCTCATCCCCCTCCCTTCTCCTAGGCGCCGCTAGCATCAATGGCGGCCATACCGATGCGCATACTGTACATGCGTTTCGCTGTCACAGTTGCGCACATCTTTTCCCCCACACCCTGGAGTTTCCCCCACGGCATGTCATATCTCCGCCCTCTCAAGTTTGTGACGTACAATGTGTGCTCTCTCATCCAGCCAGGCAATTGTCAGGACATCTCACGGGAGCTCGGGATGAAGGATGCGGTGTTCATAACGGGTACGAGGCTGCGCAAGCGTGTGCATGATACGGCCTGCATTGGTGCATATGACGACCAAGCACCAAGAGGCCCCAAGATCGCCCCAAGATGGCCCAAGAGGCCTCCGAGATGGCCCTGTGACGCCCCAAGAAACTTCCAAGGCGGCCCCAAGAGGGCCTCAAGACGGCCCAAGAGGCCTCCAAGACGCCCAAGAAGAGCGTCCAAGCCCGTCCAAGGCCCCCCAAAAGCCTTCAAGACGGCTCAAGAAGCCTCCAAGAGGTCCTCCAGGAGGGCTGGAAGAGGCCAAAATCATTGGATGTCCTTTGGTTTTCGAAGGATATTGCACTTCGCTTCTTTTTCGGCCTTCCGACGGCCCAAGGGGTCCCCAAGACCGCCCCAAGATGGCCCCAAAGGCCTCCAAGTTGACCCCGTGACGCCCCAAGAGGCCTCCAAGACGCCCCAAGAGGGCCTCAAGACGGCCCAAGAAGCATTCAAGACGCCCAAGATGGCCTCCAAGGCTGCCCCGAAGCGGCCCGCGGGGCCACAAACCGGTTCGGAGACGCATCCCCGGACGGCTCCCGACAGGGTCAGACGGGCCAGGCACGCCCCAAGACGGCCCAGGAGGCCCTCGAGAAGCCCCACAAGGCCCCAGAAGGCTTTCAAGAGTCCTCAAGAAGGCCCGCAGGAAGCTCCCAGGAGGCCCCACGTGTCCTCCTTCTCCCCCTCCTCCTCCTCCTCTTCCTCCTCTTCCTCCTCTTCCTCCTCTCTCTGTCTGACGGCCCAAGATGCACTCAAGACGGCTCAAGATGGCTCCAATACGGCCCAATACGGCCCATGTGGTACCCAAGATTGCCCCAAGATCGCCCAAGAAGCCTTCAGGATGGCCCCAGAACGGCCCAAGAGGCTCCCAAGACGGCCCCCAAAGGATCCCAAGACGGCCGAAGAAGCCTCCAAGACGCCCAAGATGGCCGTCAAGACTGCCCTGAAGCGCCCCAAGAGGGCCCCATGACGATCCAAAGAGGCTCCGAAGACGGCTTCCGACGGCGTCAGACGGGCTAGGAAGGCCATAAGACGGCCAAAGAAGCTCCCAAGGAGCACCCAAAGGCCCCCAAGAGGCCCCCAAGAGGCCCCGAAGAGGCTCCCAAGAGGTCTCGTCATCCTTCTTCTAATCCTCTTTTTCCTCTCTCTCCTCATCTTCTCTTCCTCCCCCACGTGTTCCCCGAAGGGCTTCCACAACGGCTGGGGGAACGCATGGTCCAATAGCGTGCCCAAACCCTGCCCAAACGTTTGGCCACATAGGCGTATCCTAAAAGGCAGGGGGTGGCGGTGGTTCGCCATAGGCGCTTTCGATAATCCAAGAGGGGCCTGAAATCGCCCGAGCGCCCAGAGAGAGCTCCCAGAGGGCCGCCACAGCATTCCAAGCAAGCCCTCCACAGCATCACACCAGGAACCCTGGTGTGACACTGCGTGTTTCGGGAGCCCTCATGGGGCCCTCTTCGGCCTTTCAAAACCTCTTGGTGCCCGTAGGCGCCCCTCTTCAAGCCTTTTGGAACTCTCACAGAGCCTGGAAAGAGCTCCAGGAAGCCTCCAAGAGAGCCCCGAGAGAGCTCCAAGGGGGGTCGCAGACAGTCCCAACCAGTATCCCATCAAGGCACGGTGGCGGGATGGGCCGTGGGCAACCCAATCCAAGATGGGCCTGAAATCGCCCGAACGCCCCAACAGAGCCGCCCGAGGGCTCCTATATACTTCTCCAAGAGGCGACCAGGCTCGACTCCCACATGGTCAGGATGGCGCTGCACTGCCCCCCTATCGATCCTAGATGTTCTCAGGGACACGAAGATGACCCCAAGATACCCCAAGAAACACAAAGATACAGAGAAAGGAGGAGGATGAGGAGGAGGATGAGGAAGCAGGAGGAGGAGGAGGAGGGAGGAGGAGGAGGAGGACAATCTGACCTGAGATGGCCCCAATATGCCTCCAATACGGTCCCGGGTGGCGGCAAGAGGCCGCCGTGAAGCCCGAGGAGGCTCTCCGAGCCCCGGAAAGGCTCCCAAGAGGTTTCCTCCTCCTCCTCCGCCTCCTCCTCCTCCTGCTCCCCCCAATCCTCCTCCTCTTCATGCTCCTCCTCCTCCTCCGCCTCCACCGCCTCCTCCGCCTCCTCCGCCTCCTCCTCCTCCTTTTTCTTCTTCGTCTTCTTCGTCTTCTTCGTCTTCGACTTCTTCTTCCTCCTCCTCCTCCTCCTCCTCCGCCCCCTCCTCCTCCGCCTCCACCGCCTCCTCCGCCGCTCCTTCCGCCTTCTTCCTCCTCCGCCTCCTCCTCCGCCTCCTCCTCCTCCTTCCTCTCCTGGTTCCCCACCCTCCTCCTCCCCCAGCGGCTGCGAAAGTCATCGTCGTACGATTCTTGGGAACCTCATTGGCCTTCAGGGGAACTCTTCGGGGCGTCTGGTCCCAGACTTCCCGAACAACTCTGGCTGTCACCTTCATCATGGGGGTCTTCTTCCAGGGACGGCGGCACTGGCCGTATATTAGAAATTACGCTGGGACCTCGTCCCACGCACGGGTCATCAAGCGAAACTCGCCTCGGCAACTGAAAAGACGGGTGCGCTTTGAGACGAATCGGGCAGCACCTTAAACAGGGACGCGTAGTGAACGCAAGCCTCCGAGGGCATCGCTGCCTCAGTGTGGTCATCTTCTCCTAGTAATCCTCCGACAGCATAGCCAGAATATCCAAGATGCTTGACGTAAAAGTTCAGATACCAGTCTCCGTTCAGAGTGCGCCCATGGGCAACTTTAACCTGCACCTTCCCAAACTTTAGCCACTTCGGCTGCTCATCATGCACTCCCTGAGCTTTGAAATTGAGACCGCTAGACCCTGTCGCCTGCACCCACTCCCCTGTGACATTCAACTCTTGGAAATACATGTCTGCGCATTGTCCACCCACTTGACGCGCATCAGCCTCCACACGCAGCAATGCGTTCTTATGCCTTCCACGGGGGATGCTTATCAGGACATGCTTGCCCGGCTTCATCAAGTCGAACCGCTGGCCAAGAACATTTTGCAGATGGGGATCGCCTGTAGCAGCAACGCTTCCGCCGACTCCGCCCGCACTGGGCGTCGGGCTGGGCGTCGGGAACGGCGTTGGATACGCCGTCGGGTAGGGCGTCGGATAAGGCGTCGGGCTGGGCGTCGGGCTTGGCGTCGGGAAGGGCGTCGGAAAGGCCGTCGGGTAGGGCGTCGGATAAGGCGTCGGGCTGGGCGTCGGGCTTGGCGTCGGGAAGGGCGTCGGAAAGGCCGTCGGGTAGGGCGTCGGGTAGGGCGTCGGAGACGGAGTGCCAGCGCAACTCAGGAGTACGGATCCGATGTTATCGTTCCCAGTCGGCAAAGGGTGGCAATAAGCGCCTGGCGTGTACGTGTAATCTAGGTTCGCGTTAGTGATCATCGTGCAGGAGCCGCTGAGGACAAGAGACGATATCCCAGGCATGACGTTGATCCATGCGCCAACAGTGCTGTACGAAATGACGGTGCCAGTGTTGGAACCCTGGCACCCGTACCCAGACGACAGGTAGTGCTCGTACATAGACACTGTGCAAGAGCAGCCCACACTAGCAACCCCACCGTTGATTGTCTTCCAGGAGGCTGGTGCCAAGGCTTGGTTTGTCGAGTTTGCAGCTTCATAGCTGTCGGATGAGTCCTGACTCATGGATGTGATGCTCATCGCGGCGCCTCCAACTAACGACGACAAGAAAGATACTGTCATCAACCAAATACAAGTCGATTCCATTGCACCGGTACAGAGTCAGTGCGCTCAGACGTGCCGAGTGTTCAGTATGATGAATAGGATGTGTAGCTCTCGTTCGGCGATCGGTGGCTTCAGCCAGATTTGAGGCAGACTGGCTTCGGTGCAGCTGCTTCTAGCGCAGGGCGTGGCCCTGTCCCCGAACACTTCGCGCAGTGGGGCCACGTGGACAAGGGGGCCGTGAAGCGGGCGCGCAGAAGAGCGCTGACAGTTCCCAGTGGGGCTGCGATCCGCGCGAGGGGTTGTGCAGAAAATGGGCACGGGCCCGCATGCGAACGCGCCCACTTTGAGGCCAAGGTAGACCGTGGACCTCCTTGTGGGGCTGCGATCCGTGGGAGAGGTGTGCCGAGACGGGCGCGGGCCCGCACGCAGAAGCGCTAATTGGGGCGCAAGTCGACCCCCCCCCCAGGTGGGGCACGACTCGTGGGGTGTGTGAGCCGAGGCGGGCGGAAATCCGCATGCGAAAGCGCCTCCTCAGACCGTGGGTGGACCTCCGCGTGGGGCACGATGTGCATGCGGGGCGTGCCGAGATGGGCGCGGGCCCACATGCGCCCGCTGGGGCCGCGCGTGGATTTCCTTGCCACGATCTGCGTGAGGGGTGTGCCGGGATGGGCGCGGGCACGCACGCGTCTGCGACCACTGAGACCGAAGGTGGACCTGCCTGTGGGGCACGATGTGCGTGTGCGTGTGCGTGTGCGTGTGCGTGTGTGTGTGTGTGTGTGTGTTTGTGTGTGTGTGCGTGTGCGTGTGCGTGTCCGTGTGCGTGTGCGTGTGCGTATGCGCGTGCGCGTGCGCGTGCGCGTGTGCGTGTGCGTGTGCGAGTGCGTGTGCGCGTGCGCGTGCGCATGCGTGCGTCTTTGCCTTCTATTCGTTGTTGAGTTGTGCGTATAGAGTGCAATTTTACGTTATGTGCGTGGTTGCGTGTGCGTGTACGAGATGTGATGTGCGCGTCTGGTGCGTGTGCGTACTGGAAACGCGTGCGCGTCGGCGCGTGCGCGTGGGCGTGTGCGTGTGCGTGTGCTGCGTCGTGAGTGTTTTGCGAGTGGTATGTTTGTGCGTGTGCGTGTGCGTGTGCGTGTGCGTGTGTGTGCGCGTGTGCGTGCGCGTGCGCGTGTGCGTGTGCGCGTTGCGTTGTGCGTGGCGCGTGTGCGTGTGCGTGTGCGTGTGCGTGCGGCGTCGTGCGTGTGCGTGTGCGTGTGCGTATGTTGCGCGTGCCGTGCGCGTGCGCGTCGTTGCGCGTGTGGCGCGTGCGCGTGCGTGTGCGTGGGCGTGGGCTTGTGCTTGTGCGTGTGCGTGTGCGTGTGCGTGTGCGTGTGCGTGCGCGTGCGCGTGCGCGTGTGCGTGTGCGTGTGCGTGTGCGTGTGCGTGTGCGTGTGCGTGCGCGTGTGCGTGTGCGTGTGCGTGTACGAGATGTGCATGTGCGTGAGCGTGTGCGTGTGCGTGTTCGTGCGCGTGCGCGTCGTGTGCGTGTGCTGCCGTGTGTTTCTTGTGCGCGTTGCGCGTGCGCGTGTTGCGTGTGCGTGTGGTGTGCGTTTGCGTGCGAAGTGCGCGTGCGCGTAGCGCGAGCGTCGTGCGCGTGCGCGTGCGGTGCTCCCCGTGTGTGTGCGTGTGCGTAGTGCGTGTGCGTGTGCCGTGTGCGTTTGCGTGGTGCGTGTGTGCGTGTGCGTGTGTGATGTTGTGTGTGTGTGCGGGTTGTGTGTGTGTGTGTGCGCGTGCGCGTGGCGTATGGCCGTAGTTGCATGTGTCTGTGTGCGTGTTCGTGTGCTTGGGCTTGTGCGTGTGCGTGTGTGTGTGTGTGTCCGGTGTGTGTGTGTGCGCGTTGGCGTGCCTCGTGTTGCGTGCGCGTGTGCGTTGTTGCGTGTTGCGTGCCGTGTGCGCGTGTGGTGCGCGTGTGAGCGGGGAGTGCGTAGTGCGTGTGCAGTGTACGACTGTGCGTGCGCGTAGTGAGTTGTACGTGTTCGTGCGCTGTTGCGCGTTGCGCGTTGGCGCGTGGCGCGTTGTGCGTGCTTGCTGTGTCTGCGCGTAGTGCGTGTGCGTGTGCGTGCGCGTTGCGCCGTGCGCGTGGTGCGTGTGCGTGTTTGCGTGTGCGTCTGTGCGTGTTGCGTGTGGTGTGGTTGCGTGTTGCGCGTGCAGCGTGCGCGTGGGCGCGTGCGCGTGGGCGTACGCGGTTGTGCATTTTGGGGTGCGTGTGTGTGTGCGTGTGCGCTTTGCGCGCTTGTGTGCGCGTGCGCGTGCAGCGTGCGCGTGCGCGTGTGCGTGGGATTGTGCGTGTGCGTGTGTGTGTGTGTTGTGTTGTGTGTGTGTGCGCTGTGCGCGTGCAGCGTGCGCGTGTGCGTGTGTGCGTGTGTGCGTGTGTGCGTGCGCGTGCGCGTGCGCGTGTGCGTACGCGTGTGCATGTGCGTGTGCTTGTGCGTGTGCGTGTGCGTGTGCGCGTGCGTGTGCGTGTACATGTGCGTGTACGTGTACGTGTGCGTGTGCTTGTGCGCGTGTGCGTGTCAGTGTGCGCGTGCGCGTGCGCGTGCGTGTGCGTGTGCGTCTGCGCGTGCGTGTGGGAGTGTGGGCGTGTGGCTCTGTGTGTGCGTGCGTGCGAGCGTGCGCGCGGAAGGACCGGCGAGCGGGCGGGCGGGCGGGCGGGCGAGCGTGCGCGTGCGTGCATGCGTGCGTGCGTGGGTTGCGTGTGCGTGTGTGTACATGTGTGTGTGCGTGTGCGTGTGCGTGCGTGCGTGCTTGCGTGGGTGTGTGGGTGTGTATGTGCGTGCGTGCTTGCGTGCGTGCGTGCATGCGTACGTGTGGGTGCGTGCGTGCGTGCGTGCGTGCGTGTGCGTGTGGTTCCGTGTGCGTGTGCGTGTTCGCGTGCGTGTGCGTTGTGCGTGTGCGTGTGCGTGTGCTGTTGTGCGTGTGCGTGTGCGTTGTGCGTGTGCGTGTGCGTGTGCGTTGTGCGTGTGTGTGTGTGCGTTGTGTGTGTGCGTGCGTGCGTGCGTGCGTGCGTGCGTGCGTGGGTGTGTGGGTGTGTGGGTGTGTGGGTGTGTGCGTGCGTGCGTGCGGCGTGCGTGCGTCCGTGCGTGCGTGGGTGTGTGGGTGTGTGGGTGTGTGGGTGTGTGCGTGCGTGCGTGCGTGCGGGCGGGCGTGCGTGCGTGCGTGCGTGCGCGCGTGCGCGCGTGTGTGCGTGCGTGCGTGCGTGCGTGCGTGCGTGCGTGCGTGCGTGTGCGTGCCGAGATGGGCGCCAGGCCAGCCCGCGCCCGCGCCCACAAAGAATGTTCTTGGACTTTCGCATGGGGCCATGATCGGCGTGAGAGGGTATACCGACATGGACGCGCCGCGGCATGGGCGCTCCTCGACTGGGGCCGCAGGCGAAGCTCCCCGTGGGGGCACGGAGCGTGTGAGAGGTGTGTCAGCATGCGCCCGCGACCCCCTGGAGCGTGCTCCGAGGTCCCCTTGGGCGCACGAGGCGTTTTTTTTTTCACTGCAGCGCCCCCCGATGAGGCAACTTGGGGCGCCGCGGGCGGAGCCCCGAAGGGCACAGAGCGTGGGATCGGCGCGCGGCGCGCGGCGGCATGCGCCCGCGCCCGCCAAGGGCCGCAGAGCGAGCTCCCCGGGGGCGTGGGGCGCCGTGCGCCCGGGGCCGCAGGTGCAGCCGCCTGGTGCTCCAGGAGTCGCGCGGGGCAGGGAGAGGGAGAGGGGGGGAGGCGGAGACGCGCGGCGCTGTGGACTCCAGGTGAGGACCCTGGCACCACAAGAGGGCTGAGGAAGACGTGTCGTCTCGACTTACTCGAGCCGCCGAACGGCCTCGGGGTGGGAGGGGAGGAGGGGGGCAGCTCGGGTGCGCCGCACAGGGGGCCAGGACGAGAGGGGTTGGGTTAGCGCACCATTGCCCGAGGCATATGCGCGGACGACGGGGTGGGCAAGGGAGCGTACTGAAGAAAATGGGGGGACACGAGATCTGGGAGATCCTGTTGGGCTCTGCCATGGTCATGGTACCCCCTCCCAGTCCCCACCCTCTCTGGCGGCCGTTCAGGACAATCAGGACAACCAGGGAGAGCTCTCCACGTGGCGCGGCGGCAAGAAAGCACCCCGAGGCGAGAACCCCCAAGAGCCGACCAGCATCTCCATCAAGAGTCAACGAAAACGCCCTCCCTCCTCTTAGACGCCGCTGAGAAGGCAGGATCAACCATCAACGAACCGGTAAGTCCGCCGACCCCTTGGGGTTCATCGGCGTGTGAAATGTTTCCCCCTCCTCAAACCCATCCCCCAGAAGCCTGATCCTGTCGACTTGGAGGGGAGGGGTCCTCCGGGGACTGCTCGAACGCATCACGGGGGGGCAGAAGGCCTCAAAACAGGCCAAGAGGCCACCAAAAGGCCCTCTGGACGGTCCAAGAAAGCCACGAGCCGCCGAAAGATCGATCGAAAACGCCCACGCTGACCGCCAGACGGCCCAAGAAACCCCCAAGACGCCCCAAAAAGCCCTCAAGAGGCGTCCTAAGACGGCCTCAAAGAGCAAAAATCGCCCCATGTCCATTGGAACATCTGCATGTTCAGCACAGTCGCCTCTTCTGCGATCACAGCGTCCAAAGCAGCCCAAGAAGGGTCGCCTCAAGACGGCCCAAGAGGCCCCCACGAGGGCTCCCAGACTACCCAGAGCCCCAAGACCGCTCAAAAAAGCCCCCTGCGGCCAAGAGGACACCAGAAGGCCCTCTGGATGGTCCAAGAGGGCAACGAGCCGCCGAAAGATGGATCGAAAACACCAATGCTGGCCGCCAGACAGCCCAAGCGGCCCCAAAGACGCTCCAAGAGCAAACATCGCCCGATTTCCGTGGGAAAGCCTGCATGTTCAGCACATTCGCCTCTTCTGCGATCACAGCGTCCGAGACAGCCCAAGAAGCCTCCTGGGTCGCCCCAAGACGGCCCAAAAGGCCCCCAAGAGGGCTGTCCGGCGACCCGAGGGGGCCCCATGACCGCTCAAAAAGCATCCCCAAAACAGCGAAAAGGCAACTAAAAGGCCCTCTGGACGGTCCGAGAGGGCCACGAGCCGCCGAAAGATCGATCGAAAACGCCAACGCTGGCATCCAGAAGGCCCAGGAGGCCCCCAAGGCACCCCAAGAAGCCCTCAATAGGCACTAGGCACCCCAAGACGGCCTCAAAGAGCAACAATCGCCCCATCCCCAAAGGAAAACGTGCATCTTCAGCACATTCGCTTTTTGCACATTCACAACGCCCAAGACAGCCCAAGAAGACTCCTGGATCGCCCCAAGACGGCCCAAGAGGCCCCCAAGAGTGCTCCCAGACGGCCCAAGAGGGCCCCAAGGCCGCTGAAGAAACCCCCAAGAAGGCCCAGGGGGGCTTGAGGACAGCCCCAAGAGGGGGTCCAGAGGGGGAGCCCGAACGAACATTTCGAGCCTTCGACTCCAAACCGCCCCTTGGCTGCCCCAAGAAGCCCCCAACACTCTCCCAGGGAGCTTCGAGAAGCCCAGTAAAAGAAGCTCCCAAGCGGCCTCCAGGAGGCCCCCTGGCGGTTCAAGAACTGTCTCCCGAACGCCCTCGAGACGCCTCCCACGAGACCCCGCCTGCCATCCGCATGGCCTCAGACCCGCAGCCCGGTGGCGGGATGTGCCCCAGGCCCTTCGATAATCATTCTTCTGGTTTTCCGACATATTTGCGACATAACCTGGATCATCTTCGGGCGTCCCGCCCTCACTGCGTACATGTCTGTTGCACGACGGCAGGGGGCATCATATTACCCCGTGTGTGCAGGCCCACCATCCCTCTCAGGAAAAAACACTGTAATGTGCACGTGGCGGCAACATCCCCGACACTTTGGGGTGTCCTCAGCGTGTGAGATGCTTACCCCTCCCCCGAACCCTCCACCCAGACCCTGATCTGGTCGATTTGGAGGGAGGGGGGTCCGCATGGATCCCCCAGGCCCGGCCCCACCGCATCATGGGATAAGGCCCCACAACGGCAGCCGCTGGTTTCGCCCGGGGCTGGTTTCGCCCGGCTGGTTTCGCCCGGCACTGGTTTCGCCCGGGCTGGTTTCGCCCGACGCTGGTTTCGCCCGGGCTGATTTCGCCCGGCTGCTTTCGCCCGGCTGCTTTCGCCCGGCTGCTTTCGCCCGGCTGCTGGAGGAGGTGCAGGAGGAGGAGTTGGAGGAGGAGGAGGAGGAGGAGGAGGAGGAGGAGTTGGAGGAGGGAGGAGGAGGAGAAGGAGGAGGAGGGAGGAGGAGGAGGAGGAGAATGACGAGGATGATGGGGGGGGAGGAGGAGGAGGAGGAGGAGGAGAGGAGGAGGAGAGGAGGAGGAGGAGGAGGAGGAGGAGGAGGAGGAGGAGGAGGAGGAGGAGGGCCAGGAGGAAGAGGAGGAGGAGGTGAGGCGGAGGAGGAGGAGGAGGAGGAGGAGGAGGAGGGGCGGAGGAGGAGGAGGAGGTGGAGGAGGAGGAGGAGGAGAGCTGTCTTGTCTCAGGCATTTGCTTGAGGGACGGTTTTCTTTCTGCACTTGACAGTCAGTTTTGTTCCCCGCTCACACGTGCCATGGTGGTTTCTGCTCGACTAGATTGGGTGATGAGGCAATCCGCCGCAGGGAGAGACGTGCACCTCTCTTTGAGCCAGGCTCGGGACGCAGGCAAGCCCAAAATCAAAGTGATTCTCGCCCCTGCCGGCGCGTCGTCGGCAAGTCCAATGCAGGCCGCCGCGCTACGTGCGCTCGTTGAGGCCATCCTCGTGCAGCTCCCGACCTTCACTGCTGTGGATCGGGGCCATCTCCACAGCGATGGCACATCAGTCGTTCAGGTATGGCTCTCACCACGTCATGCGGGTGCCCCTGGTCTTCCTGCTCGTGCGGTCCCTCCAACTCGTGCGCAAGGATCTGGCGAAGATGGAGACCCGGTCGCCCGTGGAGCGGGACGTGGTTCCGGCCAAGGCAGCGCGGGGCACACGCCTCGGCATCGGGCCAGTGACACATTGAGTGCTGCTCCTCGCGAGGACGACAGCCCAGATTCTTCCCAAGAAGAAGAGCCTGCTGATGTTGCGATCCAGATGCCCGTTATGGATGCTGCAGCCGCTCTTCCTCCACTGATGTCGATTCCTGGGGGTACATCCACCGCTCCAGAATTGTCTCGCCAACTTCAAGCTCTGAGCGAACGCGTGACGCCCGTGATGCATGGTACAGGCTTCCCCCTTCCTCAGTGGCTGGCCTCAATCGCAGCCCCCTCCGCGCCGTCCCTAGCAGAATTGGAACGTCAGTTGAAAGCTCTGCGTGATTCCAGCAGTTTTAGCAGCCCTGGCACGTGAACAGTTGAGTCACCAGACTCAACTCCCGCAGCGAGCAATTAGAGTTTCGGCCTTGGGTGGATTCGGCGCTGGTCGCGGCTCTGAAAATTGCTTCTGGCCCCGTGCGGCCCCTTGTGAGGCTGGGGTTGTCCTGGACACTATTAGCCCACGCATCCCCCTTGCGGGCCCTTCTCTCCTCTCCTTCTGTCGTCCTCCTCTTTCGTCCCCCTCTTGGGGGGGGGGGGGGGGGGGCCCGGGCTTTTGGGCTGTCCTCTCCGTGCGGCCCGTGGCTCCAGGGACCCGCTTGCTCTCGACCTCACCTTGCCGTCTCACTCCCGCTTGCTCTCGACCTCATCTCATTCGGGGCGTCGACCCTCTGCCCTAACCTCGAGAAGAATAACAAGAAGAAGAAGAAGAAGAAGAGGAAGAAGAGGAAGAAGAGGAGGAGGAGGAGGAGGAGGAAGGACGAGGGGGAAGGACGAGGAGGAGGAGGAGGAGGAGGTGGGCGAGGTGTGGGAGGAGGAGGTGGTGGAGGAGGTGGAGGTGGCTGAGGGAGGGCAGGACGGAGGGAGGAGGGAAGAGGGTTAGGGCCGCCGGACCCGACCCGACCCGACCCGACCCGACCCGACCGTTAGGGTCCGCCCGTCCCGACCCGACCCGACACGCCCGTTAGGGTCCGCCCGATCCGACCCGACCCGACCGTTAGGGTTCTCGCGTGCTCTCTCGATCATGCACCACACTTTAATGTCCCGCCCGCCCGACCCGACCCGCCCGTTAGGGTCCGCCCGTCCCGACCCGACCCGCCCGTTAGGGTCCGCCCGACCCGACCTAATCCGACCGTCGAGCTCTCGCGTGCCCTCTCGATTATGACACCACACTTAATGTCCCCCGCCCGACCCGACCCGCTAGGTAGGGTCCGCCCGACCCGACCCGACCCGATCCGCCCGTTAGGGTCCGCCCGACCCGACCCGACCCGACTGACTCCGACTTTGGTCCGGAAATGCGGAATTTCGGACCCAAACTCCGGTAATCGCATTTCCCTGGCGATCCGCTCGGACTGGTCAGGAGGAGGAGGAGGAGGAGGAGGAGGAGGAGGAGGAGGATGAGGAGGAGGAGGAGGAGGAGGAGGAGGAGGAGGAGGAAGAGGGAGACGACGTCCGACGGCGCCCTCCCAATGCCCGATTCGGGCACCCGGTGCGCTCGGACGCGGGGCGTCGGCTGAGGGGTGCGCAGCCAGAGGCCTTCTGCGAGAAAACGTGAGCAAAGGGCCCCTGGGAGGACGAGGAGGAGAAGGACGAGGAGGAAGGAGGAGGCGGAGTACGACGACGAGGACGAGGGGGAGGCGACGGACGAGGAGGACGAGGAGGAGGAGGAGGAGGAGGGCCAGGAGGAAGAGGCGGAGAGGAGGAGGAGGAGGGGAGGAGGAGGACGAGGCAGAGGTCGGAGAAGGAGAAGGAGGAGGAGGACGTTCTTGGACGTTTGGGACGTATCTTGAGGTGGGGGGGGGCCCGTGGCGCCCCCACACATAGAAGGAGAGGAGGAGAGGAGGAGGAGGAGGAGGAGGAGGAGGAGGGAGGAGGAGCGAGGGGAGGAGGAAGAGCGGAGGGGAGGAGGAGGAGGAGGAGGAGGAGGACGACGACGGCGACGGCGACGACAACGACGGCGGCGGCAGCGGAATCGGCGAGACCAGCCCTGGCGAAACCAGCGGGGCGAAACCAGCGGGGCGAAACCAGCGCCAGCGAAACCAGCGTCGGGCGAAACCAGCGCTGGCGAAACCAGCGTCGAGCGAAACCAGACCGTGCCCCCACAACGAGCCCATAAGCCCCAAAAGGCACCCAAGACTGTCCAAGAGGGCCCCCAGTCGCCGACGGTACCTCCAGGACGACCAAGTAGCCCCCTGACGGCCCAAGACGCCCCCGACACGCCCCAAGACGCATCCAAGAGCCCACCCAAGAGGGCCCCGCGAGCCACCATTCACTGATTGTCAACCCGCTTTGAACAAAAATTATAGCCGGAGTGCAGTATCCCCAAACAGGGTTTTTAGACCCACTGCGGTTTCCAAGGTCGATTGCGTGCCCGTCCAGTGCGGGCTGGCATGGCATGTTAAAACATGCCTCCTCCTCCTCCTCCTCCTCCTCCTCCTCCTCCTCCTCCACCTCCTCTTCATCCCGAACGGCATCTCGGAGCCCAGAGTTGCGAGGATGTCTCCAGCGTAACGGGCTGGACCACCTCGCGCGCGGCATTTCGGACCCCAGAGTTGCGACGATGTCTCGGGCGAAACGTGCTGCGAGGAAGTCTCAGGCGAAACGGGCCGGACCACCTCGAGCGCGGCGTCTCAGAGCTCCGAGTTGCGGGGGCCTCCTGGGGCCTCCTGGGACCTCCTGGTGACCTCCTGGGGCTTCCTCCTGGGCCTCCTGTGGCCTCCTGGACCCCACCTGGGGCTTCCTGAAGCCTCTTGGGGCTCCCAGGGGGGGATATCTAACATGTGGCCGTCGGGGCCCCCGAAAATGGGTGGGGCCACAAGAGCAGGAAAAATCAACGAATCGACACCGGATGTGTATTAACTTGACGCGTTCTGATAGGGGGCCTCCTGGGGCCTCCTGGGAGCCTCCTGGGAATCTCCTGGGACCCCTGGGGCCTGTCCTGGGCGTCCTGCGGCCTCCTGAAGCTCTCTGGGGCCTCCTGGGGCTCCCAGGGGGGATATGTAACATGTGGTCTTCTGGGCCCCCAGGCTGGACCACCTCTTGCGCAGCATCTGAGAGCTCAGAATTGCGAAGAATGTCTTGTGCGAAACGGGCCGGACCACCTTGCGCACGGCATCTCAGAGCTCAGAGTTGCGAGGATATCTCAGGCGAGATGGGCCGGACCACCTCGCGCAGGGCATCTCGGAGCCCAGAATTGCGAGGATGTCTCCAGCGTAACGGGCTGGACCACCTCGCGCGCGGCATTTCGGACCCCAGAGTTGCGACGATGTCTCAGGCGAAACGTGCTGCGAGGAAGTCTCAGGCGAAACGGGCCGGACCACCTCGAGCGCGGCGTCTCAGAGCTCCGAGTTGCGGGGGCCTCCTGGGGCCTCCTGGGACCTCCTGGTGACCTCCTGGGGCTTCCTCCTGGGCCTCCTGTGGCCTCCTGGACCCCACCTGGGGCTTCCTGAAGCCTCTTGGGGTTCCCAGGGAGGGATATCTAACATGTGGCCGTCGGGGCCCCCGAAAATGGGGAGGGGGGCCACAAGAGCGGGAAAAATCAACGAATCGACACCGGATGCGTATTAACTTGACACGTTCTGATAGGGGGCCTCCTGGAGCCTCATGGGAGCCTCCTGGGAATCTCCTGCGTACCCCTGGGGCCTGTCCTGGGCGTCCTGCGGCCTCCTGAAGCTCTCTGGGGCCTCCTGGGGCTCCCAGAGTTCCAAGGGGGATATGTAACATGTAGTCTTCTGGGCCCCCAGGCTGGACCACCTCTTGCGCAGCATCTGAGAGCTCAGAGTTGCGAGAATGTCTTGCGCGAAACGGGCCGGACCACCTTGCGCACGGCATCTCAGAGCTCAGAGTTGCGGGGATGTCTCAGGCGAGATGGGCCGGACACCTCGCGCAGGGCATCTCGGAGCCCAGAGTTGCGAGGATGTCGCAGGCGAAACGGGCTGGACCACCTCGCGCGCGGCATCTCGGACCCCAGAGTTGCGAGGATTTTTCGGGCGAAACGTGCTGCGAGGAAGTCTCAGGCGAAACGGGCCGGACCACCTCGAGCGCGGCGTCTCAGAGCTCCGAGTTGCGGGGGCCTCCTGGGGCCTCCTGGGACCTCCTGGTGACCTCCTGGGGCCCCCGAGGCCTCCAAGACTCCTAAACTGGCAAAGAGAGCCCCCACACGGCCCCAAAGACGGCCTCAGAGGCCTCCAGCATGGCCCAAAAGAGCCTCTAGACCGCCGCAAGAAGGGCCCCAGAGGGGAACCCGAGCCTGCATTTCGAGCCCTCGGCCCCCCGAGACCCATGAGAACCCTCCACGAAGCGCCAAGAAGCCCCCCGTAGGCCCCCATAAAGCACCCAAAAGAGCACCACCACAAATCCCCCAAATGCGCCCAAGAGGCTCTCAGGAGCAACCCACCACAACCGCCAGTTCCCTAAAGGGTCGGCGGTGCGGCGTAAGTCCAAGAATCCACGTCCGGAAGTGACGTGCTGAGCGGCAGCGTTTTCCGCGGATGCTGTAATGCAGTGGATCCAATGTGTCCAATGTTTGCATAATTCCCACACACTGTATTGTGTTACATTATTATGTCTCCCCCCCGAACCCCCCCTGCAGTCGCGCCACATGAACGGACCAAGATGCCCCCCCCCCTTCCCAGGGCCTTAAAAACCGACAGAAACCTATGAAAAATCAACGATTTCGACCTCTTGGGCCTCTTGGGGCTCCAAGAGGGCCTCAAGATGACCCAAGATGACCCCAAGACGGCCCAAGACGGCCCCAAGACAGCCCAAGATATTCCCAACGGGGGCCCATGAGGCCCCCAAGACGGCCCCAAGAACTCCAAAGACGGCCCAAAAGGGCCCCAAGAGCGCCCACAACGGCGCCTCCAGATGCCGAATTCATTGATTTCCCGATGGTTTTTGGCCATATTTTAGCGTTCTCGTCTTTTTCGACATTCACAAACCAAAAAAAAACCCAAGAGGGCGCCAAGACGGCCCAGGAGGGCCCCAAAACAGCCCAAAGAGGCCCCCAAGACTATCCAAAAGGCCGCGAAGACGGCCCAAGAGGACCCCAAGAGGGCTCCAATGCGGCCGCGAGAGGCCCCCAGGACAGCCTCCGAGGGGGCGAAACGGCGCAAAAGCGCCAAGACGGCCGAAGACGCCCCGAAGAGGCCTCAAGAGGCTCCCAAGAAGCCACCAAGAAGCCCCCCAGAAGCCTCCAAAAGGCCCCCCAAAGGCCACACAGCGACTGGAGTGTAATGTCATGTTCCCCCCTCTGGGCGAACTGCGGCGCAGCGCCAGCCAGGTGGAAATTGGTCATTGCGGCGCCCATGATTAGAGCCGGCGCTGGAAGGGAAGATGGGGAGGGTGTATGAAAAGGAAAGGGGAAAGGCCCCAAAGAAGCTCCCAGGAGGCCCCCAGGAGGCCCCCAAGAGACTCCCAAGAGGCCCCGCGACGACGTGACTGTACGTGCTCTGGACGTGCACCCCGCGAAGCGAGAGGAATCTCGATCATGCGCGGGCACCCCGCGAGACGGCCCAAGAGAGCGCGGCCCCGAGGGGCAGCCAAGACGGCCTCCGAAAAGGCCCACACGGCCCCAGAGAGCCGGAAAACTGCTCCAGGCGCCCTTCAGACGCCCCAAGAAGCCCCGACGAGGGCCCGATGTGCCCCTGACGGGCCCCCGAAAGGGCCCCAGACGCCTCCCGCAACACCCCCTGATGTTCATGCCCTACGCCTTCCGGTCGCCAGGCTCTCATACGCTCCACAGAGGCGCCCATGGGGCCCAGGACGGCCCAGCACGGCCCGAGAGGCCCGTCGAGGCCCCACGAGGCTTCCTAGAGGCCTGCGCGCGGCATCTTCAAAGGATCCAAACGGCGCAAGAGCGCCCCAAGACAGCCCAAGACGCATCCAGGGGGCTCGCAGGAGCCGCCACAGAGACTTAACTGTGCATAATCGAAAAAACCCGAAACGCCCGTGCGCTCCGCGGTCTGGACGTGCATCCCGCGAAGCGAAAGGAATCTGGATCATGCGCGGGCACCTGTGCCTTGGTTTTTGGCTCGGGCGGCAGGGGTGCTGGCATATCGCCTGCTATGTGCAGGCCCACCAAACGCTATGATAGCCACCCCGCCGCGATTGCGCACTGGTTTTCGACAAGGGCGGTGGGGGCCGACACGTTTCCCGATGTGTACTGCCACGTGCGCAGGCGCACCTGGCACACTCTCCGCGTGCCCCGAGCGTGGCGCACCTGGCGCGGAACGCGCGCACCAGGCGTGCCTGGCACGCTTCGGCCACAGGGGTGCCCGGCGCACCTGGCGCGCGTAGCGCGTGGCGCGCCTGGCACGCCTGGCGCACCTCGCCCCAGTGTTGCGCATATGGGGTCTGTTTCGGTTCCAATTAGCTGCCCATCGAAAGACTACTGCTGAACACGCTGCGGCTCGGGTGCTCCTTATGCGTTGGGAGGGCGGGTGGGAGTGAGCGAGATGGCTTGCGGGCGGGGAAGGTGTCTTGATCAATATTCCTTCTTAATATACGCCCTCTCCCCCAGGCGACCGGCAGCCAACCAGGACCCATGCTTACCACCCCACCATCCCTGTCATAAAACAATACAAAACGCACTCACTCTCCACATTTGGAACAGCCGCGGCCAACCCGATGCGCCCCCCCCGTCCCCATTCCTGTCAAAAGCAATACAGCATACATTTTGTAGCAAAGTCTTGAATCATCATCGTGAGGCCCGCGAGCACTTTGTATTGTTTTTGACAAGGACGGCGGGGGTGTCAGCATATTGCCTGCTGCGCGCAGGACTACCTTCCCTAACAAAAGACAATACAAAATTAACCTCGCGGCGAATTCTGGATCATGCGCGGCCACCCCGCGATCACTGTCAAGCGGTTTTTGACAGGGACGGCGGGGGTGGTGGCGTATGGCCTGCTGTGCGCGGGCCCACCAGACACAATAATGGGCATTGGTTTTCGGCATGGATGGTTGGGGCCGACATGTTTCCCGATGTGTGCTGTCACGTGCGCAGGCGCACCTGACACACTCTGCACGTGACCCGAACGTGGCGCACCTGGCGCGGCTGGAGTATGCGGCACACCTGGCGCACGTGGAGCACGTGGCGCATGTGGCGCACCAGGCGTGCCTGGTACGCTCGGACCCAGGGGTGACTGTTGCGCGTGGCGCACATCGACCCAGCCTCGCGCACATGGGGTCGGTTCTGATTCCTAGCAACTGACCGTCCAAAGACGACCGCTGAACATGCTCAGGCTCGGGTGTTACTTCTGTGTTGGGAGGGCGGGTGGGATTGAGCTAGACGGCTTTCTATCTAGGGGGTGTCTTGATCCCTCCCCCTTCCCCCTCCCCCTGGGTCTGGAGGGAGGGTTTCGCGAGGTGTCAGAGGGTCCTTGTCGGCCTCGGCGAGGAAGCCAGCATCTCTGATTGTGCCAAGGTTTTGGCCACATTTTGGCATCGTAGGGGGACACCCTAATTGGGATGCTCGCGCCCTTTGATCGATCTCCTCCGAGATGGCCCAAAGATAGATCCCAAGGCTCCCAAGGGTACCCCAAGATGGCCCCAAGGAGTGCCCAGGATGCCCCAAGAGGCCCCCAAGATGCCCCCAAGTTGCCCCCAAGAGGTTCGCAAGAGACCTCCAAGACGCCCCAGGAGGTTCCCCAGAGGCACCCAAGACGCCCCAAGAGGCCCCCGGGACTGAAGAGACCCCCAAGACGCCCCAGGAAGACTCCAAGAAAGAAAGAACTTCGAAGAGACTCCGAGAGGCATCCACGAGGCCTCTGGCCTTTCTGGTCGCCCTCATCATCCTCCTCTTCATCATCCGCCTGTTCCTCCTCCTCCCTCCTCGCCCTTCCTCCTCTCCCTACTCCTCGTCGTCGTCCTCCTCCTCCTCCTCCTCCTCCTGTTCCTCCTCCGAGTCCTCCTCTATCCTCCCCCTCTTAGGGTACGACGTCTTACCAAGCCCGTACTTCGACTGCATTCTCCTCTACATCCCTGATCAAGGCAACTCGTCTGGGCATCGTTTCTGGATGGGCTGGTGGGGTTACTTTTTTGAAGTTCGCTGCTCCAAGGCGAGGGACATGGAGCGGGTCAACGTCCGGGGCGCGGTACGAAGATAATTGGCGCGAGATTGCCGCAGCTGGTGGGGTTACGCGAAACGTCCAGAATAAGAAATGCTCTAAATCAGGAACGCAGCCCCTTTTTGGGGCACCAGAACTGCCTGGGTGCGCGAGAAGAACTAGAGGAACAACCAAGGCACCACCTAAGGAGCCCCCTTCGAACCCAAAGCGGTCCTGAATGCAGCATCTTGGCCGTAGCCAACACGACCACAGGTAGGATAGTATACAATACGCGACACCCACAACAGGAACACCAAGCGTGCTCCACCTTCTAATGTTCGCAACGTGCGTGCATGGGCGCTGGGCCGACACGCTGGAGGTATACATACATTTCTAGATGCGCTGCGGAATGGCAGAAGCTTCTTCCATGTGCCAGAAGCGACGCCCCAACGAGAATCACCACGTGTGTTCCGCATTCCCCAACGTTAGCAACGTGGGAAGATGGGCACCGGGCCGATGTGCTGGAGGTGTACGTCTCCAGATGCGCTGATGCAAGGCGGGAGCGGCCGCAAGAAACCCTCTCAGGAGACCCAGCCCTGACAACCCGCGTGCGAATTGCACCAGAGGGGGAACCCTAAGCACCCTGATCGCAGCAGCTTCTTCAACGGCTGCGGGAAGTCACCGCGCAGCGCGCGGAGCGAAGAAACCCAGGACGCCCTGACGAAAAGCATATAGTTTCTTGATGCGCGCCCCCACTGTGTCGCTGCACGCTAACAGACGCGGATGTCACCTGCCGCTGAGCCTCCTCGGGTGCCTTCCTGGGGGGGTCTCCAGGGCAGCCCCCAGAGGCCGAGTGGATGGCCCAAAGGATTGGAGGCCTGGAAATGGGCACCAACACTAACACAGGGGGTTGCCTTCTCCAGGGAAGGCTGATCCTAGATCTTGAAGCTGGTGGCAATCTTTCGGCCACCCAAGGATACAAGAAGAAGACACTGCATAAACATGAACTTTCGACGCTCCGCGCGGATTTCTTGGGTCTGCGCAGGACCCCCCTCCCCGGCGCGCGCAGAGCGCGCCAGGGGCGGCGCCGGAGGCGACGCCGGGGGGGCCTCAGCGCGGATCCAGGAAATTTGCTCAGAGCGCCAAAAGTCTATGTTTATGGCGTTTTGTCTTCTTCGAGGAAGCCCAAATATCACCAAGAGCACCGAGGTCGGGATCCTCTTCCCGCGGTCGAGGCACACCGCCGAAGTTTGGTGGTGCTGGTGCCCACCTCCAAGCCTCCGAGAGGGAGGAGGCCTGGCGGAGGCCACCTTAGTGGACCGTCCTCGAGCCGATGCTGGCCAACTGGGGCCCCCTTCTCCTCCTCCTCCTCCTCCTCCTCCTCCTCCTCCTCCTCCTCCTCCTCCTCCTCCTCTTCCCCCTCCTCCTCCTCCTCCTCCTCCTCCTCCTCCTCCTCCTCCTCCTCCTCCTCCTCCTCCTCCTCCTCCTCCCACCCAGCCTCGTCCTCCTCGTCCTCCTCGTCCTCCTCGTCCTCCTCGTCCTCCTCCTCCTCCTCCTCCTCCTCCTCCCCTTCCTTCGTTTCTTATCTCCTCCCTCCGCCTCTGTCCCATGATGCCCAGGGTCGGCGGAGCTGGCCGTAGGACCTCTGCGACAAGAATGTCCAGCCAAGGCAATCGGGCATTCATTGACGGGGGGGCGGTCAGTGGGAGGGGAGGCACGTGCACCTGTCTGACTACCTACCGGACCACCCCAGCCCAACCCGAAGACCCGAATGTCGGGTTGGAGGGGGTACGGGTTCCACATGTGTTTTCTCGATGTTCCCCGACCCACCCACCACTGGAAATGGAGGGTAAATTGAGGCCTTCGAGTTGGGTTGGGGTGGCTTGGTAGGTGGTGACTCTCGTGCCCCTCTTGGGGCCCCAAGGGCCCCGTCAAGGCACCTTCCTTCACCCCCGAGTGTACCGCACCCTCCTTACCCCAGCAGAAGTAAACATAAACTGTTGGCGCTCCGCGCGGATTTCTTGGATCCGCGCCAGACCCCCCTTCCCTGGCGCGCGGAGAGCGCCAGGGGCGGCGCCGGTGGCGCCGCCAGTGGGGGCCCAGCGCGGATCCAAGAAATACGCGCGGAGCGCCAAAAGTTTATGTTTATGTGGTCTTTTCTTCTGCGATCCAACTCCAACGCTCTCCACCTCATCAGTTTCCTCTCTCTGCAATCCCGGAGAAGAGGCCGTGGCAGCACGGATCGAGGCACGGCGCGCGGCCTCGCAACCATCGGAGCTGTCCGGCAGCAGCGTGCTGGGCGGCCGCTGGGAGGACGGTGCTACAACCGCTCTTGCTGCTCGCAGGGGCCTGCCTTCCGCAGGGCAAGACGTGCGAGATGGGGCGGTGGTAGGTACCCGCCCTCTGTACGGCAGGTTCGCGTCGTGTCGACCCTGGCGTCGGTTCCTGACACCGCGGGGATCGTTCAAACTTGAACGATCGGCCGCTCAGTGAACGCCTGATCGTTCAAGGATGGGCCGATTCTGGGCCACAGGCGGCGTTCAACCTTAAACGCCGGCGCTGAGGTCGCCGCCAGTCGTCACGACGCCAACCTGCCGTACCAGAACAACTGTTGGCGCTTGCATTTTACCAATGAGGAAATCCCGTGTGACTCCTCCGCCCCCTCTTCCTCCTCCCCCCCACTGAGGAGACCAGACCACCAGACCGGTCAACAGGGCAAATGCGTAATGGTGCCTAGGGCCTAGTGCTCACTCGGTATGCTACCAACTCACTGTTGCCAAACAGCGTGTGGATCCTGGCAAACATTCTGTGCTCTAGTCAACGCGAAACGTTCAATCACAGTGAAATCTGTGCAGATGATCTGGACAAGTATACCCGCGAGCTAAGCAGACGAGCGCTGAATTATCAGAACACCTCTCAGAGGACTGGTCTCTCTGGCAACTCAGTATCACGCAAGACACCACGAACAGCCCTGATCAGCACAAAGGCCACTCCCCATCCGTAAGATGGCCACGACACTATGGAGCAGGCTGGCGGAATGATTCGTAGCCGCAGGGTTATAACGACGAGGCAGCGGGGAGCAGAAGAGACATCTGTCCGACTGCCCACACAGGTCACGCACATGCACGCACACACGCGCGCGCACCTGCTTCTCGGCAGGCTAGTGCGCAGCAGCACGGCTTGTCGAACCCGAGAGCGCACGGAGAAACAAACGTGCGCCCGCGTGCGCTCAAACACACCACACACACACGCACTTTCGAGTCAGCGGCGCCGAGGATCGATCCTCAGGCGCGAGCAGCAGATGGAAGTGCGAATGCGACACACACACACACACACACTCACGCACACGCACACGCACACGCACACGCACACGCACACACAGACACACACACACACACGCACACACACACACACACCCACGCACGCACGCACGCACGCACGCACACACGCACGCACGCACGCACGCACGCACGCACGCACGCACGCAGACACGCAGACACACAGACACACACACAGACACACAGACACACAGACACACACACACACACACACACACTTTCCTGTCGTCTGGCTACCGCCCGTGGAGGTGGGCGAAGCAGAAACGCGAGGCCGCAGATCTGGTGATCCGGCCGACCTGGGCGCCGCCGCCGCGGGGAAGCGTAGCGGCGGTCTGCTCCAAGAGGACTCGCTGGGCGAGCTGGGCTGCCGCGGAAGAATGCAGTCGGCACCGAGGGGTCAGAAATCTATCCGTGAAGACGCTCTCCTGATCCTCGGACCCTGCGATTGCTGAGGTCGGAAGAGAATCGGTCACGGAAAGCGCCGCAGAGGCGGGCAGCATGGCAGCGGCTTCGCCACCGGTGAAGGCCCATGCCGCCCAAAGCCAGGTGATGCGGAACAAGACGTGAAAGGTCGGCATCTCTTCCCGCCTCGCAACCCGAATGCTGCTGCTGGACCCCAGGCAAGCGGCGAGTCTCCTTCTACTCCTCCCTCCGTCGATCCCGCATCCCGGGAGCCTGCCCTGGAGGCCCTTGCCCTCCTGGCCAGGGGCACACGCCGGGACCTCTGGCGGCCACTCGCAGTCCCTCCCCAAGGTCTGGAGCAGCCCGCCAGCGATGAGCGCGCAGGCCGACGGGGACCTCCAGAGTGTCCCAGTGAGCGAGGAACAAGGACAGGGTATGCTCGACAGCACCCAGTGGCGGACTCCGACCACACTCCTCCTCTCCGGATGCATCAATTTAGGCTCGACGGCACGAGTGGTGGGCTCCGACCACTCCTCCTCTTGGACGAGGTAGACTGACGGCACCAAAGGTGGACTCCGACCACTACGCCTCTTCTTCTGGCTCAGCTCCGCCTCACTTGCTGTGAAGACTTCCGTGACCTCCGCCTGGCAGGAGAAGACCACGAGCAAGAGTGCAGATCACTCCATGCTCTCTGGGGTTGTCACGGGATTGCAGCGCACGGCTCTTCCTCTTCCTCCTCCCGCTGCTCCTCCCCCTCCTCCTCCTCCTCCTCCTTTGCCTCCTCCTGCTTCCCCTCCTCCTCTCCCTGCTCCAGATCTCGGCCTGGGGGGGCGCGGGCGGTGGCAGGGGCGTTGCCGAATGGCGTGGAACGCCGCGGCGGGATTGTCGACGGGCACCATGTGCCCGGCGCCCTCCACCTGAGGAGCGAGCGGTGAGGCAAGAGGAGAGGAACGAGAGACCCGACAAGCGAAGCCGCTTGGCAAACGCACCCAAGGAAGGAATCGAGCAGGGCAGGGGCTGTTTCGCGAACGCCCAGGGCCGCTCAGTAAACGCCACCTACGGGACTCGGGGTGGTCTCTACACCCTTGACTGAGCATCGTTTATCCGACCCCCATCCTCGGGGGCGCGCAAGCATGGATAAGCGATCCATGGATTTGGCGCGCGGTCGCCAAATCCATGGATCAGGGGAGGCGACCTCCCCAAAATGCGGCTGGTGCCACCTCGTTTGGCGGCGGAAATCCGCGATTTCCCATGGAAGCGGGACCCGTCGCTAATCCACGCCCCCTTGCTCCATGTTTGCGATCGCCTGGTATCCCCAACGGCGTGGCCTGGGCCCCACTGGCCGCTCTACCCCCCTAGATGGGGATTTATGTAATTAAGCTGTTCCCCTCGGGCATCGAAGGGTCTATCTAAAACTGGGGGGGGGAAGGTGGTGCAGGAAAGCGAACTCTATACACCAACGTTTTTTTTTCGGCCCTGCGCTGAAACTTACACAGGAAAGCGGACCGCGGTGTATATGGGATCTTGGTGTGTACATTTTTCGTTGTTCCCCGGGGAAACGAGATTACGTTACCGAGGCAACCCACATACTTATAATTTGTTTGGCGTGATGATAGCTGAATTGAAAAATTCGAACATGATGCTGGTGGCCGTTGCCCCGCCGATACCGTTGGTGACGCAAGCCCCTGCAAGTGCAACTGATGGGATGCAACCACGAGACCTGCCCCCTGGCGCACCCCCCGTGGCGTGGAGAAAATGCCACGCCTGCCACGCCCCGCGACCCTGGGACGGATAGAGACCGCGGTGAGGGACCACCTCCTGCGCACCCCCTGTGGTGTGGAGAACATGCCACGCCTGCCGCACCCCGCCATCCCTGGGACGGATAAAGACCACGGAGAGGAACCACCCCCTACACACCCCCTGTGGTGTGGAGACAGTGCCGCGCCTGCCACGCCCCGCGACACTGGGACGGATAGAGACCGCGGTGAGGAACCACCCCCTGCGCACCCCCTGTGGTGTGGAGAAAGTACCACGCCTGCCACGCCCCGCGACCCTGGGACCGACCCTGGGACGGACAGAGACCGCGTGAGGGGACCACCCCGTGCGCACCCCTTGTGGTGAAAAAGTGTTACGCTTGCCACGCCCCGCGACCCTGGGACGGATAGAGACCGCGGTGAGGGACCACCCCCTACGCACCCCTCGTGGTGTGGAGACAGTGCCGCGCCTGCCACGCCCCGCGACCCTGGGACGGATAGAGACCGCGGTGAGGGGCACCCCTAGTGTGGAGAAAGTACCACGTCTGCCACGCCCCTTGACCCTGGGACGGACAGAGACCATGCTCAGGGACCACGCCCTGCGCGACCCCTGTGGTGTGGAGACAGTGCCACGCCTGCCGCGCCCCGCGACCCTGGGACGGATAGAGATCGCATAGAAGGAGCCACCCTCTGCGCACCTCCTGTGGTGTCGAGAAAGTGCCACGCCTTTTATAATGTGTGTGCCCCATCCGCCAGAGCAGTCATTATGCCCAGCCGCCGACGCAAGTGTATGCGTGTGGGTGTGTGCGTGCGTGCGTGCGTGCGCGTGTGTGTGTGTGTGTTGTGTGTGTGTGTGTGTGTGCGTGTGTGTGTGTGTGTGTGTGTGTAAGCATGTGTGCGTGCGTGCGTGCGCGCGCGTGCGCGTGCGTGTGCACGTGCGCGTGCGCGTGCACCGTGCGCGTTGCGCGTTGCGCGTTGCGCCGTGCGTACGTGCGTGCGTGCGTGCGTGCGTGCGTGCGTGTGTGCGTGTGTGCGTACGTGCGTGCGTGTGTGCGTGTGTGCGTGTATGCGTGTGTGCGTGTGTGCGTGTGTGTGCATGTGTGCGCGTGTGTGTGCGTGTG
>CAUYUJ010013936.1:341739-404872 GCA_963575745.1 Prorocentrum cordatum | reverse complement strand
TCGCCTTCGAAATGGCCGCCCAGCGGACGCATGAGCCAGCGGGCGAATGGGGGGGGGGGAGGGGCGGATCGCCCAGGGCCGAGGGTCGGGGACAAGGCCGCGCCTCCAAAGGGCCCAGTCGGGGTGCTCACGGAGGCCATCGCGGACAGGGGGGGGAGGTCATAGTCCCGCGCATACTGCCAGGTGGCCGAGCACTCGCCAGCGATCCAGGCGGCGAGGGTGCCAGGACAACAGCCACACAAGGGGCGCGACGGATCGGTCGTCAGACCGTGCTTGTACTCGCGGCCTGATCCCAAATCCCATTCGCTGCAATCGCTCGGAAACCGGCCCGATGCTAGATGTTCCAGTCAGGCCCGCGCGCTCCATTGCACAGCTTGCGGGTGGGTGACAAGTGCGGCCCATGTGAGAGGCTCGACATGTAGTCGCAGCTCTGGCGGGCACGATCCATCAGCCAATCCTCGATCGCGAGGCGAGCAACGCGCAGCACAGAGCGAGGGCACATACAAGCGAAATCAATCTTACAGCCAACAACCTTGATAAAGACGCGCGGTAAGGACGCAAGACCCTTGGAAGCCGAAGTCGGGATTTCTGGGGCGGCGGACGACGAAAACCCCAAGGGCGCAAGGGCACCCTGACTTACCGAGGAAGAGCAAGGACGCAAGGGCACCCTGAGCAAAGTCGCGCGTCCTTATTCGGTTTTTGACAGCAAAACCATCCTGTGTTAAAAGCACGCACGCTCCAGGTCCAAGCCTCTAACCTATGCGACGGCAGATGGCGACGGCAGCCGAGATCGGACCTTTGACCGGGGGCCAGTCGTTTTTGGAGGGGTCGGCCATGAAAGCTGCCACAGAAGCAAACATCAACCGAGCAAGCGATTTCCGAGGGATCCACGATGACCAAATCGCCTGGGCAATCACGTGAATGGGCCCCGCAGTGCAAGCGCAGGCGGGGCCCGCGGTCCACGGAGAGGCGGGGGAGAGGTGGAGGTCGACATCGAAGGAGCGACGAGCTGTGTGTACATTCATGGCGGAGTGCGCTGCACGTCTCATCGGTTCGATCCCGCTCCGAGCCCTCCCAGTCACCCCCGCTCCCCAGGTGCCCGCTGGGGTCAGTCCGAGGCTGACCAATTGACGCGTCTTGCCGCGAGCAGCGCGGATCACGCGAATGCGCGCAGCACGGCGTAGCGCGGTAGCGGTGCGCTTGCCCCGCGTGCTCACTGCAGCCCGGCGCCCGCTGGCGAAATCCACGCTCAGGGTGTGCGCCGAGATCCAGAACTTGCCGCGGAGGGGGCGGCATCGCCGCATGACCTCGCGGCCGCAGGCAGACATGTTGGCCAGCACCACGCCCTTGCCGTCGTTGGCGACAAGTCCGTCCGCCGTCAGGGCGCCTCGAATCCGCCTGTAGGCCGAGCTGACGTTTGTCGCCACCAGCCTGGGGTGCCCGACCTTGCCGAGCTGGATGTCGTCCACGGTGTTCCCCGGGTCCACGGTGCCGAGGGCCACTATCTCGTCGAGCCGCGGCACGAGGAATATACGCATGCAGAGGTCCGCGAAGCTGCAGCCTGCCACCACGCCTCGCAGCGGGACACACCAGCCCATCGCCACGCCGTCCACGGTGACGAGCCTCGGCAGGGCGTAGAGCCTGATGAGCAGCCACACCAGCATCATGTCGAAGCCCAATGCACGGGTTCGGGCGACCAGCAGCGCCCACGGGATGTGCTCGTACGCCTCGGAGAGGTCCATGGGCACAGCGCAGGCCGCCTGCTCGCGATGAGTCGCGACCTCAGCATTGGCCGCCTGGATCCACACACGCGTCCCTCGCAAATAAAAGAAAGACAGAGGCAGAAAAAACGCAAGAAAAAAATTCAACAAAACACAAAAAACACCACACAAAAAAAAACGCAAAACAGCTCGACCCAACGTCCCGAGATATAATCCCGCTGTGGGCGCTGGCCCCACGTCCCGACTGCGCCGCGCGTCCAGCGCGTGAAGGGGCGCAGCACTCCCCGGAAGCGCCCGATGGTAACGACTCCCTTACTACGGCCTTTGGGCCAGCGCCATTCTGCAGAGGCCTAGGAGGGTGGAGGAGGAGGAAGGAGGAGGAGGGAGATGGATAGGAGGATAGGAGGATAGGAGGAGGAAGGAGGAGGAGAGGAGGAAGGAGGAGGATGAGGTGGGTGGGGCGGGAGGGGGGAGGAAGAGGAGGAGGGAGGAGGAGGAGAGCGGGGGAGGAGGAGAAGAGGAGGAGGAGGAGGAGGAGGAGGAGGAGGAGGAGGATAATGAGGAGGAGCAGCAGGAGCAGGAGCAGCAGCAGGAGGATGAGGAGGAGGAGGAGGAGGAAGAAGGGGGAGCGGCAGGGAGAGGCGAGAGGAGGGCCCCTCGTAGAGGGAGGGCAGAGGGCCAGCGGGGGACATGGGACGGGGCTTCCGGCGCCCTATGGGGGTGGGCAGAAGACTTTGTCGTCGGCGGCGAGGCGGAGGCGATCCGCGCCAGCGTCGGGCTAACCAGGGGCACCGATAGGCAAATTGTCCGGTGTGCAAGAGATGGGGAGGGAGGGGGGGGGGCGGCCTCGCGCGGGAAGGAGAAACGAGGCACGCAGAAGCGGAACACATTCGCGGCGAGCGGGCCACAGAGGCCAGCCACGGCAGGCGGGCGGAAGACACATGGCGTCAGGGCTCGATACAAGCTTTCGTTTTAGTTTTGTGATCGTTTTCCCAGCCGCCAAACGACGCTGCGCCCGCAGCGAGATGAACTTCGCATGCTCGACCGGCCCCGGTGGCGGCCGTGGCTGGGCCAACAGGAGTGGGGCAACGCGGGCTGGCCGCGCGATGCGCGGCGCTCCAGGCCGCGAAATGGGCGCTCGAAGCGGCCTGCGGCTCGTCCGTGCCTCGCGTGGCGTCCCGCGAAAGCGTGGCCGCAGCCGCCTTCAGCGCCTGCAGCTCCGCTCCGCGTCGGTATCCGCCCGCTCGAGCGTCAGGCGTCAGAGGGGCCGCCGACTGCACCGCCAAAAGGTCGCCCAGCGTCTCCTCGGATCCCGCTGGCATGGGCCCTCCACGATCTTGCGGCGGCGCACTCGCCGCGGCCGCGGGCTCCGAAGCCGCAGCCGGGGCGGTCCCCCCATGCGGCTGGGGACACCACGATGGCTGCGCAGCTCGGCGAACGCCGCCAGCAGCCGCTCGGCCGCGCGCCCTACGGCGCGGCGGTACTGCGCCCGCCGTGCGGCGGCAGACTGGTTGGGGCGCCGGCGCCGAGGGGCTGCGTCCGTTGCCAGCCTCGGCAGCGCAGTCGCCGCAGGGCACGGGCGGAGCAACGGGTTCCGTGGTGCTGGCTGGCAACCGAGCACGATGCTCGAGCCGAGCTGACACTCGGAGGAGGAGGAGGAGGAGGAGGACCAGTGCAAACCCAAGAATCATCAACGATGCTGGAATTAACCCTCTCCCCAAGCTCCCTCTTCAAATGCCCCTACAACAGTTCATTTTCATTGAGGGAACTGCCTCGTTGGAAGACAACCGTTTGCAGATCCTGAAGTATGCCAAAACATTGTTCTCGGGTATTCAACTCCACGGATCAACCTGACTGCTGCATCTTGACGATCCCGAATCGTGCGAGAACGCCATTTCTGGGACTCCAACACCGCAAATCAACATAACTGCTGCACCCACATAAACCTGAATCTTTCCAAAACACAATTTCTGGTACGTTGATCATGGGAAGCTGTGAAACTTTTGAAAATGTTTGAAACGAATGTGCGCGGCGCTCAGGCAATAGCCACATTTTGAAAACCGCCCGCCCTCAATCCGTGAAACTATCGCGAATGTTTGAAACGAATGTGCGCGGTGCTATGGCGAGAGCCACATGTTGAAAACGACCTGCCCCCAACCCGTGCAACTTCTGGAAAGCTTTAAAACGAGTGTACGCGGCGCTAAGGCGAGAGCCACATTTTGAAAAGGAGCCGCTCTCAATATGTGAAACTCTTGCCAATTTCTAAAACGATTGTGCGCGAGCCACATTTAGAAAAGAAACCGCCCTCAATCCGAGAAGCTCTTGCATTGTTTAACGAATGTGCGCGGCGCGATGGCGAGAGCCACATTTTGAAAACCACCCGCCCTCAAGCCGTGAAACTTTTGATGAAAATGTTTGAAACGAATGTGCACGGCGCTCAGGCCAGAACCACATTTTGAAAACCACCCGCCCTCAATCCTTGAAGCTCGTCCAAATGTTTAAAACGACTGTGCGCGGCGCTTGAAAACCCTCCGCCCTCCATCCGTGAAACTCTTGGACATTCTAAAGAGCCACATTTTGAAAACCACCCGCCCTCAATCCGTGAAGCTCTTGCAAATGTTTAAAACGGATGTGCGCGGCGCTCAGGCGAGAGCCACATTTTGAAAACCACCCGCCCTCCATCTGTGAAGCTGTTGTCACTTTTGAAGCTTCAGATCATAAATGGTGAGGAAGTCTCAGGCGAAACGCCCGCCCCGCACTAAAAACTTGCCTCGGGGTGCGACAGGGAGAAGTTATGTATAAGGTAAAGGAATGGGGGAGGAGGAAGAGGAGGGGGCGGGGGAGGAGGAGGAGGAGGAGGAGGAGGAGGGAGGAGGAGGAGGGCGATGAGGAGGAGGAAGAGGGGAGGAGGAGGGGAGGAGGGGGAGGGGAGGGGGGAGGGGGAAGGAGTAGGAGGGTAGGGAGGAGGAGGAGGAGGAGGAGGAGGAGGAGGAGGAGGAGGAAAGGGAGGAGGCAGAGCAAGGAGGGGGGGGGAAGGGAGGGATGACAGGGGAGGGAAGAGCAGGCTGGCCGGGGCGGCGGGGAGCCTTCGTCTTGCCCGACGGGGCGCCGTTGAGGACCAGGTCCTGAGCGCGAGGGGGGCTCGCCTCGGGCCGCGCAGCTCGCGTGCAAGTGCACATCGGGCGGTCAGCGGGCCCCGAGCGAGGGCGGGAAGTGAGGAGGGAAGGGAGAAAGTTCGAGGTTTTCGGACGTTGTCGTCGGTCCTCGGCGGTTTTCCAGCCTCGGGATGCTCGCCAATAAATGCGCCTCGCCGAGGGCGTTCTGGGGGTGCCCGGGTCGTCCCGAACGGCCGCCGGAGACCGGAGCTATGACTCAAAAACCAAAGTCGGCGGCGGGCCCAGGGAGGAAGTGAGACGAGGCGGGCCTTCCCAGAAGGCTCGGAAGTCCCTCGGTTTTCTGAGAGGTTTCCTGAGCCTTCCCCGAAGACATAAAGACGTCTCAGAAGGCCAGCGGGCTTCTGAGAAATCTCGCCACCTTCTGAGAGGGCCTTCTCGTTGCTTGTCACTTCCCCCCCTCGCTCGCCGCCGGAAGAGAGAAGGGAGGAGGGGGGACGGAAGGAGGAGGCTGAGGGGCTTGCTGGCGATTGTTGTGGATCACTGGAGACGCTTGTGGATTCTTGAACGTTTTGGCGGGCACCTGGAGGTTAGAAGGAGCAGCAGCGTTGAACGCCCCCACTGCGTAGGAGGCACCATCCACCACACGCCAACAACTATTTCACCTCCTCCCGACCGTAGAAGGCAAGGTGCGTACAAAGGAAGTGGGAACGAGCAGCTCAAGAAGCCCTGAGGGCCCGTGGATCCAAGAGGACACTTAGGGGTGCCGCAGCCGCTGCAGGAGTGCGCTGGGACTCTCTGGAAGCTGTGGAACGGCTCAGTCGTCTCCTCTCCTCGCCCCCCCTCCTCCTCCTCCTCCTTCTCCTCCTTCTCCTCCTTCTCCCCCTCCCCCTCCCCCTGCCCCTCCCCCTTCCCCTCCTCTTCCCCCTTCCCCCTCCCCCTCCCCCTCCCCCTCAGGGATAAGACCGATTACAACCTCTTCGGACTGATCAGGAAGTACTTTAGTCGGATTACAACCACTGGAAACGGACTGATCGCAACCCGACAAAGTCCTATACAAACCTTTCTGAAGAACATCGGATTGCAACCGATCCACAGCTTCTGCAGAGCTCTTAGCGAGGCCTCTGAAAGGCCTCAGCGAGGCCTCTGAGAGGCTTCAGCGAGGCCTTTCAGAGGCTTCTCCGAGGCCTTTCGGAGGCTTCTCTGAAGCCTTTCGGAGGCTTCTCTGAAGCCTTTCAGAGGCTTCTCTGAAGCCTTTCAGAGGCTGTTCTGAAGCCTTTTTCATAAGCTTCTCTGAAGCCTTTCAGATGCTTCTCCTCAGCCTTTCAGAGGCTTCTCTGAAGCCTTTCAACGGCTTCTCTGAAGCCTTTCAGAGGCTTCTCTGAAGCCTCTCAGAGGCTTCTCTGAGGCTTCTCTGAGGCTTCTCTGAGAGGCTTCTCTGAGGCCTCTGAGAGGCTTCTCTGATAGGCCACTGATAGGCTTCTCTGAGGCCTCTGAGAGGCTTCTCTGATAGGCCTCTGAGAGGCTTCTCTCATAGGCTTCTCTAAGGTCTGTGAGAGGCTTTTCTAAGAGGCTTCCCTGAGGCCTCTAAGAGGCTTCTCTCAGAGGCTTCTCTGAGAGGCTTCGCGCCCAGATTGGGGGGGTCCCTGAGGCTTCTGCGAAGCTTCTGAGAGGCTTGTGAGAGGCTTCTGAGAGGCTTGTGAGGAGAGGCTTGTGAGAGGCTTCTGAATCCAGCTCGGATCGCAACGGGCGTTACGATCTGGCTGGCCGCCACCGCGGCGCGCGGCGCTGAGTGCAAAAGGCGGCACATGCAGCCTCGCCTCGTCGTGTCCGAGCCCGCCGACTCCCGCTGGCTGAGCTCTGCCACCTACTCCCAGACCGCCTGGCGTCGTGACAACGTCTGTTTCTGTTTCGGGCTCCAGGGGCCCTCGCCGGGCCCAGGGGCCGTCCAACAATAACTCAGTATGCAATGCTGGTCTACTGTAGGTTCATGCGGCGTTGGCACGCCGGCGACGTTGGCGAAGGCGTTGAAGGCTGCATTCTGCGACGCGGAAGCACCGAGGGACACGGTGGGGCCACTGCACCGGACGAAACTCAACCTTGAACATGAACGATCGGATCGGGGCCGCGATCGATTCAAGGTTGAACGATCGACGCGGTACCAAAAGCCTAGCGAGTGCCGACGCCGCACGAACCTACCGTAGGGGGATTCGTCCGGACCTCTGGGGGTCTGAGCCGCCGCGTCTACCCGCCTTGCCAACCTGTCCTCCTCCTTTTCCTCCTCCTCCTGCTCCTGCTCCTCCTGCTCCTGCCCTTCCTCCCTCCCATCCTCCTTCTCCCTTCCTCCTCCCTCCCTCCTCCTCCTCCTCCTTCTTATTATTAGTATTCTTAATAATCTTATTATTCTTATTATTATTGTTATTATTTTCAATATTCTTCTTATTATTATTATTATTATGTCTCATCGTAGTCTTATTATTCTTATTATTATTGTTCCTTCCATTATTATCATTAGTAGTAATATTATTATTGTTGTTATTATTATTACTACTATGATTATCATCCTTATTATTATTATTATTATTAGTACTCGTCTTCTTCTTCTTATTCTTCTTCGTCTTACTATTATTATTATTCGTCGTCTTCTTTTTCTTCTTATTATGATTATTATTATTAATATTATTATGCTTATTATGCTTATTATTAGTCTTCTTCTTCTGCTGCTGCTGCTGCTGCTGCTTCCGCTGTGTCTGCTGCTTCTGCTGATTATGCTGCTTCTTCCTCTTCTTCTGCTTATTCTGCTTGTTCTGCTTCTTCTGCTTATTCTGCTTATTATGCTTCGTCTGCTTATTATGCTACTTCTTCTTCCTCTTCTTCCTCTTCTTCTTCTTCCTCTTATTCCTCTTATTCTTCTTATTCTTCGTCCTCTTCCTCTTCCTCTTCTCCCTCTTCTCCCTCTTCTTCCTCTTCTTCCTCTTCTTCCTATTATTCCCCTTCCTCTTCCTCTTTCTCTTCCTCTTCCTCTCCATCTTCTTATTCCTCGTATTATTCTTATGATGTTTCTTATTATTATTCTTCTTATCCTCCTTATTCCTTCTTCCTTCTTCCTTCTTCCTTCTTCCTTCTCCTCCTCCTCCTCCTCCTCCTTTTCCTCCTTTTCCTCCTCCTTTTCCTCCTCCTTTTTCCTCCTCCTTTTTCCTCCTCCGCTTCCTCCTCCTCCTCCTCCTCCTCATCCTCCTCCTCCTCCTCCTCCTCCTCCTCCTCCCATCCCCCTCCCCCTCCCCCTCGCCCTCCCCCTCCTCCTCCTCCTCCGCCTCTCCTCCTCCTCCTCCTCCTCCTCTTCCTCCTCCTCCTCCCCTCCTCCCTCCTCCTCCTCCTCCGCCTCCGCCTCCCGCTCCTGCCTCCGCCACCGGCCTCCGCCTCCGCCTACTCCTCCTCCTCCTCCTCCTCCTCCTCCTCCTCTTTGTCCTCTGTGTCCTCCTCCTCCTCCTCCTCCTCCTCCTCCTCCTCCTCCTCCTCCTCCTCCGCCTCCCCTCCGCCTCCGCCTCTGCCTCCGCTCCGCCTCCCGCCTCCGCCTCCTCCTCCTCCTCCTCCTCCTCCTCCGCCTCCTCCTCCTCCTCTCTCCCCCTTCTGAGATGCAGTTTGTTTCACACCAGACGTTTTCGTTCAATTTCGGTGTCAATCGTACACGAATCACATAGGAATCGTATACGGATCATGGCCACGTTCGAGCTCAAGTACATGTGTTTAGCTAAGATCATGATCGGCCATCGGTGATCGGACCGATCGCAACCGCTTCTTCAGATTCCCATGGGGCGGCTTAAGGGAGCTCAGTGCACCCAGAAGCGCTCTTACGATCTCTTCCTTAATCGAAACCTTATTGCAACGACTCAAAAACACGCAACCACTTCGGACCGATCGCAACTGGTTGCGATCGGTCCGAAATGGCCGACGATCGTCCGAGGTGGTTGCGATCGATCGTGCTCGCCCTCCCCCCCCCTCCCCTCCCTCTCCCCCTCCCCTCCCCCTCCCCCTCCTCCCCCTCCGTCCCCTCCTCCTCTCCTACTCCTCCTCCTCCTCCTCCTCCTCCCCTCCTCCTCTCCTCCTCCTCTGTCTATCTATATATCTATATATATATATATATATATATATCGATCTATATATATATATATGTATATACATCTATCTATACATATATATATATATATATATACACATACATATGCATATATATATAACTATATGTATATATATGTATTCAAATATCTATAAATATATGTGTATATACATATATATATATACATATATATATGTATATATCTATATATAGCTGTCTATCTCTATATATATGTATATATGTACATATATATATATATGTATATCTATCTATCTATCTAATAGTCTATCTATCTATCTATCTATCTACAGTTCAAGGCAGAGCGGTGATGCCTGTACAAGGCGGGATTGAAAGAGCAGGACGAGAGCAAGCAGGAAAAGGGGAAGGCGAAGATCCTCGTGAAAAAAGCGCTGGGATGATACCGATAGCCCAGCACGGTCCAGGCCCCACCCCCCCAGCCGCCGCCAGACCCCAGGCAGCGACGGGGGGGACGAGGGAGAGACAAGGGGGGGACGGGGACAGACCGAAACGAATCCCACCCCAACCCAAACCACCCTTCTCCTCCTCCTCCTCCTCCTCCTCCTCCTCCTCCTCCTCCTCCTTCCTCCACCCGTGTAACCTACCCGCAACTAAGGTGTTCAGGACTCGGCCCTCCTCCAGTGCAGTCAGGCAGTTCCCTGATCCCAGTACGAGCGAAGAACAGGAGGGGCAACAACATGTGGAGGAGAACTAGATTTCCCCGGAACACTGAACGATTCGAGATGTCGTTCGCTTGTCTGTTTTGAAAGCGAACAAACTGAGGCAGCGCAAGGTTCAGTGAAATGCGGGATGTCTGGCGAAACCTATGGAGCAGTTGTACACCCACTGAAGCAACAGGCGATCACTGCTGGTGGTCTGGCGCAGCCGTTGGTTGGGGGATCGACTGCGGGGGATCTAGCGCATACACCCACCGAGATGAAGTAACGAACGAGGTTGATTGCAGGGTGTCTGGCGCAACCTGTGGCGCACTGGCAACGAAACAGTCCACCTACCCCTCTCAGGCAAACTTGTGAAATCCAGCTGTTTCATGATGGCCGCGAACCACACCGACCACGGAGAACCGGTTCTCGAACCGAACTGGCCATCGACCCAAACCGGCCGAACCGAACCGAACCGGCCCGGCCAACCGAACTGGCCGAACTGGACCAGCCCAGCCAACCTAACCGGCCGAACCGGACCAAACGCGACCCTGGCGGCCTGAGTCCAGGTCGCCAGGACCCGACTCCCCGGGGTTGCTACACGCCCGCCACCTCGTCGTGATGGTGCAATTCCATCTCCTCCGCGGCATTTTGGCTGCGCCGCGTTCCCACTCGCCCAGTCGTGCTCGCGGTGGGCACGTTCTTCGTCAAGTCCTACCTGTACGGCAAAGATGGCGCCCCGCCTTCACCCTTCCTGCGTGTCCCACGGGCTTCGGTCAAGCTTTCCGTTCGCCGGGGTCCGGCTGGGCCTGCTCGGCATCACGGCGGTGCGCGGTCCCGCACTGCCGTTCCCGGTGGTGCAGTTCCTCGCGTTCGACACCGGCTCCGCGGTCCTGGCGCTGCTCTCGCGCCCCCGCCCTCGGCCGCCTCTGAGTCCTGTCTGTTTCGGCGCGCTCGTCGCCCTGCTTCTCCTTCGAAGGTGTCATGGCCTGCCCCTGCTTGCCTGGCGTCCGACCTGATCCGTGCGCCTGCGTACCCAAAAATATCCCCACCAGCCCATCCAGAAACGATGCCCATGAGAGCTGACGGGGGAAAAGAGGAAGAGACACGCATAGCCAGACAACCTCCTCCTCCTCCTCCTCATTCTCCTCCGCCTCCTCCTCCTCCTCCTCCTCCTCCTCCTCCTCTTTCCTCTTCCTCATTCTGGTCAGCCTCATTCTCCTCCGCCTCCTCCCCATCCTCCCTCCTCCTCCTCCTCCTCCTCCTCCTCCTCCTCCTCCTCTTCCTCCTCCTCCTCCTCCTCCTCCTCCTCCTACTCATTCTTCTCCTCCCGCTGCATGCGCCGACCCAATTGGAAGTCGCGTCGCGCCGTCGTGCGCCACGCACTGGAACGACATCCAAATCGCATCGTGATCGAGTCGCGGCGGGGAGGGTGGCTTCCGGCATCGAAGCGGCGTTTTTCGGTATTCCTCATTGGGGATGTTTCGGGTGCTCTTCAGATACATCGGTCGACCCGAACAAACCGAACCCCGAAACCCTCGGCCGAACCGACCCGGGCCGAACCGGGCGGCCGAACCCGCGGACAGGCTGGTTGGCTCGAGCCGGACTGGCTGGACCGAACTGGACGGCCCGCGGAGCCCGACCGAACCGAACCGAACCGGGGCCATCGTGTGTTTGCCCAAGGGCAGATCCGACTCTGTAAGGAGGACACGAGGAAGCGGGCCGCGATCCAGCGCGCCCCCAGGAAGGCAGCGCTGACCTGGGACCTGGGGTCCAGTCGGGCGAGGGGCCGTGGGTCTACCCACGAGCGCTGGAGTCAGGGCTACCTCGAGTCCCGTCGCGTCGAGGCCGCCCCGACTTGACCTCCAGCGTCCACAGCACTTGGCGGCGCGCACAAAAGGGTATGGGGAGGGGGGAAGGGTTCTTAGGAGGAGGCTGCTTCTCAGAAGGCGCCAGCCTTACTAAGAAGCAGCCTCCTTCTAAATAACAGCCTCCTTCTAATTCGCCGGCCCAACGGGCCAGGGCGTGCTAAGATCTCCGGTAACTGGTTAACAGTATTAACAGTATTTCTAGTTCGCGCGCGCGGGGCGGCCCCTGGGGGTCCCCCGGCGAAAAGTACCCCGACCAACGCCCGGACCGCCGCCCGACCGCCGCCCGACCACCGCCCGAGTCTACTCAGAGATGGTTTTCCTTCTGGGTGCGGCCTCTCAGGCTCCCCAGAGCGCGCTCAGAGTGCCCCAAGAGGCCCCCAAGACTGCCCAAGAGGCCCCCGAGACGCCCAAAGAGCGCTCGAAGACGCCGAAGATGACCCCAAGACGGCCCAAAAGGCCCCCAAGACAGCCCAAGAGGCCTCCAAGACGCCCCAAGAGCCTTCCAAGAGGCCTCCGAAGAGAGCCCCAAGAGGCCAAAATCGTTGATTTTCATTGGTTTTTTCGATGTTTTTTGTGTTCTGGCTTTTTCGGCTTCCGGACGCTCCAAGACGGCCCAAGAGGCCCCCAAGACCGCTCCAAGACGGCCCACGAGGCTCCCAAGACGGCCCCGGAACGGCCCAGGAGGGCCCCCAAGACGGCCCAAGTGCCGCCCAAGACGGACCAAGAGGCCCCAAGACGGGCCCAAGAGGGGCTCAAGAGGGGAACCGAGAACTGAAAAATCGAGCCCTCCGCCCCAGAAGGCGCCCAGGAGGCCCCAAAAAGGCCCCAAGAGGCCCCCAAGAGGCCCCCAAGACGCCCCAAGAGGCGCCCAAGAGGCCCAAAAGAGGCCCCAAGAGGCCCCAAAACGGCCCCCAAAACTCGGCTAGCCCACAACGGTGCGACAATATGGGCCGGCGGAATGAGCGAAGCGATTAAATAAGAAGCTAAGAAACAGCTTTTCTTCTAAGAAGCCTCCTTCCAATAATCAGCCTCCTTCTAAGAAGTATCCTCCTAAGGCCCACGCCGTCTAAAAAGAAACTACCTCCTTCTGAGAAGCGTTCTCCCCTCCCCCTGCCCCCTTCTGCGCGTGATCGAAGCACGTTGAAATGGACGGGCAGGGGCGGGTGCGGGGGGCGAGGAGTGGCGGAGGGCCCTCCTCTTCCTCGTCCTCCAGAGCATCAAGAAAGGACACATCAAGCAGACCACACCCCCGTCAGCGCTTCAAGTCAGGTTTATGCGCCAATACAAGAAGAATCCCAGCCACACTCTCCACGAAATTGATACCCGGATCCAGAAACAGCGCACAAGCGCACGGCCAGGCCAGCCAAACACGAATTCATGCAGAGCATCGCTGAACGAGGCCAAGAACACGAGATCCCGAAGACGGCGCACGCTGCCCCTCCAAGTCCCACCGCGCACACACACACACACACCACTGGCACCGAGCAGCTCCGCACACCGATCTCCATCGCCGCATCGAATGCACTGCCCCATGCAGCAGCAAGAGCCGCGAACGCCCACCAGCGCATCGCCCAATCGCCGTTAAATTCGCATACGCTTGCAACTGAATCGTCTGCCTCGCCACCGCGGGCAAAATAACAGAAAACAGCGGGTGGGGCGCGCCACAAGATGGCCAGGAACAACGGCGCGTCCCATGACCAGGCTGCAGGTCTGTAGTGAGGAGCCCAAGCCCATCAAGAAAC
Source organism: Prorocentrum cordatum (assembly GCA_963575745.1). NCBI lineage: Eukaryota > Dinophyceae > Prorocentrales > Prorocentraceae > Prorocentrum > Prorocentrum cordatum. The sequence goes on along the minus strand of CAUYUJ010013936.1, from coordinate 391,631 downwards.
CCATGCGACACACGGTAGCCGAAACGATGGACTGTGTAACATCCACCCAAAGGCCGTGGGCCGTACGTTTGCCAACAGTCCCGCCGGACCTGCCCCTGGCAAGGCAGACGAGTGGCAGGATACGCGAGCCGCTGCCACAATAAGCGCGAAACGAGGAAGGAAGCCAGTCTCCGGCCCTCCGTCGGGGGCGGCCAAGAGGGGGGCGCCCAAGAGGGGGGGGCGCAAATCATGGCCGGCGGCATGTGCGCGGACCAGGGGGGGGCGCCAAGGACGTAATGAAATAAGAAGAGGTGCCATGAGATCTGGGGAGACATCATGGCACCCGCCATGTTATCCTCCGCCCCCCCAGTCATCACCCCCCTCTTGGCCGCCCCCGACCCCGGAGCGCATGGATGCACGAGGAGCCCTGGAGGACTTCGTCGCGCCACAGGACGTGCCGGTCCGGGCGCTCGAGGCGCCTCGCCCGAGATGGCTTCTTCGCCGCGAGAGGGGCCCGAGCCCTTCGAAGTCCGAACAACTAGCAGATGTCCTCCTCCTCTTCCCCCCTCCTCCTCCTCCTCCTCCTCCTCCTCCTCCTCCTCCTCCTCCTCGGCCCTCCTCCTCCTCCTCCTCGTCCTCCTCCTCCGCCCTCCTTCCGTGCAGCACGGAAGGAGGGCGAGTCGCTTTCAGAAGGCGAGTTGCGCCTCAGTGCCGCCCGCACAGGTCCCAGCTGACACGAGGACGGAGGGCGGCCCATCCTCGGAACGTGGCTCTCGCCCCGGCGCCGTGCACACTCTTCGCAGGAAGCCTCAACGGTCACAAGGATAGAGGGCGGGTCGGTTCCCTTTCAAGGTTGCGCTCTACATGAAAGTTCCCTCAAACTGCACGACCCGACGCGTCATATTGCGAACAAGTTGCACGAATAGAGGGCGCCCCCTTTGATTCTCGCTGGACCCTTCCTTTGACTTTCTGGGGACTTCGCACGGGATGGTGCTTTACAGCATCGTTGACGCATCTTGGGTGTACTCTGGTACTCCTTCTCTTTCTCCTCCTCCTCCTCCTCCTCCTCCTCCTCCTCCTCCTCCTCCTCCTTCTCGGCGATCCTCCCTTCCTCACTCCCTCTCCCCGCGCGGACGTCCCTCAGCGGCTCCGCGGCGAATTTGTCGGACCCCGGCCACTCCAGCGAGTGTGCCTGCGCCCAGGGGGAGAGCGCGCCGCGCGAACTCGCTCCGATGCGGCATTCCCCTCCCTCGGCGGGGAAGGAAGGAAGGGAGGGAGGATCCTCGAGAAGGAGGAGGACGACGAGGACGAGGACGAGGAGGAGGAGGAGGAGGAGGAGGAGGAGGAGGAGGAGGAGGAGGAGGAGGAGGGAGGAGGAGGAGGAGGAGGACGAGGAGGAGGAGGACGAGGAGGAGGAGGAGGAGGAGGACGAGGAGGAAGAGGAGGAGGAGGAGGGGATAAGGAGGGAGTAGGAGGGGGAAGGGTGGCGGAGGAGAAAGGCGCGGGAACGCAGGGAAGCGGGAGGGAGAGAGGGAGCCCTCCCTCCCCCCTTCAACCAGCCTCTCGGCCCATCCCGTCCAGATACCTCCCCTCCCGTGCTCCTTTCCCCCTCCCCCCTCTCTCTGGATCCCCCGCCTCTCCCTGGATCCCCCGCCTCTCCCTGGCTCCAGGGGCACTGCAGTCCGTGCCCCGTGATCGGCTGGCAGGAGGAAGAGAGAGAGAGAGAGAGAGAGAGAGAGGAGGGCGGCCGGACAGGGGGGACGAGCGAAGGGAGGAGGGCGGAGAGGGGAGAGAAGCTGGGGGCGAGGAGAGAGGGGAGGGAAGCTGGAGGGAGGAGAAGAGGAGGGAGGGGCGGAGAGGAGAGGGAGGCTGGAGGGAGGAGGGCGGGGCGAGGGAGAAGCGGAAGGACGAGGGCGGCGAGGGGGCGGCGGGATCCGGGGGAGGCGCCGCGCGGGAGGCGCACGGCGCGGGGGAGGGGGGCCAGCAGGGCGCCGCCGACGTAGTTGCAGACCGTGTCCGTCGTGCCGTAGTACAGGGTGACCTGTGAAGTCGGAGGAGGAGGAGGAGGAGGAAGGTCGGAGGCCCCACCGCTCCCTCGGGCCCTCCTCCCCCTGCCTGTTCGGCCCTCCCCCCTGCACCGTCCTCCTCCAGGCCTCCCCCCTGAGAGATCGCCCCCCATATATCCCCCTCTCGCCTCCACCCCTCTGCCTACTGGTGTGTGCTCCGACTCCGCCACAAAACCAGCCGTTGGCAGCACTGGATCTGGGGGGTCCCATCCTACCGGCCAGAAACACAATGCAAACAAAAACAGCTTTTGTCGTCTCAACACGGGCGTTCTGTCGTCGACGCTGCCAAATGCGCGGCAGGAGCGTGACGCGGCGCACATCCCGCACGAAAGGCCAGCAGGTCGCTCTCGCCTCGGCGCCACGCTCACGCTTCTGGAGAGCTGGGAATTCCCGCCTGGGCGCGGCGTGCATTTACCGCGCGCAACTTCGTCGACGCGCGAGCGGACGAGGACGTCGCTCTGGCCTCGGCGCCGCGCAGATGTCGCATGAAAGTGGCGCTCCCGCCTCGACGCGTACGTGTTCTGTTTCAGACTCCCAGGGCCTCGGCAGTCCAAACCTCAGGCGACCAAGAATCCCGAAATCCCAGACCCCCAGAACAATAAAAAAAACATGTCTTAAGTCCCACCAATCCTTTAGGGCGTAGGTGGTTTAGGGTGTTTCCTCTTCCACCCCCTTCTTTTACCCCTCTTCCTGCCCCCTCCCCTGGACCTGGACGGGGCGTTTCGAGAGCGGTCGGAGCGTCCAAAACGGCCTCGGCGAGGAAGCCAACATCATTGGTTTTACTCAGGTTTTAGCCCCATTTTGGCCTCCTGGGGGGGGCAGCGCTAATTCAGGACCCCTCTTCTTTGATCGATCTCCTCCGAGATGGCCCCACGAGCGCTCCCAAGGCTCCCAAGGGTGCCCCAAGAGGGCCCCACGAGGTGGCCAGGAGGCCCCAAGAAGCCCCCAAGAGGCCCCCAGGATGCCCCCAAGAGATCCCCAAGAGGCCCCGAGAGGCCCCCCAGAGGCACCCAAGACACTCCAAGAGGCCTCGGCGAGAATGCCAAACTCATTGATTGTACTAAGGTGTTGGCCACATGTTGGCCTCCTGGGGGGGGGACACTGCTTAAGGTGACTCCAAGAGCGCCTGGGAGAGCCCAAGATGACCTCCAAGATGGCTCAAGATATTCCAAGATGCCTCAAGATGGCTCCCACGATGCTCCAAGAGGCCCCAAGACCGCTCCAAGACGGCTCCAAGTGGCCAAAGAGCTCCCCCAGGAGGCCCCGAGGAGGCCCAAATCCTTCCAAAACCTTAGGAACATCGCAGTTGTTGGCTTTCTCGCTGTTTCGCTTCCGATGGCCATCCGAGGCTTCAAGATGGCTCCAAGATGGCCCAAGAGGGCTCCAAGAGCGCTTCCCAAGGCCCCCAAGAGCGCTGACAGAGGGACCCAGAGGCGCCCAGGAGGCCCCAACAGGCGCTCAAGAGGCATCCGAGAGGCTCCCAAGAGACCCCCAAGAAGCCCCAAGAAGCTCCCCGAGGCACCCAAGACGCTCTAAGAGGCGTCCAGGACCGCCAAGAGGCCCCCAAGACGCTCCAAGAGGCCTCCACTGGGGGACCCTTCCTATGTGTGTTGCGCACTTCCCTGATCGAAGCAATTCCTCTGGGCATTGTTTCTGGATGTGCTGGTGGGGTTACAGGAAACGTCAATAATGTATAAATAATTACCCTGGCGACGTACCCAGCCCCTGCGCAATGCGGGGCATGAGTAGATTGGGAGTCGTTATACGGAGGTGATGACGTGACATGGGCACATATACTTTTGCGAGTGGCATTCGTGAAGCTCGCAGCCCCCCCAGGGACGGCGAGGTCCCGCTCAGATATGCCTGGTGCCTCGCTCCTCCGCTGGACCCACCAGCAGCCCTCGAAAGTGGCGACAATTTCGCAGATCGCAGCCCTCCAGGGACGGCGAGGTCCCGCTCAGATCCGCGCGGTGCCTAACTCCGCAGGACCCACCAGCCGCCCTCGAACGTGGCGACAGTTTCGCAGATCGCAGCCCCCCAGGGACGGCGAGGTCCCGCTCAGGTTCGCGCGGTGCCTCATTTCGCAGGACCCACCAGCAGCCCTCGAAAGTGGCGACGGTTTCGCAGATCGCAGCCCCCCCAGGGACGGCGAGGTCCCGCTCAGATCCGCGCGGTGCCTCACTCCGCAGGACCCACCAGCAGCCCTCGAAAGTGGCGACAGCTTCGCGGATCGCAGCCCCCCCAGGGACAGCGAAGTCCCACTCACATCCGCGCGGTGCCTCACTCCGCAGACCCACCAACAGTCCTCGAACGTGGCGACGGTTTCGCAGATCGCAGCCCCCCAGGGACGGCGAGGTCCCGCTCAGATCCGCGCGGTGCCTCACTCCGCTGGACCCACCAGCAGCCCTCGAAAGTGGCGACGGTTTCGCAGATCGCAGCCCCCCAGGGACGGCGAGGTTCCGCTCAGGTCCGCGCGGTGCCTCACTCCGCAGGACCCACCAACAGCCCTCGAAAAGGCGACAGTTTCGCAGATCGCAGCCCCCCAGGGACGGCGAGGTCCCGCTCAGATCCGCGCGGTGCCTCACTCCGCAAGACCCACCAGCCGCCCTCGAAAGTGGCGACAGTTTCGCAGATCGCAGCCCTCCAGGGACGGCGAGGTCCTGCTCAGGTCCGCGCGGTGTCTCACTCCGCAGGACCCACCAGCAGCCCTCGAAAGTGGCGACAATTTCGCCGATCACAACCCCCCAGGGACGGCGAGGTCCCGCTCAGGTCCGCGCGGCGCCTCACTCCGCAGGACCCACCAGCAACCCTAGGAAGTGGCGACAATTTCGCTTTAGAGGCACGAGGTCACCAACTCTCTCCAAGCAAGGGGCGGCGGAAGGTGGCGCCAGCCTAAATCGAAACACGCTTTCTTTTCTACCTGAACCGTAAGCACGATGCCGCCACGGGCGGCGGCGAAATGCGACGGCGGCGTCCGAGCACACAACAAATTCATTGAAGCGGACGCCGTATCTTGTCCCCACAGAGCTGCGAAGAGGCGAGCGAACGGGGAGCGAAAGAAGGAAGGGAGGGGGGGGGAACTTGAGCGGAGAACACAAACATAACGTGTTATGTCAGAACGGCACCACCTGACTTTGCGCCGCCCCCGCCCTCCCAGCCCCGCCGACCATTCGGAAGACGGGGGAGGGGGAGGAGAGAGAGGACCGCGGCCCGAAAACTTCATTGTTTACAACAACACACATTAAGAGGCACGAGGTCACCAACTCTCCCCAAGCAGGGGGCGGCGGAAGGTGGCGCCAGCCTAAATCGAAACGCGCTTTCTTTTCTACCTGAACCGCAAGCACGATGCCGCCACGGGCGGCGGCGAAATGTGACGGCGGCGTCCGAGCACACAAAGAATTCTTTGAAGCGGACGCCGTATCTTGTCCCACACCACCGCTCAGTCTGCATTAGCGCCTGGCTGTTGGTGGCGCCTGGGCTGGGTGGGAGGGTCAGTGGCGCCTCCAGAAGCCGTCGCACGTTCACAGCCTCGATGAGGCTCCAAAAAATCATGAGATCAGTAACTGCACAAACTGCATCACTCACGAGCCCTTACCGGGCGACATCTCTTCTTCTCCATTGATTGCCCCCGCGCTCGAGGATGTCTGGCGGAAGACCGACGCGGGCGGCCAGCAGAGCGTGCGTCTGCAGGTCTTTGAGCACGCTCTTCTCCGACGCCCGCCGCCCGCGCCGCTGGATAGCCCAAACAGTCGTGTAGCCCGTCGCCGCATCATGGCTCGGATCTGAGTGCCTGGCTGCATGGGGCGGGAGACGCTCGACGCCAACGTCGCCGCAAGCATGCCTCAGAGCACGGCGGTAGGCGTCCACAGAGCAGCTGGCGACCCGGTCCGAGGGGCCTCGCCGGCCTTCCTGCGCACGCGCATGTCACTCCAATACGATAGTCGATCAGCACACTATGCCTCGCGCCCATCTTGGTCCCTTGCCGCGTTCTGCCACACCGAGTCGTAGAGCCACGACCTGCTCACCCGCTCTGCCCACATCGGTCACGGTGTCGCCCGGCTGGGGGGCGAACAGCTCCCTGGACCTGAGGCAGGCGTCGATGCCGAGCTCGGCGGCGTCCGGGGCCCCACGATCCCGACCAGCCTCATGACCTCATCCAGCACGGCCCCGTGCTCGAGGGAGTGAGGTCCGCTTCCTGCCACGCGCAATCGATCCCAAGCTCGAAGTGCTCGGTTGGATCTGGGCAACCCTGTCGAGAGCTCAAGCCACGCGGAGGCGACGCCGTGCACCCCGAAATCTCCTCTGTGCGAGCACACCTCCTCGTCCTCGACCAGGCGGTCCAAGTAGCCCGGGACCGCGTCTTCGATCTCCTCCCGCTTCATCATCGGCAGGTTCCCTTCCAGCGCAAAGCCCAGGCCGCGGCGCACGTCGGCAACGTAGCAGCCCAGCGCCGTCTTGGTGGAGACCGAAAGCGGCAGGAGGGCCAGCCCGTGGGTCACCCCCTCCCTCCGCGGCGCCCGCTGCAGGTGCAAGCGCTCCGCGTCGTTCCTGCGGTGGGCGTTGCCCCTCTTGCGATACTGATCGGGGTAACGAGGCCTCCCCACGCTGCTGCAGAGGCCCCTGACGACGTCCGCGACTGTGTGGCGAGGGGGCCCGTTGAGGAGCAGACGCCTCTGGGCCTCGTCGGCCCCGCTCAGAATTATATCCACCATGAAAGCCACGCACCAGTCCCGCCACTCGGTGCTGTCGGTAGCCCGCTGCGTGAGGTCGCTGTACCACCGATGAGCCCAGTCCCGTAGGTCTTGCATCATGTCTGCGTAGTCTTGTACAGCTTGAACTCGAGCCTCGTCGGGTAGGGGTGGCGGCCAACCCATCGCGGATGGACCTTCACCCTCGGTCCGCCAGATGCTCGAAGGAAAAGGGCAGGTAGTGACTCCAAGGACGTAGCGTCTCGGCGCCTGCGCTCCAGGGTCTCGTAGATCAACCGCTCCACGGCCCTCTTGGTCAGGTCGACCTCCCGTCTCTCCTGCAGGGTCGGCCTCGCCTCCACGAGGCACTTCGCCAACATCACGCAGAAGTCGGCCGAGTACGTCAGCAGCTCCAGCCTCCGCACGTTGACCTCGTCCGTCCGGTCGAACTCTGCGCCGAAGCCGACGTCCACGTTGGTGCAGATCATCAGGTAGCCCCGCGAGACCAAGCGCAGCACCTTCACCGGGATCGAGACACCCATCCTGAGCGGCTGGAAGGGGTCTACCTCCGCCAGGTCCGCCAGGGCCTCTATCCTCGACGCCACCTTCTCTGGCAGCACTCGCTCGTCCGTCCTCCGCTCCTTCGAGGTCTGGCCAATCGTGAACCCCCGGCTCGGCCCGTCGCGGTAGTTGCGGTCCGACGGCACCGAGCCCAAGTACTCCCGCATGCCGCGCCCGAGGTCGCGGGCGGCCATCCCCCTGCGCACAATCAGGATGGGCCGACTGACCTCCTAGCACCAGTTCGAACGTCTGTGGGCCGGGTGCCTCACGGCGGCCACCCCCGTGCGCATCTCCAGCAGGTCGATGTGCTCCCTCTTTGACCATGTCCAGAGAGCAACCTCCTCCTACTGGGCGAGGCCGCCCCCTCACTCGTGCACAGGAAGACCGCGGATACGGATGCCCAACTCCACGTCGCCACCCACGCGTCTGAAGGCCTCCGCCTCGCACCAAGCGTCTGCCGCCCAGGACGAGGTGACACCTGCCCAGACGGTCCAGCTTCCTCGAAGAGCCTAGCGGGTCTCTCGACGCTGCCCCACCACCGTGGCCGCCGTCGATAGGGGCGCACCACCGCAGAGGTTCACGTAGAACATCGTCACCGTCGGGCCCCAGGGCGTCGAGCGGTCCCACGAGATCAGCAGCACTGTCGCTGCGGTCGCGGCCATCTCCCTCAGCACTTCCCGTAGGACCTCGCGTCGAGCTCCCCACCGGAACTCCATGCGCCCCGAGTGCACGTCCGCGAAGACGCTCAGCACACCACGGCAGATCAGGAAGCCCCAGGACAGGAGACCGACGCTCCGCGCACCCGTGTCGGGCAGCTCCCTCTGGTGGGTCAGGATCCCCCGTATGCCGAAGACCACCATCCCCGTCGTGTCCTGATTCGGCGCCAGACGGGCCCCCCATAGGTCGCCACCAATCATACGAGCATACTTCGATCAGGCATCCTTGTGCACCTTGAAGCCCGCGACGACCACCAACTCCTTGGGGCCCAGCCAGACCTCCTCCACCGTCGCCACCGTTTCCCGCCCAGGCTGGGTCCGAAAGCCCAAGCCCAGGACACCGAAGTCGTCGATGTACTCCTCGTGCGTAGCAGGTAGCTCCCGACTGCGATGAGGTAATGGCCCGCCTTCGGCAAGTCGCCGACCTTCTGAAAGCGAAGAAGACCCAACCCCGGGACCAGCATGGAAGGGGTCCTCCATCGTAGTCTGCGCCGTCCAGCACGCCCGAGAGAAGGCCATCAACGAGACCTTCGCCCCGACGCAGCGGACGTCCCCAGGCCCTGACGAGCCTTCGGGGAGCAGTGCGTCCAGCGCGTCGCCCGACACGCTGTGACTCCCAAAGTGCGACGCCAGCTCCTCCCCCAACTCCACCGTGTCGTAGACGTCGGGGAATTCGCACGTGCCGAAGCGCACGCTCATGTCGTCCTCCTTCGTCTCCCCGGACACGTCCAGGAAAGACGTCGCCCTGACCCCTCCCCTGGCACACCAAAGGGGAGACCGCCAACGCAGGTTGGAACGTCTCTCGTCGAACACCAACCTCAGCGTCACCTCGGGCTCGTTCTCCACAGGCTCCGCCTTCTTCACGACGTAACAGAGCCCGACCTCGTCCACCTTCTCGGCAGTGCGGCACGGCATGCCCGCTAATACCACCCTTCGGGCCGTCTGCAGCGTCTTCGTCTTTTGGCGGAAGGGCAGGTCCACGTAGTTGCGTCTCTGGCGGGCCTGAACACAAGCCTCGCCATCCTTCCTCAACATCTCCTCCTTGAACATCTCCAACTTCTGTGCCACTCGAGGCGACACAGACCTCGCACTCACAGGTCTGGTCCCCGGAGGAGGTAGGGCAAGTCGATCCCATTGATCCGGAAACGTCTCGCCCCTGTCTGGCAGCCGTCCACTCCTGCCAGCACTCCTCCTCCGAAGTTCGGCCACCCTCTGCCTGAAGGTAGACTGGGACTGATTGCCCGCCGCAGCGGCGGCAAGGCGCAGCCGCAGGGGCGCGGCTCCTTGTGAGGGCGTAGTCGACGGCGGCGACTGGTGACCAACCTCTCCAGGCACCCGCCGAGAGAGGCCCCCGTCCAAATTGTCGAACACGATCCCGAGGCGCCAGCAGTCGGCCAGGCCCAGTAGACTGTCGTCCAGACTCCCACGGTGGAGCTGCCGCAACGCCGAGAGAGCGCGGTTCGCCGTCTCGCCCAGCTCCATCTCCTCCTCTCTGCGCGAGAGCACTCGACGAGAGGTCGAAACAGGCCGCCTCGGGCGCGCGAGCAGCACCACCTCGGACAGGATGTGCCGCCGCCGAGACCTGAAAGCCCAAATTCGGCGTGCACAAGCTCACGGGCCAGCCGACGGCGATGATGCGAGTCAGCTGCAGCAGAAAGAATGCACTAGACAAAAGACGCCGACGCGCGGAGGCCCCGCGACGCCAGCTGCAGGGGCCACCCGACTCGACACCGAGTGCCCCCAATTGAAGCTCCTTGACTCTCACGGCGGGGCTTCCGCACCACCGTCTAGGTCGGCGGGCGCCTCCATCAGCTCCGCGTCGCGACCCATGGCCCTCTTCATCTCTTCCTCGACGATCATCGCCCGAATAGTACTCTCGTCGGTAAACTGCGGGTCCAAGCGGTGCGCCGCCTCCCAGTCCAACTCCGACTTCCAGTTCTTGGCAGCATTGAGACGCCTCCCGTCGTCGCGGCTGTGGACGTTGCGGTCGACCCTCACGATAGCGCACACCATTCGCGCCAGCCACTCGAAGCTCACCAGGTTGACGAGGCCCTTCTGGCGGTCGGTCATCACCGGCGTGTCCACCGCGACGAAGGCCGTGATCATCTCCCGCGCCATGTGACCATCGTTCAACCCACGGTACCGGATGAAGTCGCGCGCCCAGGCATCGGCCGTCTTCCTCGCTGAGTAGATCTCCGACAGCACCTCGGCCGAGACCCGACGACGGTAACTCTCGGGCCTGCGGCGGTTCCACTCCTCGGGCTTGATTTCCTGGTGCTCGTCCAGCCGCCACTTGCACAACAGCTGCGGCAACTGATCCTCGAAGCGCATCCGCTTGACGGCAAGCCCGACGACCTCCGGCTGTGAGGTGGCAGCTCGCTTCAACGGCGTCTCCATCACTGTGGTGGGGGTGGTCGTGGCGGGCAAGCCGCGCGCGACGACGGCAGGGGACGAAGCAAACGCCCCCTCGATCGCAGCCACACTCTCGACGACACTCGCCTCCGCAGGGGCCTCCTCCTTCAGGTGGACCTCGGACTGGTCCAGACGGGCGATCACGCCATCGATCACCTGCTTGTGGCCCTCGGCATCCGCGCGGCCGCGGGGGTCCAGGGGAACTCACCGCGCGTCTCGAAGCAGCTCCCTCGCCCGCGCGGCCGTCATGGATTCGGTGATCACCTCCGTCCGGGCCTTCGGGAACTCCACGAGATCGTCCAGCTGATTCACCCACGCCGTCTTCTCCCCACCCAACGGGTAACCAGGCGGCGGCAAGGGCGCAGGTGCGAAGGCTGCCGACTCGACGGGCGCATCCACACTCGAAGCAGTTGAGGACCCAATAGAAGACTCTCCACGCTCGCCCCCGTCCGCCCATTCGCGAGACTCCCCGACGGTCCGAAGGGTGAGGACCAAGAACGTCATCAGCCAACGCTGAAGAGGCATGAGCTTCCGCAGCCACCCCTTCCATTCTTAAGGGTAGGCGACCCACCCCTGGATGATCTCCGAGCTCACCACGAACGCTTCCTTGGCCGTGTCCCAGTAGCGGATCGTGTACACACCCAACTCCTTCGGATACTCGATCAAGCCCAGCACCGCCGTCGGCTTGGATCATACGAACAACGCGGCCAGCGCGCCCAGGAAGAGCTCGGGACCCCTCAAACACCACCTCAGCGTCGGGAGAGACAAAGCTACCAACTGGAAAACGGCATACCACACATTCACCGCCATCGCCCGCTGACCATACCTGCTGGGGCGGCACAGAGGCAACGTCGGCATCGTCCACAACCGCAAGCCCACCGTCAACTGACTCACGTAGGCGTCCCTCTCCACCAAAGATAGCAAAGGCATCGGCCGCCAGCGAATACTTTCCACTGGGTCCGTGAAGATCGCGATCTTCGCCTTGAAGCAGATCAGGCCGAGGCTCAGGTCCGGGCCGATGGCGGCCCACGCGTAGCCACTCTCGCAGCCCACCAGCTGCATCTTCACACCGTCGGTCCCGCTCTGGCGACAGAACCGGCGAGACCCATGGCTCCACTGGCATCTGGATCTCGAGAACCCCCGGCTCGTCGATCGACTCCAGCTCCACGATCAGACCGATCACCACAGAGAAAGACGACCACACCACGAGCCCGAACGACCAGCAACCGAAGACCGCCGTCTCGCAAGCGCCCTCAAGCGCACTCGGCGGCAGCACCAGCACCTGCCTCTCGTCGGAGGACTCCAGCTCAACTCAAACCACGAAGAGCAGCCCGAGGTCTCAGAATTGCCCGCGCTGCTGCCGCGCGGAGAGCAAATGAAGAGGGGCTCGGGCAAGAATGCGGGAAACTCCGCGGGCAGCTCGAGCCAAAGAACTTGAGCGGAGAATACAAACATCACGTGTTATGTCAGAACGGCACCACCTGACTTTGCGCCGCCCCCGCCCTCCCAGCCCCGCCGACCATTCGGAAGACGGGGGAGGGGGAGGAGAGAGAGGACCACGGCCCGAAAACTTCATTGTTTACAACAACACACAAGATCGCAACCCCCCAAGGACGGCGAGGTCCCGCTCAGGTCCGCGCGGTGCCTCTTCCGCAGGACCCACCAGCAGCCCTCGAGAGTGGCGACAGTTTCGCAGATCGCAGCCCCCCAGGGACGGCGAGGTCCCGCTCAAGTCCGCGCGGTGCCTCACTCCGCAGGGCCCACCAGCAGCCCTCGAAAGTGGCGACGGTTTCGCAGATCGCAGCCCCCCAGGGCCAGGGACGGCGAGGTCCCGCTCAGGCCCGCGCGGTGCCTCACTCCGCACGACCCACCAGCAGCCCTCGAAAGTGGCCACAGTTTCGCCGATCGCAGCCCCCCAGGCATGGCGAGGTCCCGCTCAAGTCCGCGCGGTGCCTCACTCCGCAGGACCCACCAGCAGTCCTCGAAAGTGGCGACAGTTTCGCAGATCGCAGCCCCCCAGGGACGGCGAGGTCCCGCTCAGGTCCGCGCGGTGCCTCGCTCCGCAGGACCCACCAGCAGCCCTCGAGAGTGGCGACAAATTCGCAGATCGCAGCCCCCCAGGGACGGCGAGGTCCCGCTCAGGTCCGCGCGGTGCTTCACTCTGCAGGACCCACCAGCAGCCCTCGAAAGAACGACGGTTTCGCAGATCGCAGCCCCCCAGGGGCGGCGAGGTCCCGCTCAGGTCCGCGCGGTGCCTCACCCCGCAGGACCCACCAGCAGCCCTCGAAAGTGGCGACGGTTTCGCAGATCGCAGCCCCCCAGGGACAGCGAGATCCCGCTCAGGTCCGCGCGGCGCCTCACTCCGCAGGACCCACCAGCAGCCCTCGAGAGTGGCGACAAATTCGCAGATCGCAGCCCCCCAGGGACGGCGAGGTCCTGTTTGATCCGCGGTGAGTACCCTCTCTGCTGGCCTCCCCAGCAGCCCTCGAAAGTGGCGACAATTTCGCAGATCGCAGCCCCCCAGGGATGGCGAGGTCCTGTTTGGATCCGCGGTGAGTACCCTCTCTGCTGGACCCACCAGCAGCCCTCGAAAAAGGCGACAATTTCACAGATTGCAGCCCCCCAGGGACGGCGAGGTCCCGTTTGGATCCGCGGTGAGTACCCTCTCTGCTGGCCTCCCCAGCAACCCTCGAAAGTGGCGACAGTTTCACAGATCGCAGACCCCAGGGACGGCGAGGTCCCGTTTGGATCCGCGGTGAGTACCCTCTCTGCTGGCCTCCCCAACAGCCCTCGAAAATGGCGACAATTTCGCAGATCGCAGCCCCCCAGGGACGGCGAGGTCCCGTTTGGATCCGCGGTGAGTGCCCTCTCTGCTGGCCTCCCCAGCAGCCCTCGAAAAAGGCGACAATTTCACAGATCGCAGACCCCCAGGGACGGCGAGGTCCCGTTTGGATCCGCGGTGAGTGCCCTCTCTGCTGGTCTCCCCAGCAGCCCTCGAAAGTGGCGACAGTTTCACAGATCGCAGCCCCCCCAGGGACGGCGAGAGGAGACAAGAGGGAGGCGGGAGGCGGGAGGCGGGAGAAGGACGCGACCACACCCCTCTATTCAAAACGAATACCCAACCAAGGAGGGTTGGGAATTATCGGAACCAGCACACTTGTTTTAAACACACTGTTTTAACACAATTGTCTAGATTCACAGGCCCTCGGGAGTCCAAACCCGAGGCGACCAGGAATTCCGAAAACCACCGACCCCCAGACGTTATATCTTTTTTTTGTTGAAAAATGGCATGTTCGCAGCCTGCGAAACTTTTCAAACATTGAACATGTTTCAGATGTCCCAGATCCCCAGGACCTCGGGAGTCCAAACCCAAGGCGAGCAGGAACCCCGAAGAACGCAGACCCCACAGAATCTGTGCACTCGAGACGAGGCCTACGGTGCTTGCCAGGTCCAGGGGGGCCCAGAAGGTGGGGGGGAGGAGGAGCGAGAACGAGGAGGAGGAAAGAGGAGGGAGGAGGGTACGAGGTTGGATATTGGTATCCCCTCCGGGTCGCCCGTACCCCTCACTCCCTCCCTCCCTCCCGAGACCTTCGATGCCTTGACTTTTTCGGTCCCCGGAGCTCTGGACCACTTCCCCGGAGACGGGCTCATCCTTCCAGGTCGTTTTTTGACGGCCCTGGGGCCCGGCGACGGTCCCCCCTAAACGGCGCTCGGCTCTTGTCGATTCGTTGCAGGTCCATGTCCCCCCCCCTCCCTTCCCTTCCCTTCCTTCCCTTCCAGCCCTCTCCCTTCCCCTGCCCTCACCTCCCCTCCCCTCCCCTCCCTTCCTTTCAATTCCTCCCCTCTCCCCTTCACAGTTACACAATCAGAATTCTTCTCTCCTCTCTCCCCTGATGGAGTCCAGAAGATGCCTGGCCCTCCTCCGCGAACTGTTTTTTTGCACGCAAGACTCGCGGGAAATGGGTTTTCGCTGGGGTTTTGTCCAAACTGTTGCTCCCGCTGAAGCGCTGGCCTCGTTTTCGTGTTTCCGCTCGTTCCGAATCGTGCTCCCGCTGCAAGGCTGGCCTCATTTCCACGCTTCCGCTCGTTCCGAATCGTGCTTCTGTTGCAACGCTGGCCTCAAATCTGCGCTTCCGCTCGTTCCGAACCGTGCTCCCCCTTCAGCGCTCATTATTTCCAGTCCATGCCACGGCATGGTCTTCGGTCCTCCTCCAAGTAGGTCGCAAAATCTAAAAGATGGCCACCCGAACAAACCATCGGAAGTGATTACATTCGGTGTCGATTCGTGGATCTGTTGGGCCGCAGAACCCCCCCCTTCCCACTTTGGGGCGTCGCCACGCCATCCTATGTCATGCTATGTGTTGATCTTCAACACCATGCTGTGCCATGTAATGCTATGCCATGCTACGACATCCGACTGTGCGAACAGAGAGGAGATCTACGCCATGGTAAGGGATGGGAGGGAGGGATAGCACGCCAGATATGACGCGAGCGCACCTAGCTTGCCTTCCTCCCCTCTCTTCTCCCCTCCCCTCCCCTCCCCTGCCCTCCCCTCTCCCCTCTCTCTTCCCCTCCCCTACCCTCCCCTCCCGTCTCCTTCACAATTCAGCAATCTGAACACTACTCTCCTCTCTCCCCTGGTGGCGTCCGGCAATTGTTCGGCCCCCCTCCGCGTGTTGGTTTTTTACACGCAGGATTCCCGGGAAACGGGTTTGCGCTTGGGTTGTTTTAAAAATGCTGCTCTCGCTCAAGCGCTGGCCTCATTTCCGCGCTTCCGCTCGTTCCGAATCGTGCTCCACCTGTAGCGCTGGTGCCATTATTTCCAGTGCCATGCCACGGCATGGTCTTCGGTCCTTCCAGATAAGTGGCAGAATCGAAAAAATGCCCCCCCGAACAAACCATGGGAAGTGATTACACAGTCGGTGTCGATTCGTTGATCTGTTGGGCCGCAGAAGCCCAACCCCCACTTTGAGGCGTCGTCACGCCATGCTCTGTCAGGCTACGCGTCCTCATCTCCGCGCTTCCGCGCTCATCTTTTTTTCAAATGATGCTCTCGCTGAACCGCTGGCTTCATTTTCGGGCTACCGCCCGTTCCGAATCGTGCTCCTGCTGCAGCGCTGGCCTCATTTCCGCGCTTCCGCTCGTTCCGAATCATGCTCCCGTTGCAGCGCTGGCGTCATTATTTCCAGCGCCATGCCCCGGCACGGTTTTCGGTCATTCCAAAGAAGCCTAACATCTAAAAAACCACCCCCCGAACAAACCATCGGAAGTGATTACACATTCGGTGTCGATTCGTTGATCCCTTGGGCCGCAGAAGCCCACCTCCACTTTGGGGCGTCGCCACGCCACGCAATGTCAGGCTACGCGTCCTCATTTCCACGCTTCCGCGCTTGGGCTTTTTTTCAAAAGCTGCTCTCGCTGAACCGCTGGCCTCGTTTCCGCGCTACCGCCCGTTCCGAATCGCATTCCCGCTGCAGCGCTGGCCTCATTTCCGCGCTTCCGCTCGTTCCGAATAGTGCTCCCGTAGCAGCGCTGGCGCCAGTGATTACACATTCGGTGTCGATTCGTGGATCTGTTGGGCCGCAGAAGCCCCCCCCCATTCCCACTTTGGGGCGTCGCCACGCCATCCTATGTCATGCTACGTGTTAATCTTCAACACCATGCTGTGCCTCGTAATGCTATGCCATGCTACGACATCCGACTGTGCGAACAGAGAGATCTACGCCATGGTAAGGGATGGGGCGGAGGGATAGGACGCCAGATATGACGCGAGCGCACCTAGCTTGCCTTCCTCCCCTCTCTTCTCCCCTCCCCTCCCCTCCCCTGCCCTCCCCTCCCTCTCCCTTTCCTCCCCCCGCCCGGCGCGCGCGCGGGGCCGGCCTTGATCCCCGCCCGCAGGGCCTCGCCGAGCGCCTCCTGGGGACAACTGCCCCCCCCCCCCCACGGTGCGGGGCAGCGGCGGCGGGGCGCGCGCTATTCTCCGCGCGGCGGGGGCGGTGGACGAGGAGGGGCGGGGGGGGGGGGAGGGCACAGGCGGGGGGGGAGGCACAGACGGAAGGGCGGGGGGGGCACAGCACAGCCGGGGAACCCAACAGCGGGATAAAACATCACCTTTCGGCGCTCCGCGCGGATTTCTTGGATCCGCGCTGGGCCCTCCTGGCGCCGCCGGCGCCGCCCCTGGCGCGCTCTGCGCGTCAAGGGGGGGGGTTCTAGCCCAGATCCAAAAACTCCGCGCGGACCTCCAAAGGTTGATGTTTGTGCTGTCTTT
The DNA here is from genome assembly GCA_963575745.1 of Prorocentrum cordatum. Taxonomy (NCBI): domain Eukaryota; class Dinophyceae; order Prorocentrales; family Prorocentraceae; genus Prorocentrum; species Prorocentrum cordatum. The sequence goes on along the minus strand of CAUYUJ010013936.1, from coordinate 374,941 downwards.
CTCCCTCCATACGTAAGAGACAACGCCAGGACGAGGATGAACTCGGGTGAAGGTAGATCGAGAGCCTCTGAGATCCAACAGCGCTGGAAAACGCCTCGGGCACCGCGGCCTTCTCAGAGCGTTCTGGGAGCGTTCCGGAACGCCCCCCGAACGGATTCATGCTTGTCCCAGCCCCGCCCGAAAGAGACTGCTTTTCATTTTTCGGCGATAGCCCGGGCTATTCCAGGGGAGCGAACAGTGTCATGAGCATAAAAACTCGGAGGTCCGCGAGGACCTCTAAAAGGTTGTGTTTACGCTGTTTCCCTTCCTCCAGTCTCACTTCTTGTCGCTGTGCCCATCCCGAGTTTTCATATGCTTACGCCACCTGCTGCTCCCCCTGCTCCCTGGGGGGGAAGCTGCCGCTCCTGCTCTCCTGCTCCCCTGCTCTCTCTGGGGGGGGAAGCTGCCGCCCCGTGGCCTACCCTTCGTCGCTCTGGGCAGCCCCACGCGTGCCCGCGCGCAGGTGCCAGGCACCGCGCGCCCTTCGGGCCTGCGCACCCGACACGGTCAGGCTCTCGCGGGGGGAGGGGGGCACGGCTGGTGGGCAGAAGCCTGCACCTGTTTTTCGATCTCTGTTGTCGCCCCCCTGCGCCCCCGCGTGACTGTTGACAGGGCTGTGGCGCGACTTGTCGATCTGCCGAGTGGCCCAAATCCTGCACCCCGCGGTCGCAGCCAACCAACACCGAATCGGGGGCCCAGGAGGGCGCGTGGAAGTGTGCGCCGTCGCCCCGGTTGCGAGGCTGGTGGGCGGGCGGGCCCGAGAACCCAGGCCGTCGCCAGACCCTTCCGCGCACGGGAGGTGGGAACGACGGGGGGGGGTCCTCCTCCTCCTCCTCCTCCTCCTCCTCCTCCTCCTCCTCCTCCTCCTCCCTCCCTTCTCCTTCTCCTCCTCCTCCTCCCCTCCTCCTCCTCCTCCTCCTCCTCCTTCTCCTCCTCCTCTCCTCCTCCTCCTCCTCCTCCTCCTCCTCCTCCCTTCTCCTCCTCCCTTCTCCTCCTCCTCCTCCTCCTCCTCCTCCTCCTCCTCCTCCTCCTCCTCCTCCTCCTCCTCCTGGGTAACAGGCGCGAGCTCCAATGTCTTGGGACGCCTTCGCGGTGCTCTCCAGACCATCAGGGGTGCCCTCTAGCGGCGGCGCCTCGGCGAGGGCGCTCCAGGGGTGCCCGCACCGTCCCCTACGCGGCCGCCGGAGAGCCGAGCTGTGATTTCCCGAAGCCTGGGGGAGAGCGACAGGGGTGGTGGTGGCACGGACGGGGTGGGGGGGACGGAGGGGGAGGAGGAGGAGGAGGAGGAGGAGGAGGAGGAGGAGGAGGAGGAGGAGGAGGAGGAGGAAGAGGAGGAGGAGGAGGAGGAGGAGGCGCGGACACTCAGATCGGGCTGGCTCCGCAGGAAGACACGACCCTGAGGCCCCCGTGCGCCGCGAGTGCAGGCATGTGCACCTGCTGGCCGCCCTGCTCCGTCCCGAGGGGGCTGAGCACAGGCTGTGGCGGCGCCGCAGCTGTCTTGGAAGATGGCCATTGTTCATGACCCCGTGCGACGGCTGGGTGCAATCGCGGTGGAACAGATGGACATGCGCACATACCGTACCTTCTGCGTCCAGGGTCGGGACCCCAAATGCCCGAAAGGAGGAAAGGGATGGTCAGGGGGCCGGAGGGGGCTGCGTTCCAATCTCCATGCGAGACAACTGAGCCGTAGTGAGCACACGAAGCGTTGGCTCACATGCGAGAGACGTATCTTTGGAGCTCGGGATACGAGAGTAACAACAATAGTATGAGACCTCCATGGCGAAAATCCGCCGATCCGGCGTGTGAGTTTCAAGGAGTCTCAGCTACAGCCTCGAGGCTGAGCTTCAGCCTCTGGGGGGGTCGCCGGGGTGGCTCTGCCGGGGAAGGGGGGGTGGGGGGGGGGGGGGGGGTGCGAGTTTCCGGCGAACCCCGGGGCCGCTCCGGGGGAGTGGAAGATAGGGGGGGGGGGGGCGCCATGCTCCGCTTTTTCCGGCGCTTTGGAGGAGGGGGGGGGCCCAAGAGACCCCCAAGGGGTTCCAAGAGGGCCCCGAGTCGCCGAAAAATCGCTCCAAGACGCCCGAGATGGCCTCCAGACGGCCCAAGGTGTCTCCAAGACGCCCCAAGAAGCTTCCAAGAGGCCTCCCAAGAGGGCCCCAAGAGGCCAGAATCGTTGATTTTCATTGGTTTTCTCAGGGTTTTTAGCGTTCTTGCCTTTTCGGGCGTCCGACGCTCGAAGACGGCCCAAGAGGCCCCCAAGTCCGTCCCAAGACGGCCCACGATGCTTCCAACACGGCCCAAGAGAGCCCCAAGACGGCCCAAGAGGGCCCCAAGACGGCCCAAGAGGGCCTCTGGACAGCCCAAGAAGGCCCCAAGAGAGCCCCAAGAGGGGCCCAAGAGGGGGACCACGAACCGAAAGAACCGAGCTTTCCGCCCCAAGAGGCCCCCAGGAGGCCCCAAGAGACCCCCAAGGGGCCCCAAGAAGCCCACAAGAGGCCCAAAAGAGGTTCCAAGAGGCCCCAAAACAGCTCCCCAGAGGCCTCCAGACTGCCTCCGGCAGGCCCCCGGTTTCTTCCGCGGCACCGCCCAGGGCGCCACCGGCAGGATGTCCTCCGTCTCATCGTTTTCCTTCAAGTTATCGCCTCTTCCTCATTCTCCTCCTCCTCCTCTGCGACCTCACTCCTATCCCTCAACGATCGCGTCACCGAGTGCCTCTTCTTTGAAACATCCTCGCTCTTCAAACGCACATCCATACACACATGCATACATACCTACATTTAAACACATTTGCATACATAGAAAAACAATCTTCCAGACATACATACTTACATTCACACACATACACACATATTATCATACACACATACAAACATACATACAAACTAAATACATACATACGCGCACAAGCATACATACATACATACGTACCTACACACAGGCACACATGATCAATGCATGCATACATGCATGCACGCGTACATACACACACATATATCGTGAAACTCACCGCGTGCTCGAAACTTGAGAGAGACCGCGGGAAGTCGAGAGAAGCCGCGGAACGAGGCCTCTACTACTACTACCACTACTACCACAACCACTACTACTACTACTACTACCACTACTACTACTACTACTACTACTACTACTGCTACTACTACTACTACTACTACTACTACTATACTACTACTAGTACTACAGGAGCGTTTCCCAACTAGTATGTGTGTGTGGGTGATGCTGTGTGCGCATGTCTGCGGCGCAGGTTAAGTGGTGTGACTGTGTGTGTGCGTTTGAGTGTGCGCCCATAATTTCTGCGTCTGGAGAATAACCCCGAGCGACCCGGATCGGCGGCACTGGCCGAAGGCCACTACAATAGGACAGGTGTGAATTCGACAATCAGGTCCGCTGTCCCGCTACACCAACACAAGAGAGCCTCAGGCCATCAGCCTGACATCGCCCCACCAGAACACGAGGAGAGGGATGGCGGCAAAGTGAGTGGGCCACATCCTGCCTCTGGTTCGACTCCATGGCGTGGTACACCTGTCAGGACATGACTGCTGGTCCAGGGCTGGCGTCGAACGTGGCAGGGCACTCGATCTCGTGATCAGTGAACAAAGGCTTCCAGAAAAAACACCGCATAGGTGAGCTTGGGGGTTATTGCCAGGGCCCCCAAGCTCCCTCACTTCGTCGTGGCACCAACAAGCACGGCAAAGATCCCAAGGTCAGCCTGTGCGCGCCTGGACCTGATATCCGGGGAGCCATCCCGTGTGCGTTCCCTGCACCCGCTGCGCTGCGCGCAACCTGGGCGGCCGTGCTTGGAGCGGCGGCAGCACCTGCAATATCCACAACGTGCACGAACGACTCAGGACGGCTCGCGGCAGACAGTATGGTCGGCAGGAGCATCTCCTCACACTGGCGGCGGTGCTCGTGCTGCTTCTCACCTTGGAGACCACCTTCGTTGCTCTTGGAGCGACGAGGAGGCGGCGGAATACGAGGCGGGGGAACTGCCTGGACCGTGCCGCCTGGAATCGAGTTCACTAATCGCCCGGACCATGCCGCCGGACGTAACTCTTCCCCAGAAAGGTTGGCAACCGAACTATGAACCGAACGCCCGTGCCCAGGTCAATTCTTGCGCTTGGACCATGGCCACGAAGCGCTGCACTGGGCGGGGGGGAACGCTGTACTGTGTGGGTGGTGTGCCGGATTGGGTTTCCGGGACGCATGCGGACGGTCCCACTGAGGGCTTCGGTGGAGATCCCTATGGGGCCACGAAGCGCTCTACTGAGTGAGTGAAAATGACAAATTGGGTTACCGGGACGCATGCGGACGGTCCCACCGGGGGCTTCGGTGGAGCCCCCTATGGGGCCATGAAACGCTGCTCTGCTCGGGTGAAAATGCCAAATTACATTTCCCGGACGCATACGGACGGTGGCACTGGGGCCTTGGGTGGAGCCCCCTATGGGGCTACGAAACGCCGCACTGGGTGGGTGAAAATGCCAAATTGGGCTTCCGGGACGCATGCGGACGGGGGCACTGGGGCCTTCGGTGGAGCTCCCTATGGGGCCACGAAACGCTGTACTGGGTGGGTGAAATGCAGGGGAGGAGAGGGAGGAGGGCCAGGAAACGTTGTACTGGGTGTGCGGAACGCATGCGGACGGTAGCGCAGGGACCTTCGGTGGGGCTCCCTACGAGGCCACGAAACGCTGTACTGGGTGTGCGGGACGCATGCGGACGGTAGCACTGCGAGCACTGGGACCTTCGGTGGGACTCCCTATGTGGGCACGAAACGCTGTACTGGGTGGGTGAAATGCAGGGAGGAGGGGGAGGAGGGCCACGAAACGCTGTACTGGGTGTGCGGGACGCATGCGGACGGTAGCACTGGGACCTTCGGTGGAGCTCCCTATGGGGCCACGAAACGCTGTACTGGGTGTGCGGGACGCATGCGGACGGTAGCACTGGGACCTTCGGTGGGGCTCCCTATGGGGCCACGAAACGCTGTACTGGGTGTGCGGGACGCATGCGGACGGTAGCACTGGCACCTTCGGTGGAGCCCACGAAACGCTGTACTGGGTGTGCGGGACGCATGCGGACGGTAGCACTGGGACCTTCGGTGGGGCTCCCTATGTGGGCACGAAACGCTGTACTGGGTGTGCGGGACGCATGCGGACGGTAGAGAGGAGGGGGAAGAGGAGGAGAAGGAGGAACGCGGGGACCGTCTCTGCAAAACGAGGACCCAACACCACAGGATGACTGGGGACAAATACAAAACTTTTGGCGCTCCACGCGGATTTCTTCGATATGCGCTGGACCACCCTCCCTGGCGCGCAGAGCGCGCCCGGGGCGGCGCTGGAGGAGCCGCCGGGGTGGCCCAGCGCGGGTCCAAGCAATCCGCGCGGAGCGCCATCAAAATATGTTTACGGCGTGTCTTCTTCTCCGATCTGAGGCCGTTTGAGACGCGTCTTGGGCCGCCGAAGGCCCCCGCAAGGCACAGTGGGGGCGAATAATTCGCCCCGACGCGGCGGCTGGCCGGTGGCTCTCGGGAGCGATCCCGTGCGCCCCGCAGAAGCGGGCCCAGCCCCCGGCACGCACATTTGCGGGTCGGGGTCGCGGCCCTGGGGCCCCCGGGCCTGGTCCCGCGTCATGTGTATGTGTATGCATGTGTATATGTGTATACTATAATATATACATAAGCATGGGAGTGTACACATGTATGTGTATAATATGCTTTATATGCATACATATATATATATATACATACATATGTATATATATATATATATATATATATGCATACAGCTAGCCCATCACATATGTGCATATAGATGGCTACTTATATTTACACATACATGTATCATTGTATATAATTATATATAGAGAGATCAATCCATCCATCCATCCATCCATCCATCCATCAATCCACCCATGCATGCATGCATGCATGTATACATACATACACACCGACATAGCAACATACGGACATACCTACATTCATACATGCATACATACATACATGCATACATGCATACGCATACATACATACATACATACGTACAGACAGACAGACAGACATACAAACATCGATACAACTATACATACATACGTACATGCATGCATGCATACATACACATATGCATACACGCGTACATACCCATATACATACATAAAAACATAACATAATATAACAGAACATAGCATAACATACCATACCATAACATAACATAGCATAACATCCATGCATACATACACACATAAATACATTCATACATACATACATACATACATACATACATGCATGCATGCATGCATGCATGCATACACACGTATATACAGACATACAGACAGACAGACAGACAGACAGACAGACAGACAGACAGACAGACAGACAGACACATACACATACACAGACACATATACATACATATACATACATGCATGCACGCATACATACATACGTACACGCAGACAGACAGACAGACAGACAGACAGACAGACAGACAGACAGACAGACAGACAACAGACAGACAGACAGACATGTACACACATATACCTATACGACCACCCTGCGGGTGATAAGGAGGTTTAGGGGGGGAGGGGGGCCAGCAATCGGCAACAGTGGTGATTGTTGCGTTGCCGCTCGCACTTGGGACCATCGATCCCACTATCGATCTCACTCAATCGATCCCACTATCGATCTCACTCGATCGATTTCACTGTCGATCTCACTCTGGATCTCGCTATCGATCCCACTATCGATATCCCTATCGATGTCACTCGATCTCACAATCGATATCACTATTCATCTCACTATCGATCTCACTATCGATCTCACGATCGATCTCACTATCAGTCTCACTATCGATCTCACTATCGATCTCACAATCGATTTCGTCATCGGTCTCACTATCGTTTTCGCACCAGCGGGACACCGGGACACTGGCGGGACACCGGCGGGACATGGGCGGGACACCGGCGGGACATCGCGGGCCCCCGTTTGCCGGAGGGAGAATCATTTGGTCCAGCCGGGACCCAGCCACAAGCGGGACACCAGCGAGACACCTGCGGGACACCGCGGGCCACCGCTTGCCCGAGGGAGAAGCATTTGGTCTGGCCGCGCCTCAGCCACAGGAGACTTCTCTCGCCCGCCCACGCAGCTTCGCCTCGCCCGCACGCACGGCACGCACGAACACGAAACCGAAACCGATTTCCCAGTGGGTGGCTCTCCGTTAGACTTCGACCTCGCCCCCCAACCTACGACATATATATATATATATATATATATATATACACACACATTCCTGCTCATATATTTTTATAGGGCTGAGGACGCCAGAAAAAGCGACCCCCCCCTAACGAATTTGGCCCTCCACGAGCCTGTGGGCAACCCTTCAGGCGACCCGAGAGAACCTCGCGAGAGCCCGAAGTCGGCCCCAGACGGGTTCCAGGCGTTCCGGCGCGCTCCCGAAACGACTCCAGAAAGCACCAATACGGTCCACGACGACCCCTAAAAAGTCGTCATACCCCCAAAGATCGCTCCGAAACGTCCCAAGAGGCCTCCAAGAGCTCTCCCAAGAAGGACTCAAGAGGCAAAAATCATTGATTTGTTGTTGGTTTTTGATTAATTTTGGGGTTATCCTCTTTTCGTCTTCCCCACGCTCCAAGACGGCGGTCTTAACTATCCAAAAGGGCTTCCAGGCAGTCCAAGAGAGCACCAAAACGGCACAACAGGGGTCCAAGATGGCCCTAAGAGAGCCCCATGGCGGCCCAAGATGGCTCCAAGACACGCTCCGAAGCATTCTAAATCGTGAGCCGGTCATTCAGGGAGACTGCGGATGGAGGCAGGTTGGCCCGAGGAAGCCCCCAGAGGACCCCAGAACACGCCCAGGAGGCCTCCAAAAGGCCTTAAGAAATCCTGAAAAACTTGTGTGAAGCCCCGAGAGGCTCTCCAAGGATGAGCCTCCGCAAAAAAAAACTGAGGAGGATGAGGAGAACGCGCAGGGTATAGCGAGAATGACGAAAAAGAAGCATGGAGGAAGGATAACGAATCACATTATGATAACGGCGATGCCAGAAAAGGCAACAAGGAGTTATCGCTGAATTGTCGGCTTGACCTTCCTGCCATTCCGTCTGCATACCGAACTTCAAGGACCCAGGTGCATGGCGCGAAGCGCCACTGCAGCCTTTTCATATATACATATATATATGTGTGTGTGTACATATAAATGTATGTATATATACATATACATATATACATATATATATATATATGTATATATGTGTGTAGAGAATGCGGAGGAGGCGCTGGCACGCTTGCGCAGTATCAGGGTAGCGAGGAGGGCAGTACTGATACTGTGACCGTCGAGTCACTGTAGACGGGGTGATCGGTGGGGGGGTGGGCAAATGGGGAACGAGGGAGGACGGACGGGCAAAGAGATGGGACGGGGGAGACGGCCCTCCTCCCTCACTCTCCTCCTTCTGCCACTCCTGCTCTTGGCGACGTTTTTGGGAGGAGGCGGATGCCGCATTCGGCCGCCGCTTTGTGGGCGGCCTCTCAGCGCCGGGGCGTGTCGAAGAAGTGGATGCCACGGCCGCTGCGCTTAATGGCAGCCCCGGGTGTCCGCGACTGCGGAGGAGGAGGAGGAGGAGGAGGAGGAGGAGGAGGAGGAGGAGGAGGCGGAGAAGGAGGAAGAGGAGGCGGAGGAGGAGAAAGAGGAGGAGGAGGGGGAGAAAGCACAATCACGTGACGAGAGTAAGCAGAAGTTTGGTTTGTCCCTGAGCAGCTTGTCTGTAAAGGGTCCTCTGCAACTCTTCTGCGGCCTATTGGTCCTTCCACGATCCCGTGGTGTTTGTCCATGTGGTCGTGGGTTGAGCCCCCTATGGGGCCACGAAGCGCTGCACTGGGTGGGTGAAAATGCCAAATTGTGTTTCCGGGGCGCATGCGGACGGGGGCACTGGGGCCTTCGGTGGGGTTCCCTATGGGGCCACGAAACGCTGTACTGGGTGTGCGGGACGCATGCGGACGGTAGCGCTGGGACTTCCGTGGGGCTCCCTCTGGGGCAACGAAACGCTGCACTGGGCGTGCTATGACGCATGCGGACGGTAGCACTGGGACCTTCGGTGGGGCTCCCCATGGGGCCACGAAACGCTGTAGTGGATGGGCGAAGCGCAGGGAGGAGGGGGAGGGCCACGAACCGCTGTACTGGGTGCGCGGGACGCATGCGGGTGGTAGCGCTGGGACCTTCGGTGGGGCTCCCTACGAGGCCACGAAACGCTGTACTGAGCGTGCGGGACGCATGCGGACGGTAGCACTGGGACCTTCAGTGGGGCTCCCTATGGGGCCACGAAGCGCTGTACAGGGTGGGTGAAACGCAGGGAGGAGGGGGAGGAGGGCCACGAGACGCTGTACTGGGTGTGCGGGACGCATGCGGACGGTAGCATTTGGACCTTCGGTGGAGCTCCCTATGGGGCCACGAAGCGCTGTACTGGGTGTGCGGGACGCATGCGGACGGTAGAACTGGGACCTTCGGTGGGGCCCCTTATGGGGCCACGAAACACTGTACTGGCGGGATGAAACGCAGGGAGGAGGGGGAGGAGGGCCACGAGACGCTGTACTGGGTGTGCGGGACGCATGCGGACGGTAGCGCTGGGACCTTCGGTCCCTATGGGGCCACGAAGCGATGTACTGGGTGTGCGGGACGCATGCGGACGGTAGCGCTGGGACCTTCGGTGGGGCTCCCTATGGGGCCACGAAGCGCTGTACTGGGTGGGTGAAACGCAGGGAGGAGGGGGAGGAGGGCCACGAAACGCTGTACTGGGTGTGCGGGACGCATGCGGACGGTAGCGCTGGGACCTTCGGTCCTTATGGGGCCACGAAACGCTGTCCTGGATGTGCGGGACGCATGCAGACGGTAGCACTGGGACCTTCGGTGGGGCTCCCTATGGGGCCACGAAGCGACGTACTGGGTGGGTGAAACGCAGGGAGGAGGGGGAGGAGGGCCACGAAACGCTGTACTGGGTGTGCGGGACGCATGCGGACGGTAGCACTGGGTCTTTCAGTGGAGCTCCCTATCGGGCCACGAAACGCTGTACTGGGTGTGCGAGACGCATGCAAACGGTAGCACTGGGACCTTCGGTGGGGCTCCCTATGGGGCCACGAAGCGCTGTACAGGGTGGGTGAAACGCAGGGAGGAGAGAGGAGAGGAGGAGGAGGAGGAGGAGGAGGAGGAGGGAGGAGGAGGCCACGAAACGCTGTACTGGGTGTGCAGGACGCATGCGGACGGTAGCACTGGGACCTTCGGTGGGGCTCCCTATGGGGGCACGAAGCGCCGAACTGGGTGGGTGAAACGCAGGGAGGAGGGGGAGGAGGGCCACGAAACGCTGTACTGGGTGTGCGGGACGCATGCGGACGGTAGCACTGGGTCTTTCAGTGGAGCTCCCTATGGGGCCACGAAGCGCTGTACTGGGTGAGCGAGACGCATGCAGACGGTAGCACTGGGACCTTCGGTGGGGCTCCCTATGGGGCCACGAAGCGTTGTACAGGATGGGTGAAACGCAGGGAGGAGGCGGAGGAGAGGAGGAGGAGGAGGAGGAGGAGGAGGAGGAGGAGGAGGAGAGGGCCACGAAACGCTGTACTGGGTGTGCGGGACGCATGCGGACGGTAGCACTGGGACCTTCGGTGGAGCTCCCTATGGGGCCACGAAACGCTGTACTGGGTGCGCGGGAGGCATGCGGACGGTAGCACTGGAACCTTCGGTGGGGCTCCCTATGGGGCCACGAAACGTCTGTAATGGGTGGGGAGGGGAGGATGGCCACGAAACGCTGTACTGGGTGTGCGGGACGCATGCGGACGGTGGAGAGGAGGGGGCAGAGGAGGAGAGGAGAACGCGGGGACCCTCTGTTCAAAACGAAGAGCCAACACCACAAGATGGTTGGGAAAAACAACACGCACTCCATCCGCGACACCCCTGCAACATTTAAAGCGAGTGTGCGCGACGCTAAAGCGAAAATCACAATTTGGAACTCACCCGCCTTCCATCCGTGAAGCTCCTGCAACAAAATAGGACGAATGCGCGCGGGGCCAAAGCGAGAACCACATGTTGAAAACCACCAACCCCTCATCTGTGAGCATCTTGCAAAGTCTTAAGACGAATGTGCGCGGCGGTAAAACCATAACCACATTTTGAAAACAAAACGCCCTCCATCCGTGAAGCTGCTGCAACTTCTGAGCTTAAAGACCGCAAAAGGCGAATAAGTCTTGGAAGAAACGTCCTGCCTGCTCTACCGACATGCCTCGGGGTGCGACAGGGAGGAGTTAGTTATAAGGAACAGGGATGGAGGACGAGGAGGAGGAGGAGGAGTTCCCTGCTAAGCACGCTGTGATGGGAGGAAAATGAAGAGGAAGAGGAGGATGAGGTGGAAGGGGAGGGAGAGGACGGAGGAGAACGGGCAAGGAGGACGAGGAAGGAGGGAGAGGAGGAAGAGGAGGAGGAGGACGAGGAGGAGGAAGAGGAGGGGGAGGAACAGGAGCAGGAGGATAAGAAGAAGAAAAGACGAAGGAGGAATGGGAGGGAGATGAGGGGGGAAGAAGAGGAAGCTGTAAGGGCGGTACCGGTTTCTCTCTATCGGGGGTCACGCCGCGTGGACGAACTCCAGGGTTGCACCGTGGAAGGTCATAGCGATCCAGGCCACGCCCAGAGCAAACGTGAGGCCGCAGCTTGCGCGGTACAGCGCCTCGAGGTCTGATAAGAAGGATGGGAAGGCGAGGAGGGTTTAGATGTTGTAAAGAGGTTCTAGAATGATGATGATGAAGAGGGGTGAGAAGAGGAGGAATAGAAGAGGAGGGGGATCAGGGGGCTCTTGGGGATTCCAGTGGGTTTGTAAGACGAGGGGGTGGAGGGTTCATGGGCTTTGAACGGTTTTACGTGGAGGAGGAGAAGGAGGAGTAGGAGGAGGAGGAGAAGGCTCGGAGGAAGTTGAGGGGGTTCCAGGAGCAGGGGGAGGAGGGAGGGGGGAGAAGGAGGACGAGGAGGAGGAGGAGGAGGAGGAGGAGGAGGAGGAGGTTGAGGGGGAGGACGGGGGAAAGAGAATCAGGACGGGGGGGAGGAGGACGGGAGGACGGGAGGAAGGAGGAGGAGGAGGCCATGTCAAATAGGACGAGGATGAGGACACGGTGCAGCGCCTTGGCCGACAAGCTGCTGCAAGCCGCGGTGCTCGCGAGGAGCGCCCAGCCCAGGGCCAGCCCACCCGTGCCCAGCACGGACACTGCGGCGAAGGACGCGCAGAAGGCGGCCAGGTCCACCGCCGGCAGCCTAACGATGAAGCCGACGCCTGCGGGTGACCCAAGGGCTCTAGGCTTAGGTCGGGCATGTCCTCCTGCAGGCGGATTTTGGCCGAAAACCCAAGAAATAAATAATACTCAAAAAAAATAATCGAAACAAGTATTGGAAAAATCGTCCCCATACTATATTCTGACTATTCTCGAATATTCCGCCTGTAGAGGGACCAGCCCGACTTAATTCTAAGCCTCCTAGATGGGGTCGGAGGATCGCGCCGCATCGCCGATGCATCGGCGATGCGGCTCGATGCGGAGGCCGTCCACGCCGGCGCTGGCGATACGTCGCCGACGTCGGCGATGCATCGCCAGTGCATCGCCGTTGCATCGCCGATACATCGCCAATGCATCGCCGATGCATCGGCGATGCGGCGCGATCCTCTGACCCCATCTACTCGGACTTCATCAAGGAGGCCTAACTATATCCCCCCCGTCTACCATCTAATTTCCAATGCGGCGCGATCCCCCCCCGTCTACCTCGATCCTATTTTTAGGTCGGGCATGTCCTCTGCAAGCGGATTGTGGAAGAAAAACAAACGGCAGTCAAACAATAATCGGAAATAGTCAAGAGAGCACGACAAATCGTCACGAGACTATTTTTCGCTACCAGTCCTGAATATCCCCCCTGCAGAGGGATATGCCCGACGTAACCCTACTTGGGCGGCCTGGAGCAGTGGTCGGGAGCTGCTTCAAGGTGCCCTGGCCCACGGTGCCCCCAACTTTTCGCGCCACTCTGGGGCCTCTAGGGCCCTCTTGGGCCTCGTGAGGAATGCTCCGGAAGCCCTCTGCGCCTCCACGGGGAAGCTGAGATTACCATGGGACATCCTCCTCTCCTCCTCCTCCTCCTCCTCCTCCTCCTCCTCCTCCTTTTCCTCCTCCTCCTCCTCCATCATCCCTCCTCGAAATCAAATGCAAATTTTCAGTTTATATCCACCCCTCTCCATTTCTGTGTTCCGCGACGCGGGCAGCGCGAGCCACGCCGCGGGAAACAGCTGGCATCTGACTTCTAGGCTCCAGGCTTAGGTCGGGCATGTCCTCCTACAGGCGGATTGTGGCAGAAAACCAGAAAACATAAACAAACAAACAAAACAAATTTATCCTGGCGATGGACCCGACCATATGCAGTTACGAGTACCGCAAAGCAGGTTGAACGAATGAGAGGGAACTCCCTAAGGGGCCACGAAACGTGTGAGGAGTGTGCCGAAATTGGTGCGGTGCCGCCATGCGAACGCAGCCACTGGGGCCTTCGGTGGAGCTCCCTATGGGGCCACGAAACGTGTGAGGGGTGTGCCGAAATGGGCGGTGCCGCATGCGAACGCAGCCACTGGGGCCTTCGGTGGAGCTCCCTATGGGGCCACGAAACGTGTGAGGGGTGTGCCGAAATGGGCGCGGTGCCGCCATGCGGACGCAGCCACTGGGGCCTTCGGTGGAGCGGACCTATGGGGCCACGAAACGTGTGAGGGGTGTCCCGAAATGGGCGCGGTGCCGCCATGCGAACGCAGCCACTGGAGCCCTCGGTGGAGCTGCCTATGGGGCCACGAAACGTGTGAGGGGTGTGCCGAAATGGGTGCGGTGCCGCCATGCAAACGCAGCCATTGGAGCCCTCGGTGGAGCTCCCTCAGGGGCAACGAAACGTGTGAGGGGTGTGCCGAAATGGGTGCGGTGCCGCAATGCGAACGCAGCCTCTGGGGCCCTCGGTGGAGCTCCCTCAGGGGCCACGAACCGGGTGAGGGGTGTGCCGAAATGGGCGCGGTGCCGCCATGCGAACGCAGCCACTGGAGCCCTCGGTGGAGCTGCCTATGGGGCCACGAAACGTGTGAGGGGTGTGCCGAAATGGGTGCGGTGCCGCCATGCGAACGCAGCCACGGGGGCCCTCGGTGGAGCTCCTCAGGGGCCACGAACGCGTGAGGGGTGTGCCGACATGGGTGCGGTGCCGCCATGCGAACGCAGCCACTGGGGCCTTCGGTCGAGCTTCCTATGGGGCCACGCGTGTGCCAAATGGGCGTGCCGCCATGCGAAAACCAGCCACTGCCCTCGGTGGAGCTCAACGAAAACGTGTGAGGGGTGTGCCGAATGGGCGCGGTGCCGCCATGCGAACGCAGCCACTGGGGCCCTCGGTGGAGCTCCCTCAGGGGCCACGAAACGCGTGAGGGGTGTGCCGGTGCGGTGTCGCCATGCGAACGCAGCCATTGGGGCCTTCGGTGGAGCTCCCTCAGGGGCAACGAAACCTGTGAGGGGTGTGCCGAAATGGGCGCGGTGCCGCCATGCGAACGCAGTCACTGGAGCCCTCGGTGGAGTTCCCTATGGGGCCACGAAACGTGTGAGGGGTGTGCCGAAATGGGTGCGGTGCCGCCATGCGAACGCAGCCACTGGGGCCTTCGGTGGAGCTCCCTCAGGGGCCACGAAGCGCGTGAGGGGTGTGCCGAAATGGGTGCGGTGCCGCCATGCGAACGCAGCCACTGGGGCCCTCGGTGGAGCTCCCTATGGGGCCACGAAACGTGTGAGGGGTGTGCCGAAATGGGCGCGGTGCCGCCATGCGAGCGCAGCCACTGGAGCCCTCGGTGGAGCTCCCTATGGGGCCACGAAGCGTGTGAGGGGTGTGCCGAAATGGAAGAGGGAGGAGACGGTGGAGAGGAGGAGGGGGCAGAGGAGGAGGAGGGGAGAACGCGGGGACCGTCTCTTCAAAACGAGGACCGAACACCACAGGATGGTTGGGAATGATTTTTTGAATACCCTCGAATATTCCGCCTGTAGAGGGACCGGCCCGACTTAACTCTAGAGGCCTCCTGGATGGGGTCGGAGTAGATGGGGTCGGCAGATCGCGTCGCATCGTCGGCACATTGGCGATGTATCGGCGATGCACCGGCGAAGCATCG
This sequence comes from Prorocentrum cordatum, assembly GCA_963575745.1. Taxonomy (NCBI): domain Eukaryota; class Dinophyceae; order Prorocentrales; family Prorocentraceae; genus Prorocentrum; species Prorocentrum cordatum. The sequence continues at coordinate 359,704 of CAUYUJ010013936.1, read as the reverse complement.
TCGACGTCGGCGATGCATCGTCGACGTCGACGTGAAGCAGGGCTCCAGTTCGAGCCGCATTGGCGATGCATCGGCGATGTGGCGCGATCCCCCGACCCCGTCTGCTCCGACCCCATCTGGGGAGCCTGGAACTTCGCGGAGGGATGCACATCAGTAGCCACACTTCGCATTGCTGGGCCGAGCCCCGACCGGCCTATCAGGCCCGACGGGCAGCACGCCGCCTGGAACACGCCCAGCAGCGCCCCCGTGAGGCCGAGGCCGCCCGAGCCCGCCGGCGGCCGCTTCCGCAACGGGGGCCGCGCCGGCGCGGACTCCTCGCACGGCGCTGCAGAAAGGGGCGGGCGAGGCCTCCCTGCCGGGGTCCTAGCGGGCGGCCTCTCGGAGGGCCGCGCCGCATCGCCGATGCATCGGCGAGGCATCGGAGGTGCACCAGCCACGTCCGCGATGCACCGGCGACGTCGGCGTGAAGAAAATCGGGCTCCGCATCGGGCCGCATCGGCGATGCGTCGGCGCTGCGGCGCGCTCCTCCGACCCCATCTACTCGGACCCCATCTAGGAGGCCTAGAGACACGGCCCAAGGGGGGGGGGTACAACCCTCCGTGAAATCGAACGCAAGCATTATCCAGCCCCCTCGCGCCTGAATTTCAAAGTCGATGGACGCGCGCAGCGCGGCTCGCGGGGTCAACAGAAAAATTGCAGTCACCAGTTTCGGCGCCAACGTTGAAGTTGGGGGTCTGGGGGCGTGCCACGTCGTGGGAAAAACTTGCGTTTGATTGCGAGAAGGGGTGTGGGAGGTAGCTCATGGGAGATCTTCGTAAAGGGTGGTTGCTGGCTATAAGGCCCGATTACTGGGCCACCGAACCAACTTAGGTCAGATGAAGCCCATGATTACGGATCAAGCGGGGTTAAGCGCAATTTAGCGGGACTGTGTCGGACTAAACCGGTGAAGGAGGGGGGGTACCACATGTTCTGAGGAACATCTTGGAGGCCTCGCGCAACAACTCGAGGCCCAATCTGCGTCGGACCCACGCCAGATCCGCGTCGGCTTCACGTCGCGGTGAGTCGGATTCACGTCGGATCCGCGTCGGATGTACGTCGGACTTACGACGGGGCCGCGCGAACGTCGTTCCATCTCTGACGGGGCGGACGTGTGGACTAGGTAATACAACGATGGCGCGCCGCGCGAGGCCTCCGGGATCTTCCTCGGGGCGCAGGCATCCAGGGAAGCATCCGCGCGCGAGCCCTGCCCCTGCAAGTCGGACTTCTGGACAGCCGGCCGGGGGTTCGAATCCGAGCGGCGTCTGCAGCCGAGGGAACCCCAGCGGGGGGTGTCCGATCCCCCGACGGCGGTTGGACCCGCAAGGGTTCGACGAGGCTCGACAGCGAGACCGTGTGATGCCCGCCCCTGGTAGAAGAACAAGAAGAATAAGAAGAAGAAAAAGAAGAAAAAACTTCAGAAGGTCGTCGACGTTCGGAGGTCCGCGGGGATCTCTCGGATCGGCGCTGACACCCTGGCGATGCTTCTGGCGCCGCCCCTGGCGACCTCCGCGCGCCAGAGAGGGGGGGTCCAGCGCTGATCCACGAAATCCGCGCGGACCTCTGAGAGCTCATACAGTGGAGGCCAGCACTGAGACCCCAGGACGTCCCTTGATGTTTGCTGTGCGGAGGTCACGCTTTCCATCGCAGAACCATCGAAACCCAAGAAACCCAGGGCACCCTGGAGGCAAGCAGGGTGTTTCTTGGCACGGCCCCCCCTTGTAGAAGCGACGACAAGAAGAAACGGGTCTTGCGCGAGACAACGCAGCGACCTTGCGCGCCGCGGCTTACGCGGGCACCACCAGCGTGGCACACGCGTCGTGGAGAAGAGGGCGCTCACGCGCGACCTTACGCGGGCAGCGAACGCGCGAGTTGAATAGGAGAAGCAAACGCCATATCGTCGTCGTCGTCGTCGCCATTCAGGATCGGTGGCACTGGCCGTAAGGCCTTCGCAATAGAAGAACAAAACACCATAAACTGTTGGCGCTCCGCGCGGACTTCTTGGATCTGCGCTGGACCCCTCTCGCTGGCGCGCGGAGCGCGCCAGGGGCGGCGTTGGGGGGGCCCAGCGCGGATCCAAGGACTCCGCGCGGAGCGAAAAAATGTTCATGGCGTTTGTATCCTTTGTCGGTTGAACCCGTTCTTCTTCGTCGCCCACTTCACTTGCTGCTTTCCAACCTGCTCTTCCTCTTCTGCCTGGGCTGTCCACCCCTTTTGGCCTCCGCCCAGTTCGCGGCCTCGGGGCAGGCGCCCCCCCCCGCGGCGTACGACGACGTGCACAGGGAGTTGATGGAGCCCCTCGTGGTGGCGTGAGAATCGAACCCAGACCCCAGGGCTGCCAATGTTGGACATCAGTGGACAACTCTCTGTCGCTGGATGGTCAATGATGGGCCACTGCTGCAATGGAGCCCGGTCCACAAGAGACCCTCCACAAGAGACCCAACACTGAGACCCCAGGACGTCCATTGCTTTTTGTTTCTCCACAGCAAAGCCGTCGAAACCAAAGAAACCTAGGGCACCCTGGAGGCAAGCAGGGTATTTCTTGGCATGGGTCTCCACTGTACATCGCAGAGCGGGGGGGGGGAGGAGGAAGCTGTGCAGGGGCATGCCACTTCTCGACAACAAAAACTTGCCCCGAGGTATGGCCGCGGCGACTGCCGCGGCGACCTCCAAAACCGACTAGAAAGTTTGATTCGGGGTAGGATATCTACAAGCCGCGTCACAATCAACGTGACAAATTCGGGGAACGAGAATTCTGACTACGAAGGTCCTCATCGTACGCTTCTGACCCTTGATGCCCATCTCCCCATCCCGCTCCTATTCCCCAGCCTCCCCCTCTTCCCCCTCCTCCTGCATGCTCCTCGTTATCCTCCTCCTCCTCCTCCTGCTCCTCCTCCTCCTCCTCATCATCATCATCACTCCTTCCATCCAGCACCCATCCACATTTTTTCTATGCAGCCTTCATCCTTTCTACTCCCATCCACCCTCATCCTTCCAAGCATCCCTCCGTCTATCAAGCTTCCGTTCATCGCAACCGGGCCGATTCTGTCCTTTTCTTCCTCGTCCTCCCCTTCCTGCTTCTCCTCGTCGCCTTCCCTCCCTCCTCCGCCCTATCCCTTCCTCCTCCTCATTCTCCTCCTCCTCCCTTTCATCTTCCTCCTCCTCCTCCTCATCATCATCATCATCCTTCCCCTCCTCCTCCTCCTCCTCATCATCATCAGCAGCATCATCCTCCTCATCCTCCTCCTCCTCGTTCCTTCCTCCTCTGGCCCGTGACTCCATCCAGACCCATCCCTCCATCCAGCCTCTCTCCACCCCTCTGTCCACCTCCCGCCCCATCTAGTTGCGCACCACCCCTCCATCAATACGGCATGAGCGCCTCCCTCCAACCAACCTCATCCCTGCACGACGTCTCCATCCATGCCTCCCGCCCTCCCCCACCCCTTCCCCATCCATCATCCATCCGGCTACCACCCCTCCAACACACGTCTCTGTCCATCCAGCCTCCCGTCACAGCATCACCGCTCCTCTTCGTCATTCCCCTACTTTTCATCCTCCGCATCCTCCTCATCATCCTCTTCTTCCTCCTGCTCCGCATCATTATCATCAACATTATCAGGATCATCGTCATCGTCATCGTCAGCATCGTCATCGCCGTCGCCATCTTCATCGGCATCAGCATCATCATGAGCATCATCAACATCATCCACATCCTCATCACCATAAGCATCATCAACATCATCATCAGCAGCAGCATCAGCATCATCGTCCTCATCAGCGTCATTATCATCAGCAGCAGCATTGTCATCAGCAGCCTCAGCATCGTCAGCATCATCAAACTCGTCGGCATCGCCATCCCCATCCTCATCTTCATCATCGTCATCATCATGATCACCATCGGCATCATCATTACTCTCCTCCTCCTCCTCCTCTTCCTCCTCCTCTTCCTCCTCCTCGTCCTCCTTCGCCTCCTCCTCCTCCTCCACGTCCTTCCTCGTTCCTCCTTCCTCCTTCCTCCTTCCTCCTTCCTCCTTCCTCCTCCTCCTCCTCCTCTCCTCCTCCTCCTCCTCCTCCTCCTCCTCCTCCTCCTCCTCCTCCTCTACCTCCTCTACCTCCTCCTCTCTCCTCTTCCTCCTCCTCCTCCTCCTCCTCCTCCTCTTCCTCCTCCTCCTCCTCCTCCTTCTCCTCCTTCTCATGCCCTCCTCCCACCGTGCTTGCCCCTCCTCCTCCTCCTCCTCCTCCTCCTCCTCCTCCTCCTCCTCCTCTGCCTGCTCCTCCTGCGTCTTCCCTTCTCCCCGGCCCGGCCCCCATTGCCGACGGAAGCGGGGCAGGTGACCGCTGGAGCGCAGGAGGCACGCAAGAACGGCCAAGGAATGCCTGCGTGCTGTCTCGTGATGGAGTGCCCGTGTGCTGTCTGGTAAGGGAATGCCTGTCGGCCGTCTGGTGCGGGAATGCCTGCGAGCTGTCTGGTCAGGCAATGGCCGTGTGCTGTCTGGTAAAGGAATGAATGCCTGTTAACTGTCTGGCTGGGTGATGCCTGTTGGCTGTCTGGTAAGGGAATGCCTGCGTGCTGTCTGGTCAGGGAATAAATCCATGTTGGCTGTCTGGTCGGGTGCTGCCTGTTGGCTGCCTGGTTCGATAAGACGACGATGACATATCACACGGCGGAGTGGGAAGCGCGGCCATACCCTGAGCTGAAGGATGCGTCGTTGCCAACCAGCAAAACGCATGACAGAAGACGGGGTTCTGCCGCCCCCCCCCTCCCCTTCAAAGTTGACACCGAGAGCATGATCGCCTGCGACTCGCGCGAGTGTTCCAACTGCCTCTCAACTTTGGAGGGGGGCGGGCTTTTTTCGTTGCTCAACCTTGAAGGGGACGGGGGGGCGGCAGATGCGCCTCTCAACTTTGGAAAAGCCGCCGCCGGGCTGAGTTAATTGTGACGCGACTTGTAGAAGAAGAGGAAGCGGCATAAACATAAACTTTTGGTGCTCCGCGCGGAGCGCCAAAAAATTATGCCTATGCCATTTTGTATCCTTCGAATACCATGCAGCATCGCAACAAATCCCGCCCGGACCCCGGGGCCCCATCTTTCTGCGTCATTTTTCGTGCCGGATCGATCTGTGAATCCCGGGGCCCGACATCGAGCGAAAATGCCCGTTGCGAAAAAAAACTGCAACGCCAGGATCTCAGGGCTCGATTCGGGGCAGGGTACCACGCAGCGACCTCGGCCTCCCGCCGCGCTGCCGCCTCGGGGCGCGGCTGTAGGCGGCGGCGCTCACCGGCAGGTCCAGCAGGCAGGCGGCGTGCGCGGGCGCGCCCGGCGGCAGGGCGGGCGTCTCGGCGGGGTGGCCGCGGGGGCCGTGGCAGGAGCAGCCGCGGAGCACCTCGGTGCCGTCTGCCTCCTCTGCGAGGACGGCGCGCATACATCGTGCCATGTTTGGACTCCCCCGCTCCTCCTCCTCCTCCTCCTCCTCCTCCTCCTCCTCCTCCTCCTCCTCCTCCTCCTCCTCCTCCTCCTCCTCCTCCTCCTCCTCCTCCATCAGGCCCCGCCTCAACGGGGGAACGGTGCACCGTTGTTTGGCTCCGGGGGCCGAAGAGCTGTGCACCGTAGCATTCCCAGGCAGAGAGCCGACGTCGCCTCGGGAGGCACCAACGCGGTACTGTGCACACAGATCGTCCACGGATCCTGTGGCATGGAGGAGGCGTGTCCCGCAGGACGCGGGTCCTGGATCCCCAAGGCTGCCTCCAGGACCAACCCTTCGTCCTGAAACGTCTTTGGGCAACCCCGGGGCCCGTGGAGGGCCCCGGGAAGCCCCAAACGGCAGAAAACCTAAGGGCCGTTTCCCTCAGGACCCGTTGGCTTCACGGCGGCTCCTGCTGAACGTGCGCGGACTCCCTGGCCACGAAGTACGCGGCGCAGGCCACCATCGAGGCGCCTATCAGGTAGTCCCCGTAGTGCTCCCAGGCGGCCAGGCGCCCGCGCGCGGCGCGGCCCAGCCACGCGAACGCAGCGACCAGCACGACCATACCCAAGCAGTGGCCGGCCCCCCAGGCCGCGCCGGCTCTGAAGGCGCGCGCGGGGCTGCCAGCTGCCGCGCTCAGCGTCATGAGGGTGCCCAGGTGGTCGGGCCCCAGGGCATGCAGCAGGGCGTAGACTGCTCCCATGGCCTGGGGAGACCGCAAAAGGCACCGATACCGCTGCTCTCCGGACCTCTCCCAGGGTGCGTTCTGACCAAGGCGAAAGCGAGGGCAGGGTAGCGGTATTGGGTACAGTCAACCCGTACAGTAAGGATGCGCGATAAGGATGCAAGGGCCTTGGACGCCCATTTCGAAGCTCTTCGAGCGGGGCGCGGCCAACGAAAGTGGCCAAGGATGGGCCGAGGAGGCAAGGATGCAAGGGTCCCCTTGGGAAGGTTGCCCATCCTTACTATGCGTGTTGACTGTACCTTTTCCTCCTCCGATGGCCAGCGCGTGGCCCAAGGCGACCAGCGTCTCTGCTGGCGAGTCCGGGAGCCCACGCGGGGGGTCCCCGGCCAGCCCGGCGGCAGCTTCCGTAGAGGAAGAAAAAGCGCCATGAACATAAACTTTTTTGGCGCTCCGCGTGGATTTCTTGGATCTGCTCTGGACCCCCCTCCCCGGCGCGCGGAGCGCGCCGGGGGCGGCGCCGGAGGCGCCGCCGGGGGAGGGCCCAGCGCGGATCCAAGAAGTCCGCGCGGAGCGCCAAAAGTTTCGCTTCCTGGCGCGTTTCCTTCCCTGCGATCCCCTGCGGCCACCCGGGCCCGGGCCTGCCGGGGCCGCGCCGTGCGCGCCGGCAGCCGCCGGCCCGCCGTGGCCGGAGCCTGCCGCTGGCCCCTTGCGCCCCGCTGCGCCGAGGATCCCCCGGGCGTCGAGGGGCTCGCCCGCGGTGCGAGGCACGAGCTCGACCTCGTGCGTAACCTTCGACGGAAGGGAAGCGGTGCACAGTAGGGGCTCGACCACAAGAAACCTCCCACAAGAAACCAAGGCCTGAGACCCCAGGGCGTCCATTGATTCCTGGTGTGGGAACGTCACGCTTCCCGCAGCACAACCGTCGAAACCCAAGAAACCCAGGGCACCCTAGAGGCAAGCAGGGTGTTTCTTGGCACGGGTCTCCACTGTAAGCATAAACTTTTGGCGCTCCGCGCCGAGCGCCAATAGTTTAGGTTTATGCCGCTCTTTCTCGGCGGTGGACAAACCTCCCTTTAGTAAACCTCTCCTTACTGAAAACGGCCTGGGACCGAAACCGACGGACCTGGACCCGCAAAAATGACGGCCGCGACGCCCTGTCGCGAACCGAAAGCGGCCAATTCACGAATCGACGTGTCAGGGTAGGAGGTCGGTCCACCCCCGACTTCCTCCCTCGCAGCCTGCAGCATCACATCCTCGCCGTGCCAGGCGGCGGCAGGGGTGGGCCTGGCGAGCGGGTGCGCATGGGCGCTGCAAGCTCCTGGCGCGGCCGCCGCAGCGCCCGCCGCCCGTCCGTGAAGGAGCCCACAGAGCAGGAGTCGCGCGCAAGATCGCCGAGTTGGTATGCGAGCCATGGCGAGGGACTGCAGGGTATCTGCTCGGGCCATGTTGACTCGAGCAAGGACGGTCAGTATGATGATGAAGATGACGGATATCCCCCCCTCCCCCCGAATGCAATGTTGGGCTCGGATCTCCCGAGTTTGAGTGTTGGACCAGTGATGCGTATACGTGCCAACTTTGAATTGCGGGGGGAGGGGGGAGTGTTGCTTAATTCGTTCCTCAACCGTATTTTGGTGGCGGCGACGAGGATGCATCCATGAATCCGTCTGGTTTCCATTGGACAGTCGAGGCAGCACTCACAAGTCTGGCTAATACCCCGGCGCCGACAATCGAAAGAATCCAATATTGTGTACTCGCTGGCGTCATAGCTTTACCACGCAATGAGTCGGCTTCTGGCCAATAAGCAAAGCGATCCGTCAGACCTAAACGCTCACTCACATGAAAGACAGCGAGCCACCAGACTAAGAATGCTGCGCTCGTGAGGGAGCTCAGAGGCGATAACGCTGCTTTATTGCACTTCCCTCTCCTCCTATTCCTCCTTCTCGGGCAAACATCTGGCACCAACCGTATTTTGAAAACTACAGGGCTGTAATTAGCAAGCGACTTGGCCTCAACCGATGACAACCGTTTGAAAACTACCCCGCCATCAAGGGAATATACGGGCAATTGAGAAACTCAAGTGAGACAAATTCGCCAACCCTGTCGTTGTGTGTGAGGGGGGGTTCTGGGCCGGTAGTCTGGGGTTGGTCCTGGGAGACCCTCTTTGGGTCGGCATGTTTCCTCCCTTTTTGGCGGCCCTCCTTGGGATCTCCGAGCTCGCCATCCCGAGGCGATGCGAGCCAAGTCGCAATCGAGTCGAAGGGAAAACCCCTTTCCTTTGATCCCTTCCCTGCGGAGGAGGGTGTCCTGGGTCACAGTGTGCCCCCCCCCCTTCCCCGTTCGGGTGACATTCGGGCTGCCCCGAGAAAGTGTTGAATTATGTCAGCGTTCTCGCTTGTGCGGTCTTCCAACGCCCCAAGGCGGCCCAAGAGACTCCCAAGATCTTCCCAAGATAACCCAAAGAGCCCCGAGACGGCCCAAGATGCCCAGAAGATCGCCCCAGGAGCCCCCCCCCCGAAGCAGGCCAGGATGGCCCCAAGACGGCGCAAGAGGCCACCCAGAGCAACCCAAGAGGCCCCCCAAGAGGGGGAGCACGAGCTGACATTCTGAGCCCTCCGCCCCGAGATGCCCAAGAGGCCCCCCGCGAGACCGCCCGCAGGCCCCTCCGAGAGGCCCCCCAGAGACCCCCCTCCAAGAGGCATCCAAAGAGGCCCTGGGATGCATCCAAGAGGCCATGGGTCCACGACCGATGGAGGTGACACGGTACTCTGTCTCTTATCCGCTCTCGAGGTGAGGAGGAGGAGGAGGAGGAGGAGGAGGAGGAGGAGGAGGAGGAGGAGTCCCACCAGCCCTCTGGGCGACAAATGGTCTAACGAGGGTCTGTTTCCTCTTCCACAACCCCTCTGCCCTTCGGGGAGGGGAGCCCTCCCCCTCCCCTCCCTGAGGCTTTTTGGGAGGTTCCGCGATGTGTCGGAGGCTCCTTTTTCGGCCACTTGGAGGGCCATTTTCTGCCACTCCTCACGAGGATCGTGCCACTCCTCACGAGGATCGTGCGCCCCGAGAGGCCCCAAGAGGGCTCGAAGAGGCCCCCGAGAGGCCCCCGAGAGGCCCCCAAGAGGCCCGCGAATGGCCGCCAAGCGGCCTCAGACAGCCCAAGATGACCTCCAAAAATTGCTCACTATAGTCCAAGCTGGCTCAAAATGGTCCCAAGATGCCCCACGACCGCTCCAAGACGGCTCAAGCTGGCCACGGAGCCTCCCCAGGAGGCCGCCGAGATGCCCAAATCCTTCCAAAACATACCGAAAATTAATGAAATTGACCTTCTCGCCATTTAGATTTCGATGGCCTTCCAGGGCCTCAAGATGGCTCCAAGATGGCCCAAGATCTCAGGGGCATCGTTTCTGGATGGGCTGGTGGGGATACGTTTTTTTAATTATCATTTTTAGGCGGCGGTGCAAGCTGCAGCCCAGGGAGTCTGAGGGGAGACTGGCACCTAGGGAGCAGGAATTACGCTGCCAAAATGGCGCGATGCACACCCCCAGTCAAGGGTCGTGTCCGGTCCGACGACCACAGGGCAGTGGGGGAGACTCCGTGCAAAAGAGTGTCAGAGAGCCCAGGGTGTCTGCCGGGTAAGAGCGAGACCGTAGGCGAGAGAGCTGATGCAGGCATCCTGCAGGAAGAAAAGACTCTGACGGCGCCAGCGAACCGTCGCAGCTTCAGAGTAAGCACCAACGCGGCTGTAAAAGCACGACTGAAGTCAGTGACCAACCGATGCACGTCGACCCTCAAAACAACTGCGGAAGGATGCGTTCGCACGCGAAAGATCAACGACATGATGTGACGCAGTGCGGAAGGTACACCTGTTCCCGACCTCGGCGCGAGACACGAGGGCCAACCGAAGATGACAGGGCGTGTACCAGGAAGCAACTAAGTGACATAACAAAGAGCAGCTCTCCAGGATACCCTGGCGGACCAGAAAGAGTGGAAATAGCGCTCTGAGAAAGCTGCGCTGACGCATACCCGCTGCAGCACAAGCAACCGTCCGTAGTCACGAAGAAGCCCAGGAAGTGACCGCTCAACAAGGTTGAGCGTGGGAGCGACGATGGGGTGACGTCAGTGCGCACGGATCCTTGCGGCGAGCGGTGCACCACTAGCCACAGGTGTGGGCACGGCCTGGGCCAACCGCTGCCAAAATGTGGCAAGTCATGCACGGGAGCACACCTGCGACCCAGAGTCCGAGAAGGCTGGTGGGGGATACGCGAAGCGTCAAGAATGGAAGGGGGAGGAGGAGAAGGGGGAGGAGGTGGAGGAGGCGGAGGATGAGGAGGGGGAGGAGGCGGAGGAGGAGGGGGAGGAGTTCGCAAATTCGCCGGCCCAACGGGCCAGGGCGTGCTAAGATCTCCGGTAACTGGTTAACAGTATTAACAGTATTTCTAGTTCGCGCGCGCGGGGCGGCCCCTGGGGGTCCCCCGGCGAAAAGTACCCCGACCAACGCCCGGTCGCCGCCCGACGCCGCCCGACCGCCGCCCGACCAAGTCTACTCAGAGATGGTTTTCCTTCTGGGTGCGGCCTCTCAGGCTCCCCAGAGCGCGCTCAGAGTGCCCCAAGAGGCCCCCAAGACTGCCCAAGAGGCCCCCGAGACGCCCAAAGAGCGCTCGAAGACGCCGAAGATGACCCCAAGACGGCCCAAAAGGCCCCCAAGACAGCCCAAGAGGCCTCCAAGACGCCCCAAGAGCCTTCCAAGAGGCCTCCGAAGAGAGCCCCAAGAGGCCAAAATCGTTGATTTTCATTGGTTTTTTCGATGTTTTTTGTGTTCTGGCTTTTTCGGCTTCCGGACGCTCCAAGACGGCCCAAGAGGCCCCCAAGACCGCTCCAAGACGGCCCACGAAGCTCCCAAGACGGCGCCGAAACGACCCAAGAGAGCCCTCAAGACGGCCCAAGTGCCGCCCAAGAACGGACCAAGAGGCCCCAAGACGGGCCCAAGAGGGACTCAGGAGGGATACCGAGAACTCAAAAATGGAGCCCTCCGTCCAGAAGGCGCCCAGGAGGTCCCAAAGAGGCCCCAAGAGGCCTCCAAGAGGCCCCAAGATGTCGCCAAGAGGCCCCAGGAGACTCCCAGGAGGCCCAAAAGAAGCCCCAGAAGGCTTCAAACATGTCTCCCAGGCGCCCCCGAACGGCCTCTCAACAGACCCCAAGAGGCCCCCCAAAGAAGCATCTTGACGACGACTCTATTTCGCCCCATCGAGAGACGACCCCCAGGGAACTGCTTCACCATCAAAACTCCCCACGCAACGCGTCCGAACGACACCCGCCCCCAAGAGCGCAACATGGGCAACGAACACACAGACAAAAACCAGCGATGCCATATCACGGGCCGGCGGAATGAGCGAAGCGATTCAATAAACATGTTCATCTGGCTTTACGCTAGGACTGCACAAGGGCGGCGCTTCGGGGCGCGGACACTTGCGTCGGACGCGCTCCACAATGTCCGACTCCACGGCCTGTTCTGGGCGGCGTCCTTGCCGGCAGGGCACGCCAGCTGTGTGGCGCCCGCTTGCCCGATTGTGGTAGCTCGAGCTCGTCCCCAAACGCAGCGGACGCACCCAGCGACCAGAAGCTTCGCAGGGACGCCCACCGTTCGACAAAATGGCAACTGAGCTTGCGCTCCATGTCTCGGCGGCGAGCGAGGAGAGGAAATGAGAAAGAGAAGGCCTTCTCAGAAGGCTCGGAAGTCCCCCGGCCTTCTGAGCAGTTTTCTGAGCCTTCCCGAACACAACAACAGCTTCCAAGAAGGCGCGAGGGCTTCTGAGAAGTCCCGCCGCCCTCCGAGAAGGCCTTCTCCTTCTCACCTCCCCCCCGTTGCTCGCCGCCGGATGTCGGGATGACACAGCTGCTGCTGAGCGACATGCGACGGGAGGCTCCGCGCGGCCCCTCGTGGCGCCTGCGCGCGGAGTGGCGCCGGCCGTCCTGCCAGGACGCAGGGAGCGCGGACGAAGGCGCGAGTGGGGGGCTCTCTCGGCGGCCGGGGCTGGCATCGGCTTCGAGCAGGCTTCACGACCTGGATCTGAATAGAGGGCAAAACATCGACTCCCATCATGACCACTCCGACAAGCGAGGTCGTTTCGTAAACGCACCCAAAGAAGGAATCGAACAGGTGAGCGTTTTTCCCCATATCCTAAGATGGGGTTCTTGTTATTACTTGGACGCCTCCTACTGCCTCTTCCTCCTCCTCTTTCCTCCTCCCCTCCTCATACTCAGACTTACTCATACTCAGACTTACTCATACTCAGACCTACTCATACTCAGACTTACTCACACTCAGACATACTCATACACAGACTTACTCATACACAGACTTACTCACACCCAGACGTACTCATACACAGACTTACTCATACCAGACTTACTCATACACAGTATTACTCATACTCAGACTTACTCATAGCCAGACGTACACATACACAGACTTTCTCATACACAGACCTACTCATACCCAGACTTACTCATACACAGACTTACTCATACACAGACTTACTCATACTCAGGCTTACTCATACTCAGACCTACTCATACTCAGACTTACTCAACAAACATCAGATTTGGAGGATGTCTCAAGCGGGGCGCTGGTTTCAGCACCCCTAAGGGGAGCCGCCAGGGGTGGTTGCACGGGCTCGTTCGCGGCCATTTTGTGGGGATGTCTCAGGCGGTTTGCTTGTTTCTGGGCTCAACATCCTTCGCTTGGAGAGCAGATTGTGAGGATGTCTCTGGCGGGGCGCTGGTTTCAGCACCCGTAAGGGGGGCCGCCAGGGGTGTTTGCACGGGCTCGTTCGCGGCCATGTTAAGTGTGGGGGATGTTCGAGGCGGGTTTGCTTGTTTCTGGGCTCACATCCTTCGCTTGGTGTCGGTGGCAGATTTGGAGGAATGTCTCGAGCGCCTCCTCATGTTTCCACGACCCCTGGTGTGGCCAGGGATTTGAGGATGTCTCGATCGGTTTTGCGTGTTTTTGTGTTGTGCCGGGGGAGGTGCTCGTGGGCGCAGATTCTTCTCAGGATGCCACAGGAGGCTCCAACAGGCTCCAGGAGGCCCCAGAAGACCACATGAGGTCCCAGGAGGCATCAGGAGGCCACAGAAAGACTCAAGAGGCCACAGGATGTCCCAAGAGGCTCCAGGAGGCCCCAGGAAGCTCCAGAAGGCCTCAGGAAACCACAGGAGGCCCCAGGAGGCAACAGGAAGCGCCAGGAGGCTTCGGAAGGCAACAGGAGGCCCCGAGAGGCCCCAGGAGCAGGAGGCCTCAGAAGGCAACAGGAGTGGCTCCAATCCCATGTGTTTTACGTATGCTCCTATAGATTGGGCCTCACCTGGAGCACGATTCTCGTTTGAAGTGTTACAATACGATGTTTCTCTACAGATGGTCCTTCTCCTGTGTACACAATCCTAAATGTTTTACTCATGTTCCTATATATTGGGCCTCTCCTGGGGCACGAGTCCTTGGTGTTTTACGCGTGTTCCTATAGATTGCCCTTCTCCTGTGGCTCTAATCCGCAATGTTTTCTGTACGTCTGTTGCTATAGATTGCGCCTCTCCTGGGGCACGAAACCTTCCTAGGAGGTCCCAGGAGGTCCCAAGAGGCTCCTGGAGACCCCAGGAAGCCCCAGTAGGTTTCAGGAGGCCCCAGGAGGCCCAGGCTCATGCACAGAGACGCGCATCGTACTACTGAGGGGCTCATTTCCCACCCACATTCATGTCGCACTTAGATTGATGGTCGCAGAGACTCGTGTCACAACTGAAGCCCGTTAATATTCGAAAGCTCTTGCGCCTAGACATTCACGGCGGACAGGTCCATGCGAGTAGATGCACATATGGGGAGCTCCACGCAGTGAATAATTTATTCGGCGCTTCGACATTGGGCGGAAGGGGGGGGGACGGGGGGTTCTGGCTCTGGACCTCTGCTGAGCGCGACTGCTCGGGACCGTGCGTCCACCGGGGGAAGGCTCCACCAGCTCGAAACAGGCGCAAACAAAAACGGCCAAGATCTACTCCATGGGGGGGAGGGGGGAGGGGGGCGAGGGCCCGCGCCGATCGGCAAAACAATACATAAAAAACGATCACCAGGGCAGGGCTGTTTAATAAGCGCCCAGGGCCGTTTCGGAAACGTCAAGTATCGGGTCCGGGTGGTTTCTCCTCGCTTGGCTAGAGAGAACGGCCCGCACTCCCGAGCCCCTCCAGAGCCCCGGAGTGGTCCCGCCATCGCTCGGACGTCCCTTCGTGGTCGTTTTTTTAATTGGCGTTTCGACATTGGGCGGAAAGGGGGGGAGATGGGGGGGTCTGGCTCCAGACCTCTGCTTAGTGCGACTTGTTTGCACGAGCGCGTCCTATGGGGGACGCTACCCCTGCTCGAAACAGGCGCCAAAAAAACAGCCAAAATCTACTCCATGGGGGGGTGGGTGCGACGGCGCGCGCCGGTCGGCGAAAGAATGAATAAAAAACGATCACCTTCCCCGTGCATGTTTCGGTTTCGTGCGTCTTCTTTTTTTATTGCTCGATGATCCTCGATGCCCCTCGATGTTCCTCGCCGAGGAAACATGCACACGCCCGAGCGATGCCAAGTGGTCCTTATTTCAGCGCCTTGGCCATAATTACCCCAATAAGAGGAGCGGGTGGCTTGCCACGTTCGGGGAACCTGTCGCTCCTGCTGTGCACGTGATATGGTTTCCCTTGGCTCCTTTAGGCGGCCGTGCAAATATCATCTTCTTCATGACTTGCCATGATGGACGCCCTTCTCGTTTCCTCATTGGTGCCGCGCTTCTCTGTTTCCAACACACTTCCTTTCCAATTTGAGCTGCACAGCTCTATACCAATCATCTGTTCTCATGCGCCTGGCCACGAAGCTGGGCTTCTTCGCTGCACCTGAGCAGTTCAGCTCAGCCAGCCGACAAGCCGAGAGAGGGGCCCCCTAACCCTGGACAGGGGCCAGAATTGGCAGCATGACAGCTCATGACGAGCGCGAGACCAGAGCCTGGCACGACGGATCACGGGCGGAGGGGTGTACCTGGAGGGCACGGTAGTGCGGAGCTGAAGGGCTAGGGTTTGTAAGAATGTGCGATGAACCACCTTCACCTCGAGTCCCGATCCCATCCCCGAACTTGGCGCGCTCCCGTGGGGTCTGGAACTGGGTTGCGGTTTGGTGGTTTTTCGGGTCTCATAGAATGGATTTTTTTTAAAATTGATGGTTTTAATTTATTATTTATATTTTTAACTTATTATCTTTTTTTTTTTTTTTTTTTTTTTAAAACAACGCCAGCAAAAACCAGCGGCCCCCACTAATCCCAGATCCCTATCCCTTAGACATCGCTTGGCCCTCCGGGGATGGTGGAGGCTTCGGGACGTGTGTGGGGGTTGGGTGGTTTTTCGCTGATCGGTTTCCCTCTGGACATGGGGAACGCATCCCCCATATACGCTTTCTCTTTCTCTTTGCCGTCTCCCACCGCAGTATTGCGTCTGTGCTGGCACAGCAGCGCCTTCAGGTTGCGAGCGCGCGGGCGAGCGGTGGCGGAGGTGGAAAGAGGACACCTCCTCCTCCTCCTCCTCCTCCTCCTCCTCCTCCTCCTTCTCCTCCTCCTCCTCCTCCTCCTCTTCCCTCTTCCTCCTCCTCCTCCTCCTCCTCCTCCTCCCCCCCCAGACTGGTCTCCGCATAAAAGAAGCTCACACGTGCCATCGAGCCCGAATAGTCCAGACGAGGACGCCCCTGGAAAAATGGGACGAAAGGCGGATGAGGAAGGATCAGGATCACGAGAACGAGACGGGTGTGGAGGAGCAGGAGCAGGAGCAGAAAGAGAAGCAGCGGAAACATCGGGGAGAGAAGGAGGAGGAAGCGAAGGAAAAAAACAATGACACAAGAAACGTTACGAAACAACATGGGGGAACCATGCCAGCCGGACGCTCCCGAGCGTTGAACGAATCGTTCTTGTCGAAGCCCGGGATCTCAATGCACCCGGCGTTGCAGTCCGCGAAGGACTCAGGCGCACGGAACGCCGCGCAGCAGAGAAGGTGGTGGTGGTGGTGGTGGTGGTGGTGGTGGTGGTGGTGGTGGTGGTGGTGGTGGTGGTGTTGATTGTGGTGGTGGTGTTTGTGTTTGTGTTTGTGTTGGTGTTGTTGTTGTTGTTGGTGGTGATGGTATCGATGGTGATCGTGCAAATCAGAATAGTGGCGAATGTAGTAATAACAACAGAGATCGCATTACGGGTCGAAGTAATGAAGCAATCAACGAAGTCGTGACAGTGCCACTAGTAGTAGAACCTGAACACAGAATGTAGTGACACTCCCTGAACCCCTCCCTCCCTCCCTCCCTCCCTGCCGTCCTCATTATTGTCCTTGTCTGCGTCTTCCTCCTCCTCCTTCTCCTCCTCCTCTTCCTCTTCCTCCTTCTCCTCCTCCTCATCCTCCTCCTCCTTCTCCTCCTCCTCTTCCTCCGTCCTGCGTTCTCCGTCTGCCGTGCTCCTCCGTCCTCACTTCCTCCCTCCGTCCGTTCTTCTTCTTCTTCTTCTTGCCTCCTCCCTCACCCCTTCCGTCCCACGCTCCACCTCCAAATCCAGCAGGAGCTGCGCGATAACCACAAATTTAATGGGAGGCCTTTTGACGGTGTGTTGCTAGACCCCATCCTTATGCGGCATTTTCCGAGCCGTATCGATCTGTGATGGTCCCGGGGACGAAACAGGGCGAAAACGCCCTGTGTGAACAGCCTGTGACGCCTGGATCTCAGGGCTTCCTCCCTCCCCACCTCCCCCCCCCCTCCCCCCTGAGCCAGGATTAGGTCGAGGTCGGGCATGTCCTCCTACAGGCGGATCTTGGAAGAAAGAAGAGGCAGAGAAGAACCCGAAATAGTCAAAAGAGCACGACACATCGCCACCAGACATATTTCTAACCGTTCTTGACCACGCGGTTGAGGGAAGGAATTAAGCAACACTCCCCCCCCCGCAATTCAAAGTTGGCACGTTCCTTGAAGACCACCCAGAGGCCCAAACTCGGAAGATGAGACACCAATATTGCATTTTGGGGGGGAAAGGGGGAAAATTCAAGCCATATCTTCTGCATGAGTGTTGCTTAATTGTTTCCGACACCTGTTCCTCCTGTGAGGGACACGCCCGACGTAAAGCCAGGACTCGAGCAGGGACCGACCGTCCCGGCATTCTTATAGGCCTACCACGACATGTTCTTAGAACCCAAAGGTGCTCTAATAACAAAAGCAGTTTTCTTAGAGCACAAGCCCGATGTGCTAAAACAGGACAGTCCCAGCCAGAAATACTCTCAGAACACTCCGTGCAAACCACAAACAATTCTTAGAACACTCTTTGTCGGGGGCGACCAAGAGGGGGGCGTCCAAGAGGGGGGACCGCAAACCCTGGCCGCCGCGGCTCAGGGGGCTGCCAGGGACGTATTGGAATAAGAAGAGGCGCCATGAAATCTGAGGAAATATCATAGCCTACGCCATGATATCCACCCCCCTAGTTATCACTCCAAGACGCTTCGCCACTGCTGGAAGGACCCTCCTCCTGGCCTCCTGCCCTCCCGTCGGGGATCTTCTGACCCGTCAATCCAGACCCGGGTCAGTCAGGCCTTGCAGAGTCCTGCAAGATCCTGCACCCAAACCCGGGTCAATGCGGAGGATCCTGAAAAATCCTGCAGGATCCTGCACCCGAGCCCGGGTCAGTGGGACCCTGGCCCTACAGGATCCTGCACCCAAGCCCGGGTCAGTGTGATCCCGGCCCTGCAGGATCCTGCAAGATCG
>CAUYUJ010013936.1:270000-341639 GCA_963575745.1 Prorocentrum cordatum | reverse complement strand
GAGGCTGAGGCAGGCGAGGCTGAGGCAGGCTGAGGCTGAGGCCAAGGCTGAAGGCAGACTGAGGCTGAGGCTGAAGCAGGCTGAGGCTGAGGCTGAGGCAGGCTGAGGCTGAGGCTGATGCAGGCTGAGGCTGAGGCAGGCTGAGGCTGAGGCTGAGGCTGATGCAGGCTGAGGCTGCGGCAGGCTGAGGCTGAGGCGGAGGCTGAAGGCAGACTGAGGCTGAGGCTGAAGCAGGCTGAGGCTGAGGCTGAGGCAGGCTGAGGCTGAGGCTGAGGCAGGCTGAGGCTGAGGCAGGCTGAGGCTGAGGCCGAGGCTGAAGGCAGAATGAGGCTGAGGCTGAAGCAGACTGAGGCTGAGGCTGAGGCAGGCTGAGGCTGAGGCTGAGGCAGGCTGATGCTGAGGCAGGCTGAGGCTGAGGCTGAGGCTGATGCAGGCTGAGGATGAGGCAGGCTGAGGCTGAGGCTGAAGGCAGGCTGAGGCTGAAGCAGGCTGAGGCTGAGGCTGAGGCTGAGGCTGAGGCAGGCTGAGGCTGAGGCTGAGGCTGAGGCTGAGGCAGGCTGAGGCTGAGGCAGGCTGAGGCTGAGGCCGAGGCTGAAGGCAGACTGAGGCTGAGGCTGAAGCAGGCTGAGGCTGAGGCTGAGGCAGGCTGAGGCTGAGGCTGAGGCTGAGGAGGCTGAGGCTGAGGCAGGCTGAGGCTGAGGCTGAGGCGAGGCTGAAGGCTGCTGAGCTGACTGAGGCTGAGGCTGAGGCCAGGCTGAGGCTGAGGCAGGCTGACTGTGCAGGCTGAATGAGGCTGAACTGCGACTGCCGTGACTGCGACTGTCATTGCGAATGCGACTACGACTGCGAGAACAGCAGAATTCTACAACTGGATTCTCATCCGAATCTTAAGGGGAATGCTTCCAGACTGTGCATTGCGAATGCGACTACGACTGCGAGAACAGCAGAATTCTACAACTGGATTCTCATCCGAATCTTAAGGGGAATGCTTCCAGATGTGCTCCTACACATCGATGTTAGGTTGCTTTGCCGGGATAATAGTTTTTTTGCAGGGGATGGCGGGTGGCGATACCGGTTTGGCTGGGATATTATGAATTCACAGGTCGGATTGACATTGGGTCAGCATCATGTGTGTTTTGCATGGGTTCCCGGTGAGTCTTTAAGTCTGGGGGGGAGAACGTATGTTTGCTCAACCAAGAAAGAGAAAGGATAATCTGTGAGTTGTCAACCCCACTGCTCGCGCAACTATCCCACCCACCCACCCGCAACTTGGTTTGCAAAACCCATGCGGCGGCGATTGCGATGACTGCTCGGCACTGGCTGGAGCATCGCTGCGGCCGCGCCAGCACGCGCAGGCTCGCGCGCAGAGCGGCCAGCAAGTCTGGCGCGACCGACGCGGCCGCGGTGGCGCTGACCGTTGGGGATTTCCTAGCGCGTCCCGCAGGCCGCGCGCACGCGCTGGCACTTCAGTGCGAGTCGGTGATTCGGGGCTACGCGGTATCATGGCGACGTCGACAACGGCAGAGATGATGTTGATAGTAGCGATGTCGGTGACGCTGAAGACGGTGACGACAGCAAGGCCAATGACGGCGCCGATCCTGATCACGCCGATGGCGATGATGGTGTCCACGCGTCGGCGATGAAAGCGTCGGGGAAATTTCGACATGCGCACGCGGCCGGCAGGCGCGAGTGGTCCGCACGATATTATTTGGAAGGGGTCATGGTGCCCCCTTCCACCAAGCGCAAGAGGGCGTTCGAATGATTTCGACATGCGCGTTCGAGAGACCCGCTGGGTCGCATTCGATGAACATGTTGAACACCAGTGGATATCGCAAGAATGCGCAGGAGCGCGCGCAGAAGTCATTAGACACCCATTTTACAAAAGCCGCGTGTTGTTGTGTATGTTTTCGGCGAATTCGATCTTGACATATCTACGAAGGCTAAGGCGGTTGAAGAATTCTTTACGCTTCGCGTATCCCCACCAACCCATCTCACAGCAGCAACTCTCGCGAAGCATGCCGACCGTCGTGTTTTTCAGGCGTGTGTCCGCTTGGCCCCGCATATCTCCCCTGTTCCTCCTTCCTCCCGCCTCCTTGTACATCCTCCTTGTGGGGGGAGCGGGAGAAGGACGAGGCGGAGGAGGAGGGAGAGAAAGCGCTCCTCGTGATTTGAGTCGTTTGGGGTTTCTCGTCCTGGTGTGAGTCGTTCGGGCCCTCCTTCCTGGTGTGAGTCGTTCGGGCTCTTCGTGGTGTGAGTCGTTCGGGCTCTTCGTCCTGGTGTGAGTCGTTCGGGCTTCTCGTGGTGTGAGTTGTTCGGGCCCCTCATCCTGGTGTGAGTCGTTCGGGCCCCTCCTCCTGGTGTGAGTCGTTCGGGCTCCTCGTGGTGTGAGTCGTTCGGGCCCCTCCTTGTGGTGTGAGTCGTTGGGGCTCTTCGTGGTGTGAGTCGTTCGGGCCCCTCGTCCCGGTGTGAGTCGTTCGGGCTCCTCGTGGGGCCTCTTGGGGGCCTCTTGGAGCCTCCTGGGGCCTCTTGGGGGCCTCTTGGGGGCCTCTTGGGGGCCTCTTGGGGGCCACTTGGGGCCTCGTGGGGCCTCTTGGGGGCCTCTTGGGAGCCTCTTGGGGGCCTCTTGGGGGCCTCTTGGGGCCGCTTGGGGGCCTCTGGGGGGCCTCTTGGAGGCCTCTTGGGAGCCTCCTGAGGGCCTCTTGGGGCCATCTTGGTGCCTCTTGCGACCTCCTCAGAAGCGCAAATGAGAGCTGCCCCCTGAGAAGGACAAAATGAGCCCAAAACCTTCATAAAATCAATGATTTTGCTATGAAGGACGAGGAGCGCTGCCCCCTCAGAAGGCCAAAATGGGGCCAAAACCCTCGTAAAATCAATGCTTTTGGCTTCGAAGACGAGCTGAGGGGCCAAACTCCCTCCCCCCGTCGGGGCCAGAATCCTCGTGAGTGTCGTCGTTTTTTGGCCCTCCCAGGAGTCGAAATTGACCGCCCTGACACCACCCCGGACTCCCTGTCCAGGTCCAGGGGGAGGGGGTAGGGGGAGGGGTAAACCCCTCCCCGAAGGGGAAGAAGGGGGGTTGAGGACAGAGCGGGCTCTCTAAACCACTCACGCCCAAAGGGCTGGTGGGATTACGGGATGCGCGCGCGACGATGCGAGTGTGTCGATGTTATTTTGCCTTTTCCCCAATCCTTCTGTGGTGATGGGTCTTCGGCTTGAAGAGACAGTGCCCCGCGCTCCTTAGTTTTATCCTTCATTATTTCCTCCTCCTTCCCTCCTCCCCTGCGTGCCTCTGTTTCCCGAATCAGTCTACCATGTGGGCACACCCCTCACATGCTTCGTGGCCCCATGGAGAGCTCCACCGAAGGCCCCAGTAGCGGTGTCCACATGCGCCCCCGCCACATTTCGGCACATGCCTCACACTTTTCACGCTTCCTTGGGGGGCTCTTCCAAAGGCCCCCATGGCGGTACCCACTTGCTTTCCCCACATTCTTTCCTGCACACCCCTCGCACGCTCCGTGCCCCCATGGGGAACTCCACCGATGACCCCAGTGGCGGTGCCCACAGGCGCTTCCACAACCCATTCGGTACACCCCATCACGCGTTTCGTGGCCCCACAGCGAGCTCCACCGAAAGCCCCCGTTGCGGTGTCTACATGCGTCCCCGCCACCTTTTTTTCGGCACGCCTTTCACACGCTTCGTGGCTCCATAAGGAGCTCCACCGAAGGCCCGAGTGGCGATGTCCACATGCGCCCCCGCCACCAATTTCGGCACACCCCTCACACGTGTCGTCCCCTCACAAGGAGGTCAACCGAAGGCCCTGGTGGCGGTGTCCACATGTCTCCCCGCCACCAATGTCGGCACGCGTCTCACACGTTTCATGGCTCTATAGGGACTGCCCCACCGCAGGCCCCAGTGCCGGTGTCCACATGCGTCACCGCAACCAATTTCGGCACACCCCTTTCACGCTTCGTGGTCCCGTAGAGAGTTCCACCGAAGGGCCAAATGCCAGTGTTCGCATGCGTCCCCGCGACCAATTTCGGCACACTCCTCACACGTTTCGGGGCCCAACAGGGAGCTCCACCGCAGGCCCCAGTGGCGGTGTTCGCATGCGTCCCAGTCACACATGTCGGCACACTCCTCACACGTTTCGTGACCCAACATGGAACTCCACCAAAAGCCCCAGTGCCGGTGTTCGCATGCGTCCCCGTCACACATTCCGGCTCACTCCTCACACGCTTCGCGGCCCAACAGGGAGATCCACCAAGCGCCCCGGTGGCGGTGTCCGCATGCGTTCCCCGCCCGTCCTTTCGGCACACCCCTCACACGCTTCGTGGCCCCACAGGGACCTCCACCGAAGGCCCCAGCAGCGGCGTTCTCATGCGCCCCGCCACCCACTTCTAGAGACTTGGCGACCTGGGCGCACGGTCGCGGTGCGATCGCCTCCCTGCTGCAACAGAGGCTGATGAAGCAAGACAGCCCATCAAGACAAAGTTGGGCAGATTGCATTTCAGCCGGTGTTGCGGGGGGGGGGGGGGGGGGGGAAATCCCAAGAGGCCCCCGAGAAGCCCCCAAGAGGTTCAAAAAGACCTGGAAGAGGCCCCCAATAGACCCCCGAAAAATCCCCGCGAGGCCCCCACGAGAGCCCAAAAGGTCCCCACGAGGATCCCGAGAGTTTTCCAACAGGCCCCCAGAGATCCCAAGAGGCCCCACAAGGCCCCCCAAAGGCTCATCAGACGGGCCCAAAGACTCCCCAAAAGCTTCCAAAGAGCCCCAAAGTGGCTCCACAAGGCCCCCAACAGGAAAGAATGCAGGGAGGGATGGAGGACAGGGGAACGGAGGTGGAGGAGGAGGAGGAGAGGAAGGAAAGTCAAATGGGAAAGGGCTGGACGAGGGAGCGAGGTGCCCCACATATGATTTCGACCCACCAGAGGTCACGACTGTGTTCTGACGTTGCCGCGCCCCGCGCTGGAACATCAGCTCGCGCGAGGCGCGTGGTCCAGCGAGGAAGCAGCATGGTAACACAATACAGAAATAGATGGGGAGAAAGAGAGAGAGAGAGAGTGTGTGTGTGTGAGCGCGCACAGGAGACGTTATCATCTCTTCGAGACCTTACCCACCTTCTTTTTCAAGCGCTACCTCCCCACATGCCGTCGCACCAAGTTGCGAGAGAGAAGGCGAAAACATAACAGAAGGGATTATGGGAAGCTGAAGTTTGGACAACACGGTTGGGAAATGTTGAATAGCGCGTGGCTCCGTCGGTTCTGGCCCACCACGCTTCGGAGCGACACGATTTCCACTTCCCAACCTCCAAGCGTCCACGTCCGGAGCCTCCCTGAGCCTCCCGCCCCGCGGAGCGGAGCGTCACGCTATCCGCTTGCATAGCGCCTCGCCGGGGCCGCCGCGGCGACACGCTATCCAAAAGTTCCCGGCCGTAGTTCCCCGACCAGAACCTAAGCGCGCGTGAAGCGCACGCGTAGTTCTAGTGTAGATATATATATATATATATATATATAGATGTATGTGTGTGTGTGTGTCTACATTGTATGTGTATGTGTGTGTGTGTGTGCGTGTGTGTCTGTGTGTGGATGTTGGCGACAATGTCGGCTCCAGATCAAGCTGGAGCAGTAGCGGTCAGCGTAACGGGTGAACGCGCAGGTTTCGGCCAGATCCGCGGCCTCGGAGAGGTCCAAAACCTTCGTTTTTCCCCGCCCCCGCCTCTGCAAACAGTGCCGACGTGGAGGATGTATGCCCACATATACATATAACGGCGCACCTGGTCCGGGGGCCCGGGGCCGGGACCCCGACCACAAATGTGGGCCCCGGGGGGCCCGGAGGCTCGTCGGACCGCCGGACGCCGTCCAAGATCGTTCGCAGGCGGCTTCGGAACGCGCTCCGATGGCTCCAGATGCCTTCCAAGACGCCTGTCATGACACCAAGAAGGTCCCAGAAGCCTCCAAGACGCTCCGAGAGGCAGCCCAAGAGAGGCCCAAGAAGCAAAAATCGTGCCATTCCTATGGGAAAACGTATATTTTTCGCATGTTCGCCTCTTGGGCTTTCACCGCGTCCAAGACGGCCCAAGAGGCGCCCAAGACCGCCCCAAGACGGCCCAAGAAGCTTCCAAGAGGGCCCCAGGACAGCCCAAGAGGGCCCCAAGACGGCCCAAGAGGCGCCCAAGATGGCCCAAGAGGGCCCCAAGACGGGCCCAAGAGGGGGCCCAGAGGGGGACCACGAACCGCAAGCTCGAGCCTTCCGCCCCAAGAGGCCGCCAGGAGGCCCCAAGGAGGCCCCTCAAGAGGCCCCAGGAGACCCCCAAGAGGCCCAAAGGAGGCCCCGAGAAGCCCCAAATCGGCCCCCAAAATGCTTCGAACCTGCTTCCAGGAGGCCCCCGACAGGTTCAAAGGCTCCCGAGAAGCTACGTCAAACTCCCAGCGAGCGGCCGGACGAGGCCCCCCACAAAATCACAAGAGGGTTCGGTTCCAGTATTTGTATCCTTCAGCGCTCTCTGGCCTTCTTCCCCCTGCCCCCTTCCCTGCGACTTTCGTTGACTCAAGCTCGCCTCCTAGCTAGAACCTAAGCGCGCGCGAAGCGCGCGCGTGGTTCTAGTCTCTCTCTCTCTCTCTCTCTCTCTCTCTCTCTCTCTCTCTCTATATATATGTATAGATGTAGATGTGCATGTGTATATGTATACAGATACACACATGTATGCATAGTAGGAACGTACACATAGACATGTTGATACACAGAGACATGCGAATGCATACATGCGAATGCATACATGCGCATCTACAAAAAGGAGGGGAAAGCCTTGGACGGCCGTGCTGTGAAAGAGAGCGCATGGCGGAGGGGAGAGGGACGATGCGGGTGAGCAGAAGCAGGAGAAGAAAGCCGTGAATTGCCGCGCTGCAAGAAGTGGCCCCGAGACTGGCTGGGTCTTGCTGACGGGGGGCTTGACCAGCATGGTTGGCCACTTCGCTTTCGGTGCGTTCGTCATGTTCTCTCAGCCCTCCTCCCGCCTGACAGTTCCTCATCTTGCTTACCGAAGCGTTGTGGGGACTCCGATAACGCGCAAATGGTTGTTGGACTGGCGGGTGTGCCTGAACAGGTAGTTGAGGCGTGAAGTTCCGAGGGTGATGTAGTAGAATATAGGAGGATGAGGGGCGGCAAGGGGCGATGAAGGCCAGCTGTTTGGGGAGACAAGCAGTGATTAGCGTGAGGATTCGGAGGATGAGGGCGAAGAAGGACGGGATGACGAGGAAGAGAATTGGGAGGGCGAGGAAAATGATAAGAGAGGGTGGGTCAGGAGGATGACGGGAAGGGTAAGGAAGGAACAGCGGAATGGGGTGGAGGGGTGAGGAGGACAAGATGGAGGGGATAAGGGCGAGAAGCACCAGGAGGAAAAGGAGAATGTTAGGGAGGGCGAGGAAGAGGATAAAGTAACGGAGTGTGGGGAGGAATACAGAATACGAGGGGAAGCGTCGATCACGAGGCGAATGTCGGATGTCAAAGGGTACGCGTGCATGTACATACATGTATACACGCATGTGTCCACATATACAAGTATGATGTTTATGCCCGCGTGTCCTTCGGCTTATCCCGCCAACGCGCGTGGGTTGTAGGGCAGAGGCCTCTTGGATGCCTGGTGGGATAGATCGGGATGCATATCAGAAGCCTATTGGAAGCGGTTTCGGGTTGTCTTGAGGACCTCTTGGGGGCCTGCTGGCGGTCTCGGGGGTTATCTTGGGGCGGAGGGCCTGAGATGTCGGTTCGTACTCCCTCTCTTGGAGCTCTCTTTGGGGCCTCGTGGTCTGTCTTGGGAGCCCCTTGAGGCCCTCTTGGGCCGTCTGTTGGCTCTCCTGGGGGCCCAGTGGGCCGTTTGGGACGATACTGATGGCTTCCTGGGCCGTCCTGGAGCGTCGGAAGACCGAAAAGGCGAGAATGCTAAAATCAACCAGTAAGCTCAGGAGAACCAAAGAAGTTAGCCTCTTCGGGCCCTTCTTGAGGGCATCTTGGAGTTCTCTTGGGTCATTTGTAGTGGCCTATTGGGCATCCTGGAGCGCTCTTGGGGCGACTCGGGCCCTTCTGGGACCATATTGAAAGCCTCTTGGGACCCGCTTGAAATGTTTTGGGGCCCTTTGCCCCCCAGAAAAGTTGAGCGAGGACACGCGGGAGCACGCGACGCACCCCAAAACATCCGGCAGTTTGCCCGGTGACCGAAATTTTCAATCCTCAGGAGTGTGGTCGGAGAGTTCAAGGGACCCTGACCTGAGAACATTACAATTCACGCTTCGCGGCACGGTGGCGCAAATGTATGTGTATATAGCACACCGCAGTTGCGGAAAAGACTGACGATGAGGCCGCGGAGTGGGTCGCGGGTGGGTCATGGGGCGACTCGCGGGCTGGGTCGCGGGCTGGGTCGCGGGTGTGTTGCGAGTGGGTCGCGGGTGGGTCCCAGGTGGGTCGCGGGTGTGTCGCGGGTGTGTCGCGGGTGGGTCGCGGGTGGGTCGCGGGCGGGTCGCGAGTGGGTCGCGCGTTAGGTCGCGGGTGGGTCGCGTGTGGGTCGCGCATTAGGTCGCGGGTGGGTCGCGGGGCGGTCGCGGGGCGGGTCGCGGGTGGGTCGCGGGTGGGTCGCGGGTGGGTCGTAGGTGGGTCGCGAGTGGGTCGTGGGTGGGTCGCGGGCCGGGTCGCGGGCGTGACGACGACAACCAACAACATTCAACAACCAGCAACAACAATCCGAACCGCAGAAGCCCATTTCAGCCACGCACCCAGGGACAGTGAATGACCGTCCGGCCCCTTCACCCCGATACATATACAACGATTTACGCATAGCAAGGCATACAGCTATATTAAATAGAGTCACAGGCATATACTCACATATATGAATGTCAGCATGCATACCTACAACCAGCATACGCACATGCACAAATGGACACACGTATGCATAAGCATACGCACATACCCGCATATGCATACGGGAGTCGTCTGTTATGTCTCCCTACATCTGTAAAATAGACATACGCATGTACATATAATGTGATGCGTATGCAAATGGGCATGCATACGTGTGTGCACATGTACTTGTGTATGCGTATGTCTATGCATACGGATATGCATGTGCGTAGTATGTGCATGTGTATGCGTATATATGGTTGTGAATTTGCAGTTGTAAATGTTCATTTAGATGTACATATGTAGAAGTGTATCGTGTTCGCTGAATCGCTGCTTATTTACATGTGTATATACATGTGTGCGTCCCGTTTTCTCTATGTTTCTCTCTCTCTCTCTCCCTCGCTCTCACTATTGCTGAGGCCGTACGGCCGGTGCCGCCGACCCTGAAGACGACGACGACGAATACGAGGAGGAGGAGGAGGAGGAGGAGGGGGATAAAGGTGGAAGGGAGGGAGCAGGAGAAGGCGAAGGAGATGTTCCCCATGTGGGCCGAGGGAGTCGTAGCAGAGACAGACAGGGAGCCTCGTGGCCTGCGGCCCTTCCCGCCACCGTGCTGGGGTTGTGGTGGAAACGCGTCTTGGATGGTTTCGGGCCTGTTTGGGGCCTCTGTTGGGCCTTTGAATGGTTTCGGGCTCGAAGTGTCCGCTCGCGTCCCCGTCTGGGCACGATCTTGAAGCGCTCCTTGGGGTTGCTTGGGCCGTCCTTGAGGCGCCTTGAGCTGTCTTAGACTGTTCTTGGGCATACGTGGGACTCTTTTTAGAGACCTCTGGGGCCGTCTCGAGGCGTTCTTGCAAGTCTCGTGGGCCGGTTTGGATCGTCGGGAAGCGGAGGCCAGAAAGCCTAAATCGTTCCAAAACGCATTGGAAATCAATGAAAGTTGCTTCATGGGGGCCGTCTTGGGAGTGATCCTGGGTGCTTCTTGGGGCGTCTTGCACGCCTCTCGACCCGTCTTGAAGCCGTGAAGGCGTCTTGGACAGATCGTTCGGCCATTCGGGGCAGTCTTGGACCTTCTTGGGGACCTCTTAGGGCACTCTTGGCGCTTTTATGGGCTCCGCGACGCCCAGGGGCGGATGCGTATCTGAACCCCCCCGGACCCTCCCGGGACCCCCCCCCCTCGGCGGGGGAGGGATCAAAGGTAAGGGGATTCCCTTCGACTTAAGTACGACGTTGCTACGTTTTTCTCTCGCTGGCAGGCTTGAAGAGAAGGGTGCAGGGAAAGGGGACGACGGAGACTCAGGGAAATAGGACAACGGATGCGTCGACTGAGAGCACGCCGACAGGGGGTCCACACGCCGACAGGGTCGGCGGATTTCTGCATGTGCCCCTTCTTCATGTCTCCCCCTTGTTCCATGCAGTCCTCCTCTTGCCCTGCTTCCGTCCCTCTCTCCCTGCCCATCCATACATTCACCTCCCTTGCTCCAGTGAGGGGGGGACGGCGACGATATCTACAAGAAAAGATAGCAAGGAAATAAGAGGAAGAAGACGAAGGCGACGAGGATGAGAAGAAGGAGGAGGGCCTCAGTCCCTTCCTCTCCTATCCCCAATCGGCGCTCTTGCGGACGCCACCTACCAGCTCAGCCCCATGCACGGCCGCCAGATGGTAGCGCAGCTGGTGTGCCTGTGCATCGTCCCCCTCACAGTGGTCCCCGTCCGGCAGGGTATGGGCAGGAGGATGAGTAGGAGAAAGGCCGAGGATCGAGGCTCGTGGTTTTTGGACGGCTTGCTTTCTTGGGGGGCGTTCTGGGAGGCTTGCCGTGACCACGGCTAACTCCGCACTGGCATTCTGGCAAGAGCGCACCCAATGACATGTCCAAAGGTCCATGTTTCATCAGACGGGGGGGCATAAAGAGGATGAAGGAGGGGAGGGAGGGGAGGGCGGGGAGGGAGGGGATAGGAGCAACGGCAGGAGCGGGAGCGGGAGCGGGAGCAAGAGGGCCAGAAGGAGGACGAAGAGTACGGCCTCGGTTCGCCCTCTCTGTCGTTCCCCCCCCCCCCGTGTCGTCCCCTCTCCCTGTCGTCGCGCTCACCAGCCCCACCAAGGCCGCAAGCGAGCCGTTCCCCCAAGGCCCTTCCCCGCTCACCCTTTTGGTGTGCGCAGGGGGTGGAAGGGGGGGGGGGGGGGGCTGCATGCACCTGCGGGGCGAGGGCCGTCAGCGTCGAGCTTCGAGGGGGAGGACGGGGAGAACGGGGGGGAGGCGGCGGCGGGAGAGGCAGCGAGCAGCAGCAGGCCGGGAGGCTGGAGGGGCTGGGAGGAGCGCTCCAGGAGCGCCGACGGCGGGCGGGGGGCGGCCCTCCGCCCCGCGGGGAGGGGCTCCTCGGAGGCGGATAGACCTACCCTGACACGTCGATTGAGGAAGTGGCCGTTTTCGGTTCGCGAGAGGGCGTCGCGGCCGTCATTTTGGCGGGTCCAGGTCCGTCGGTTTCGGTCCCAGGCCGTTTTTCACTAAGGGGAGGTTTACTAAAGGGAGAGTTGCCCACCGCCGAGTTCAGAGGTGGAAGCTGGCCGCAGGGAGTCCAGCGTGCTCCCCCTCCTTGTTGCAATTGGGCTGTTGCGTTCTGGGCTGCTGCGTTCTGGGCTGGCGCGCCGTCCTCCTCGAACGCGGATGCGCGGGCACGGAGTGGAGGACGAAGTTCTCAGGGTGGACAGACCAGGGCTTCGCGTTGATGAGTCGTTTGCAATGTCGAGGGAGCGTCTGGGCTGTTGCGTTCTGCAGTGAAAACATGTACGGGCATCCTGCTTGGACCAAGCGGCAATTGATTCGGCGAGGCCCACGTAGAAGATTGACATGTCATGGCCAGTGAGAAGGACGGCGAAATAGGCAAGCGACCAGAAAGTATAGCTGGCCTCACAAGACGGGTAGGAGAGTGGAGGACCGATCGATACCGAACGATATCCTAAGAAACAGGAGGCACCGAACGAGGGAGAGAACGAAACACGCGTGCAAGCAAAATGCAAATTCTCTGTAGCAGAATGAGAAGCAAGCCTCGAGTGATTACACCATCGCGTCCTCCTAACCCAGCCTTACCCCTCAATATCCAATCCCCCTCAGTAGCAGAGTTAGTTTACGAAAAAACAGGCGAAGGCGTGTGCAAAGATGATAGATTGGGAATCGTTGTCCACTTTCTGTAGTGGCTGGCACAGGCGGTACTGACTGGCCAAGTGCAAAAAGTACTGTAACGTTGAGGGCGGCTGCATACTACTGGAGTGTATTGTGGTCGGTAGTCCGAAGTGGAAATGGCCAGGAAGGAACGTCCCTGACGGCCAGGAAATGGCCAGGAGGGGGCTCGCACCCGCGAGGGGGGTCGAAGTCGCTGTCGCTGTCGCCGCCGCCGCCGCCGCCGTCGCCGCCGCCGTCGCCGTCGCCGTCGCGGGTCGCCAGGGGGGTCGCCAGGGGGGCTGCCAGGAGGGTCGCCAGGGGCCCCCCCGGGGCTCCCCCGCGGCCCCCCGACGACGACGGCGACGACGACGACGACGACGGACGCTTGCCGACGCCCGCGCCCGCCGACGCGCCCGCCGTCGAGGAGGAGGAGGAAGCGGAGGAGGAGGAGGAGGAGGAGGAGGAGGAGGAGGAGGGGAGGAGGAGGAGGAGGAGGAGGAGGAGGAGGAAGAGGAGGAGGGGTCGCGGGAATCTTCGGGAGGTTCTGGGGTCATCGGGGTCCCGGAGTCCTGGGGGTCATCGGGGTCCTGGGGTCCGGACCAGAGGGGAAAGGGGTTCGGTTCGGTTCCCGTCGGTTCGGTTCAGGGGCCGCCCGGTTCCGGTTCGGTTCCGGTTCTGGTTCGGTTCGGTCGTCGCCGGTTCGGTTCTGAATGAATTCGGTTCGGTCCGGTTCGGTTTTCTACGTTCCTGGTTTTGGACCGGTTCGGTCCGGTTCGGTCACGGTTCCCGGTTCTCGGTTCGGTGCGGTCCCTTCATGCTGACCGAGGTGCCAAAATGTCGACTAACAGCATTATTTCGCATAAACAGTTGCGGGTTGAGGCTAGCAGATCATCCGAGTAAGTTGGGGAAGAGTGGCTGGTTCAGATGGTATTGGCTGGCCATGCGGCTTCGGCTGGCGTAAGAGGAGTTAGTGAGAAAAGGCATGACGGATCAGCTAAGCTTGAAAGAACGGCATGCTCGGTTGTGCGTGACGGTATTGTAGTTGAGCGTTGTTCTCGAGTAGTGTTGTTTTCGTAAACTGCACGAGAGCGCTACACTGTAACAAGGCGTAGCGTGAATAATGGCCACGGACAGTATCTTGGCATCGCTCGGACGTGTGCATTTTTCCTTCGGCGGGGACCATCGAGGAGCATCCTTGATCACTTGGCGAAAAGACCACGCACGAAACCGAAACAAACACAGGGAATGGACGTCCGAGCGATGGCCAGGTATGCGGTGTTGCCAGGACAGAAGTGCGTCGTCTATGGATGCACACAGCACGGGTGGCATGAGGTCCCCAGGGTCTGGGAAGGGCTGGGGCACAGAGACCCGTGTGGGGGTTCGCGCGAGAGACGTCGATTTGTTACTGAAAGTGGCTTAGTAGCCTGCGACGTCGGTGCGCTTCCCTACCCCTCACTGCTGTGCCCAACCCTCCAACCCAAATGTGAGGAGCGATGCAGAGGTGCAGCTTGAAAGTGTGCTGCGTCGTCAACACCAGTTCCAGCAGTTTGAAACGTGCTCCCCCTCCTCCCCCTCCTCCCCCCACGCTACGCCATGCGGCGTTGCGCTATATTATAATTCAGCGTCGACGCAGGTGTACAGTACTCCCTGACCTCGCACAGAGCCCAATTATGGCTTGAAGGGGAGGAAACATTTTGATTTTGGTCGCACCAGAATCATTGAAGGACGGGCAGCATGAGCACCACTCGTGTGCGACACGTGGGTTTGGCTTGCCAAGGCACAACGCATTGCCATCAGTCACGAAGCGGGAGGAGGAGGAGGAGGAGGAGGAGGAGGAAGAGGAGGAGGAGGAGGAGGGCTGAGGAGGACCAGAGGGAGCGTTTTTCTATTGGCACGGTTTTGTCGCATCGGCCTCGGAATTGTCGCCGCTGCTCCTGCCGACACTCGTTCTGCTGATGCTGTTGCGGCCACTGCTGTCCATCCTCGCCCTGCTCCCTCCTCCTCCCTGGGAGGTCGGGCTGAAGCTGGGCCCGCTGCCCAGGGCCCAGCGCGCCACAGCCGCGGCGCTTGCGCGCAGGCGCCGCCCTGGAGCATGCCGCTGGGCCCGCGCCCGGGAGCCGCCTCGGCGGCCACCGGCCTGGCGGCGCCGTGGCGCCGCTGCGCCCACCAGGCGCCCGCACCCGCCGCCGCCCTGCCGGGAGCTTCTCGCGCCAGCGCTGTGGCGCGCGCCGCGGCGTGCTTCGCAGCGCTCGCGGCGCGCAGCGCAGCGGCCGGCGGGCGGCTGGGGCGGCGGCCGCCGCTGCGCAGCACGGGCGCGGGCGGCGCCGGCGAGCGCCAGAGTCCGCCCTCTGGCCGGCGCCGCGTCGGCAGGAGGCGGGCGGTCTTGGTGCCCGCGGCCGCCCACGCGCTGGCGGCGGGGCCCACCGCCCCGGCGGAGGCGGCGGCGCCGGATGCAGGAGCTGCGGCGGGGCCGCGGCCCGTGCTGGGCGACGAGTCGTTGATGGCGGCGAGGGCGCACGGCACCAGCCCGCGCCCCGTGCAGGACGACCTCATGTACGGCGTGGACCGCTCGCTGGCGGACCAGATCTGCTCGTTCAACAGGAAGGGCGCGGAGCCCCGCGGCTACTGCTTCACCACGGGTTTCAAGCGGGGCGTCCGGACGGACGGCGAGACCACGTTCTACGACTCCGTCACGGGCAAGCCGCGAAGAAGAGAAAACGGTACAAACTGAAATGTTTGGAGTTCCGCGCGGACTTCTTGGATCGGCGCTCGGCCACCCTGGCGGCGCCTCCGGCGCCGCCTCTGGCGCGCTCTGCGCGCCAGGTAGAAGGGTCCAGCGCCGATCCCAGAAATCTACGCGGAGTTCCGAAAGTTTATGGTTGTGCCGTTTTCTCTTTGTCTAAATCCGCTTTTCGTCGCACCACGCGGGCGCACCTTTAGAGAATTCGACAAGGAGACGCGCGTACACGGATGGCCGTCGTTTCGGGACCAGGAGGTAGTCTGGGACAACGTGCGCGTCCTGGCAGACGGCGAGTGCGTCTCCATCGACGGGACGCACCTCGGTCACAACATTCCCGACGGAAGCAACCGGTATTGCATCAATTTGGTGTCCATCGCCGGCAGACCTGTCTGATTTTACTATCATCGTCTACTCATTCAGCCTCGTTCCTGATGCGGCCGCCGATGCTGCCACCAGCGGGTCGAAGGTCCCAGGAGTCCGCGCGCCGCGTGGCTCGCCGCCGCGTCGCGCCCCGTTGCCGCCAGTCCACGCTCATTGTCAGCCGCGCGCGGCTCGTGGCCATGCCCAAGACATACATCCCCCTTTTTGTGTATCATTCACCCGCCGATCTCCACGTCTGCATCCATATATATATATAGAGAGAGAGAGAGATATACACCGATAGGACCACCCTACGGGTGATAAGGAGGTTTGGGGGGGAAGGGGGAGGCGGTCGATTTGCGATGGCTCTGGATTCTTTGGTGGTCTCTTCAATTGTTTTATTGTCGCACATGTGCCCATCTGTCTATCGACATATATGTCTAGCTAACGATGTATGACAACTATTTATCTATCTATCTCTCTATCTCTTGTTCTATCTATCTATCCGTCTATCGATCTATCAATCATCGGGACAACCATCAGGATAACCATCGGACAACATCTAACATCATATATCGATCCATCGATCGGGACAACCATCAAGACAACCCACGGGACAACCATCGGGACAACCATCGGGACAACCATCGGGACAACCATCGGAACCACCATCGGGACAACCATCGGAGCCACCATCGGGACAACCATCGGGACAACCATCGGGACAACCGCCAGGACAACCACAACCATCGGGACAACCGCGGGGACAACCGCCGGGACAACCGGGGGCCACGCCCTGCGCTCGGGGGGCGGCCCTCTTGGCAATAGATGGCTTCTACTGTGGATGGAACTCGCGCAGCTTCGCCTCGCCCGCACGCACGACACTAACCGAAACCGAAACCGATTTCCTGGTTGGGGCCACTTCGTTCCAACCCCCCAACCTCCGATATGTATATATATATATATACACACATCTATATATTTATATGTATGGGTGTATGTATGTATGTATGTATGTATGCATGCATGCATGTATGTATGTATGTATGTATGTATGTGTGAATGTGTGTATGTGTGTATGTGTGTATGTGTGTATGTGTATGTGTATGTATGTATGTATGTATGTATGTATGTATGTATGTATGTACGTATGTGTGTATGTGTGTATGTGTGTATGCGTGTATGTGTGTATGTATGTATGTATGTATGCATGTATGTATGTATGTATGTATGTATGTATGTATGTGTGTATGTGTGTATGTGTGTATGTGTGTATGTATGTATGTATGTATGTATGTATGTATGTATGTATGTGTATAGATGTAGATACACCTATATATGTATTACACATGCATATATGTATGTACATGCGTGCGTGATCCAATCCCCAACCTCATATAGTTATAACATATACTGTGTATGTATACACACACATCTACATAGGTGTGTAACTATATATCTATATATATATATACAGACATACATACATACATACATACATATATATATATATATATATACATACCCCCGTGCACGAGGCCCGGGGGGCCGGGGGCCCGGGCCACG
Organism: Prorocentrum cordatum; assembly: GCA_963575745.1. Lineage (NCBI taxonomy): Eukaryota > Dinophyceae > Prorocentrales > Prorocentraceae > Prorocentrum > Prorocentrum cordatum. The sequence continues at coordinate 324,929 of CAUYUJ010013936.1, read as the reverse complement.
GGGAGCATGGGAGTTCCGGGGCCTTTGGGGCCCCCCCGAGACAGCCCCTTGACAGCTCCCAGACGCCACCCGAGGGTCCCAGGAGGTCTCCAAACGTCCAAGAGAGCCCAGAAGCCCCGAATCATCGCTCCAGGACGCCGAAGATGGCTCCAAGACGGCCTCCGGGAGCCCCCACGACGGCCCAAGAATCCCCCAAGGGAACTCGCAAGAGAGCCTCCATAAGCAAAAATGGCCCCATTCCTTTCGGAAAACGTACATTCTTAGGATATTCACATCTTCGACGTCGACCGCGTCGAAGACGGCCCCAGGAGCCGACAAGAACGCCCCAAGACAGCACAGAGAGTTCCCAGAGGCCTCCAAGACAGCTTCAGAGGGGCCCTCGACTGTCCAGGAGGCCCCCAAGACGGTCCCAGAAGGCCCCCGGGGGCCTCTGAGGCCCCCCCGAGACAGCCCCAGACAGTCCGGAAACGCCACCCGAGGGTCCCAGGAGGTCTCCAAACTTCCAAGACGGCCCAGAATCCCCGAACTGTCGCTCCAAGACGCCGAAGATGGCTCCAAGACGGCCTCCGGGAGCCCCCACGACGGCCCAGGAGTCCCCAAGAGGACTCCCAAGAGAGCCTCCATAAGCAAAAATGGCCCCATTCCTTCCGGAAAACGTACAGTTTCACGATATTCACATCTTCGACGTCGACCGCGTCGAAGACGGCCCCAGGAGCCGACAAGAACGCCCCAAGACAGCACAGAGAGTTCCCAGAGGCCTCCAAGACAGCTTAAAAGGGGCCCTCGACTGTCCAAGAGGCCCCCAAGACCATCCAAGGAGGCCCCGGGGGGCCTCTGGGGCTCCCCCGAGACAGCCCCCGACAGCCCCGAAACGCCACCCGAGGGTCCCAGGAGGTTTCCAAAAGTCCACGAGGGCCCAGAAGCCCCAAAGTGTCGCTCCAACGCGCCGACGATGGCTCCAAGAGGGCCTCCAGGAGCCCCGACGATGGCCCAAGAGCCCCCCAAGAGGACTCCCAAGAGCGCCTCCATAAGCAAAAATGGCCCCCTTCCTTTTTCGGAAAACGTGCATTTTCACGATATTCACCGCTTCGGCGTCGACCGCGTCGAAGACGGCCCCAGGAGCCGACCAGATCGCCCAAAGACGGCCAAAGAGAGCTTCAAGAGGCCTCCAAGACGGCTCAAGAGGGGCCCTCGACTGTCCAGGGTGCTCCAAAGACGGTCCCAGAGGGCCCCCGGACAGCTTCCCGACACAGCACCGAGGGGTACCTCACCCGACATTTCGAGCCGCGCTCCCCAAGAAGCACCCCGGAGACCCCCAGAAACCTCCAAGAGCCCCCGACAAAAAACCCGAGCGGGCCCCACGGGGCAGCCAGGAAGCCCCAAGAGGCTCCCAAGAGCCCTCTCCCCAGACGCCCTGAGGTATCAGGAGCGAAAGAAGGACGTACATGTACATGAATCCACGCTGGTTTCGAGAGCACGCATTGCACAAATGTTCGTATAACGCGGCCAGTCTCGCGAATCGAGTGACCGTGTTCATGTACATAGCTGGGCGCGTACGTCCTTTGTGGGCTCCCTGAGGTACTCTGGCCGAGCCCGCAGCTTCGGGACAACTTTCGGCATCCTGACACCCCCAACGGGCCCCGGGACGGTCAAACATTTAGGACGAACGAAATTCCAGGCTTATGGAAGTTGTCCGGACCTCGGGTCCATTCCAGGGACCCCGCATTGAAAACATCACGACATCGGAACTCTTGGTCAGGATGACAAGCTTCCCGTGGAAGCGGCCAGACTTCCAGGAGCCGACGTATAGCGAAAAAAACACGGCGCCGGAAGACCGGGCATCCCTCCCTCCTCTCACCCACCCCCCCAGACCCCTTCGCTTCATCAAAGGATGACGACGGGAGGTTTGCGGCCGTTTGCGGCCACTGGTGGCCCTCAGCCGCCTCCGGGACCATCAAAAAACGAGGATGCAAAACCGGTCCCGGGGAAGGCGTCCCGACCTCCAGGAGCCGAGGTATAGCAAGAAAACGACGTCGGGTGATCGGGCATCCCTCCGTCCCTCCTTCTCTCCCGTCCCCCCAGACGTCTCCCGTCGTGAGAAAAACACGTCCACGGGCCCCAGGACCGTCAAAGGCGACTCGGGACAAAAAGCGGTCCCTGGGAAGGTGTCCACACCTTCGGATATCTCCGTTGTGAAGCAATCACGACGTCGTGGGTCTGGGTCTCTTCCATCCTGCTGGTCCCCAGACATACGCCCACATGATGTTTTAAACCCGCGGCCCTGGACCTCTCCCCCAGAGGGTGCTTCGCCGTCCCGGATCAGTTTTGGGTGGTTCCAGACCCCTACAGCGGCCCCAGTGGAGACGAAAGCGACGAAAACGATGCTCGAACCCCAATCCCCGACGACAGCCGACGAAAAATCGAAGACAAAGAGGAAGCCGCTGGCTGAAAAGATCACGTCTCCAGAGGTCCGGGCCACGCCCCCTCGCGCACCCCGTGGCTCGCACCGCGCCCGCCCGTTTCCGTCGTCGCTCGTCGCCGCCCCTGTCGTCGTCGTCGTCGTCGATAATCAAACGAGCAGAAACGAGAGCAGCAAAACGTGGCGCAGCCGTGACTAGAACCTAAGCGCGCGCGAAGCGCACGCGTGGTTCTAGTACATATATATATATATATATACATATATATACACACACACATCATATACATCATATACATAAATAGGCCCCCCCCCGGTCTGGGCCGGCCCACCCCGCAACCATCGGGGGAAGCCCGCTGATACCCCCCCGCTTCGCTCCCCAGAGGCGGCCCGGAGAGGCCAAGAGGGTGCCGAAACGAGCCAAGAGGGTTCCAAGAGGCCCCCAAGACGGCGCAAGAAGGTCCCGAGCTGCCCACTACGGCCCAGGAGGGCTCCCAGAGCACTCCTCAGAGGGACCCAAGAGGCCCAAATCATAAAATTCCCATGTGTAGACGTACATTTTTAGCATGTACGACTTTTCAGCTCTCGCGGCTGTCAAGACGGTCCAAGAGGTTCCCAAGACTTCCGCAAGACAGCCCAAGAGGTTGCCACGAGGCCCCCGAGCCAGCCCAAGAGGGCGCCAAGACGACCCAAGGGCCGCCTAAGACAGCCAAGTTGGCCCCAAGACGGCTCCCAAGAAGGCCCCGAGTCGCCCAAGACGGCCAAAGATGGCCCCAAGACGGTCCAAGAAGGCTCCGAGGCGTCCCGAGAGGTCTCCAAGAGTGCTCGTATGATGTAGAGGTCAAATATGTGGTGGGACTTGGCCGGTTGGCCCCCCGAGGTTCTGCGTGACACAAGAGAAATCAATATGTAACAAGTGAACAATGATGGATATGCTGGGTGAAATGAGGGAGACTGGTATGTCAGATAATGGGTACGTGGCTGACCTCTGGCTTGCGCACTGCTCTCGACGCGCCCGAATCTCTCGACGGTCAAGGGCTCCTCCTCCTCCTCCTCCTCCTCCTCCTCCTCATCATCATCATCATCATCATCATCATCCTGCTCATCCTGCTCCTCCCCCTTCTCATCTCCTTGTACTGCTTCTCTATACCTATTAATTTCTCTCGCTCTCTCCCTCTCTCTCTCTAACTCGTTATATGATTGTGTTGTTTTCTATCTCTCTTTCGATGTTACGCATATACAGAACGTACACAGTAGCATGCCATAGCAAGTACTTGCATAAGATGGCATGGCGTAGCATTGCATCGCCGCGCACAGCGTGACGTCTCACTGGATGGCGTAGTAACAGCGAGTTATACAACATTGCGCTGCATTGCATGCGTTGGCACAATACTGTACAGCTTCGCGTGCAATTACATAGCATGGCACAGCATAGCAACATGACCCATGGCATTGCACAGTATAATCTTCGTTGCACCTCCGTACATGGATCTGCACACAGCAGATCTTTATAGGCGTGCGTAGCACCGTGGGGAGCAGCACATGCCAGCGCAAGTATAACATCGCATCACATCGCATCAGATATCGAAGCAGACAAAGGCACTGCACATCAAAGGAGCGCATCGCATAACGATGCGGCACGCAGATACTTGATCAGAGTCAAAATTGAATGTGCGAGATTTCCCAACAAGTAGCGCGTTGACAGTTTAAACCTCGCCCCTGCCTCCCCCCTACCAGTTCCCCAGAAAGTCTCTCGTGTCATCCGCCTCCTCGTTCTTCTCCTCCTCCACCCTCTCCTCCATTCCTTCTCCTTATAGATACTCCTCCCTGTCGCACCCCGAGGCCAGTTTTTAGGGCGGGCCAGGCGTTTCGCCTGAGATTTCCCCACCAGTTATAATTTTGAAGCTTACAAAGTGGCAACAGTTTCACAGATGGAGGGCGGATGGTTTTCAAAATGTGGTTCTCGCCTTCGCGCCGCGTACATTTTAAAAACATGTGCAAGAGCTTCACGGATTGAGGGCGAGGGGTTTTCGAAATGTGGTTCTGGCTTCAGCGCCGCGCACATTCGTGCTAAACATTTGCAAGAGTTTGACGGGTTCCCATGATCAGCGTACCAGAAATGGCGCTTTCGAATCCCAAAAATGGCGTTCTGGCACGATTCTGAATTGTCAAGACGCAGCAGTCAGGCTGGTACGTGGCGTGGAAAACCCGAGAACAATGTTTTGGCACGCTTCATGATCTTCAAACTGTTGTCTTCCAACGAGGCAGTCCCCTCAATGGAAATGAACCGTTGTAGGGGCCTATGAAGAGGGAGCTTGGAGGGAGGGTTAATTCCACCATCGTTAATGACTCTTGGGTTTCCACTGGTCCTCCTCCTCCTCCTCCTCCTCTTTCTCCTCATCCTCCACCCTCTCCCCCTCCTTCTCCTCCTCCTCCTCCTCCTCCTCCTCCTCCTCCTCCTCCTCCTCCTCCTCCTCTTTCTCCTCCTCCTCCTCCTCTTCCTCTTCCCCTCCTCCTCCTCCTCCTCCTCCACATCCTCCCCCTGCTTCTCCCTCACCAGACGTTTTCTCCTGTCGTCGCGGGCTGCCGCCGTTGCCCCCTCCCCCAGGTCATAGGCTACGTGCTGCCCTGGTCTGCGCAGCCTTCCTTCGGACTGCGCTGGACTTAGATGCCGCACGCTAGCCACGGAACCTGTGCTGACAACGGGAAACTTGAACGACGTCCACGAGTAGCAATCCGACCATTGAAAAAAATTGCATAAGTGATTAACCAAAAAGACACGCTGTAGCATTACGATTGCTACTGCTAATAACAGCACGTCAGCGAATTCGATCTGATGTTTCGATCGTTGTTGCTACCCCGGAGGTCCAGGAAAGGAGATGTGAGGAGGAGAGGAAGAATCCTGCTCCTCCTGGAGGTCTCCGGACGCTTCTGGGTATCTCTGGAGGTCCCCCGTTGCTGGTTGCCTCTGGGGCTATCTGGAGGTCTTTGGTGGGCTTTTCTGGAGGTCGCCAGAGTGATTCGGATGCCTGCAAAGGCGCGCAAATTGCAGCACATCTATTTTCGCGACGGGCCCAACCCTTCCGTGGTCACAGGTGGTGTTTTCTGTGGGCCACGATCCGCGTACGGGGTGTGCCGAGATGGGCATGGGGACGCTTCATCAACGCCCTGCTCCTCCTCCTCCGCCGCCCCCATCCAGCGCCTTTGCGCTCAGGTTCTGCCTTGCCAAGAGCGCCCTTGACTTTCTCGTCAGCGGCTGGGGCGGGGCGGTGAACCGCCCTGTCTTGACCATGATTGCGCCCGAGGACGCGGCGCGCGCCAGCCGAGAGGATTGACAGATTGTGGAGTGACGAGGAGGAGAAGGAGGGAGGGAGGGAGGGAGGAGGAAGGAAGAAGGAGGAAAGAGGGAGGAAGGCGTGACCAGGGAGGAGGAGGGAGGAGGGAGAAGAAGAAGGAGTAGGGTTGAACAAGAGCGTAAGACGGCCTAGAACGCTCAGTATGTGTTACGCTTGCGGGTGCTGTGCGAGAGCGGGCGTGTTCTTTTGATTGTGGTGTTTGTTCCATTCATCCCCCCTCGCCCAAACAACGTGGTGGTGTTCCCGCTCCCTCGCCCACACAACCACATCACAACGGTCACTTGGGCAGGCGATCCATGAGAGAGCTTGCTTGAAGGGTCTCCAAAGCCACCCTAAGGATACGAGTTGCAGCCGCTGTGGGCGAATCTGGGCACAGAGAAGCTATGGGCAGAAATCAAGTATATGCGCGGCCGTTGCCAAGTGGTCCCCCCCGGAGAGATTGCGAGGCTCGTGGACAGTGGCGTGGCGGCGGACGTTGGCCACGTCATGTCCGAGAGTAGCGCATGGATGCTGGCTGCTGGTGGAGTGTGCTGCGGCTTATGACTTGGCCTGGTGAAGGACCCAGCCGTACGCAGTTGTGAGTCCCGCGCGGGAGGCGAGACGAAGGAGGCGGGCGAGCAGACTGCGAGTGACTTAGGGCATAGCCTCTGCTCTCGTGGGCAGCGTGCCGCAGGAAGGACGAGGCGCAAGGCAGTGCGGGCGGGGGGCGGCAGGCGGAGCGGGAGGGTCGACGAGCAAACTCGATCACCAGCTTGGCGAGACCCAGCACTGGGGAACAGAAGCAGTCAGGAAGCATCTGGCAGGCGGCAAGCAAGACGTGGGCAGCGAGCGGAGCGAGACCAGGGGGGGCACGCGAGCAGAAGGCGATGACGCCGGAGCTCGCTGCGGGGTCACGAGACGCGCGAGGGGCGTGCCGACATGAGAGGCGGGGACGCGTGCGGATACTGCCAGTGGGGCCTTCGGTGGAGCTCCCCATGGCGCCGCGGAGCACGTGAGGAGTGTGCCGAATCGGGGGCGAATACGCCATGTGGGCGCAGCCACTGTGGCTTCGGCTAAACTCCCTACGGGGCCACGAAAAGTGTGAGAGGTGTGCAGATTCGGGGGCGGGCGCGCCATGTGAGCGCAACCACTGCAGCCTTCGGTGGAGCTCCCGATGGGGCCACGAAGAGTGTGAGGGGTGTGCCGAACCGAGGCGGGTACGCCATGCGAACGCAGCCAGGAACGGATACGCTATGTGAACGCAGCCGCTGGGGCCCTCGGTGGAGCTCCCTATTGGGGCCACGAAACATGTGAGGGGTGTGCTGAAACGGGGGGGGGCACGCCATGTGGACGCAGCCACTTGGGCCTTCGGTGGAACTCTCGATGGGGTCACGAAACGTGTGAGGGTGTGCCGAGTCTGGAGCGGGTAACGCAGGCGGTATGGCCTTCAGGGGAGCTCCCGATGGGGCCACGAAACGTGCGCGGGGTGCGCCGAATTGGGGGCGGGCACGCCATTTGGGTGCAGCCAATAGGGCCTTCGGTGGAGCGCCCCAAGGGGCCACGAACGATGAGAACATGCTGAGGGCAGATGCAGGGATGGGAGGAGGACGGGGCAGGAGGAGGAAGGAAGGATGGAAGGAAGGAGTGACGCGGGCGCTGATTCTTCAAAACGAGGACCCAACACTACAGGATTGCTAGGAAGAACAAGTGGCGGAGGTACCTCGCACGTCCACATCGATTCCTCCAACACCTCATTGGATGACTGAACCCGCCAGGTACTCCTCACGCGAGAGGAGGTGGAGGAGGAGAAGGAGGAGGAGGAGGAGGACAAGGAGAAGGAGGAAAGGACCAGAGTCAACCCAGGATGCATCAACGATGCTGCAATACGGTCGGGAACATTGGCATAGCGTGTCGCGCCGCAGGTTCTGGTCCACTTCGGCGCGACACGCCACTCGCGTCCCAGTCCCTAAGCGTCAACGACCCGACCGTTTCTTAGCATCCCGCCCCGCGGAAAGGGACGCTTCAGTGCAAGCAATGATGAGGAAGTCCCAGCGAAACGCCCAGCCGGCCTTATCGACACGTCTGGTGGTGAGACGACGAGGAGTTCGTTGTAGGGAAGAGGAATGGAGGAGGGAGTAGGGAGGTTGGAGAAAGGAGCAGGACGGAGGGAGGAGGGATTGGAGTGGATTCCATTTTCTCGCAATGTGAATCGAACGGAACGTACATCCGAATTGCGATGGCCTTGCTTTGTTCGAGGGTAAAGCATTAGGGCACTGGCCTGCTCTGACTCTTTGAAGGTACCTCACGCGTGTATCGCATGCGCCCGCTGTAGTGTTGGACTCGACTGCTCGCTCCCGAAAAAGCGCGCGACGAGGAGAACGCATGCATGCACGCCTGCAGCGGCTCGCGCAATACATGCACAATGATGCGCTGCAGTGTCAACGATGCTCGGCTCAAGCGTGGTAACAAAACCCACACCGTGTGGTGAAGTGGACTCAGATGCGCTGCAGTGGAACGTAAGCTCTTGTATCATACTTGAGCGGACTGCCCGCCGCCGCGGTAGCTCGCGGCGGCCCTCTGCACGAGACACGCGCGCCACTGCGCTGCAAGTCGCTGCGGCGACTGCGGATCCAGCGCCGCTGTGCGTCGGGTTCTGCCGCGGGGCGGCCGCTCGGTGCCAGGCGCGCCGCCTGCCGCATGGCACGCGCGCCGCTCTGGCTGAATAGCGCGTGCTCCGCTCCAGACGAGTGGCTCACTCATCTTCGCGTCTCCATGCCGCCCCCCCACCACCACCACCACCCCGAGCGCGGGCGCGCGGGCGTGTGTGCGATAGCGCGCGGCGCGGTCGCGCGCGCGTCGACCGCGCGGTCAGCTGTGAGACCCGTGCCACTCCCACAAGCTTGCTTTTTTGGCCTGTCTTGGGCTTGCCGTTGAGGGCCCGTGAACCCTCTCCCTCGCCTCACTCGCTCGCCCTGACAGCGTTTCGGCACAGGGCCCTGGCGGTGGTCGAAAGATTGCCCCCACAGGGCCGCCCCTTGGGGGGGGGGGGCGTCCGCTCCCACATCCGGAGATGGCTCCTGGTGCCAGTGCGGCGCCGGCGCTAGAGAGGTGGCAGGTGTGCGGGCCGCACGTCCTCTGCTGCGCTGCGCACGCCCTCTGAGCTTGATGCTCACCGTCCGCTGCAACTCTCTTGTCCTCGGTGCGCTGAGGGAGGGCACGGGTTTCAAATGTGACCGCAATCCGTCTCCTCCGCGCTCCCTCCGAGCTTGAGCTCCCCTCTTGCAGGTCCCACACTGCAGGCGGCCGGCACCAAGGAGTGCACTGGTGGTGTTGGCGTCGTGGCCAAACAACATCTATGTGAGTTACGCGGGCACGTTTTTTCCCAGCGCCTGATCTTTGTTGTCCATGCCGAAAGCTACGGCACGGGCCAATGCCTGCTGCCCATGCGGAAAGCTGCGACACGGACCAACAGGAGTCGCAGCTCCACGCTTCCCAGGGTCCGGAGTGGGGCAGGGGCGTAGGAGTCTCACCATCCCCTGCTGTACAAGTTGCAGAAATCGCAGCAGGTACGCAGAACCCGCACGGCTCCAGGCCTCCGAGGTCCAGAAAGTGTGGCACGGGGCCTCGGCTTCTCACTGTGAGGCAGGGGCCCAGGGTTCTGCCTTTCGGGGCCTCCGAGGTGCAGAGCGTGACAGGGACATACGGATCTGACCATTCCAAGCATCCACGCTAGCCATCGCACCGATCCGGGAGGGATGGAGACGAGGGAGGGGAGGGGAGGGCGAAGGGAGAGGGAGAGGGCGAGGGGAGGGCGAGTGCAGAGAGGGCGAGGGGAGTGGGAGAGGGCGAGGGGAGAGGGAAGTAGGCAGGGAGAACAGTGAAAGGAGGTGGACACGGAGAAGGAGGGGAAGGCGTACAGGGGAGGTCAAAGACGTGGAAACGAGGGAGGCAATGGACCACAAGAGAGGCAATACACAGGTGAGAGGCGAAGGTAGCATAATTGACCAGCGTGCGCAGTGTGCGGAGCGAGCGTGATGATCGTGGTGCGCTTGCTGGTCTTACCCTGGTGTGCCAGGGCTGCTCCAGATGCATGGTGTGCGTGGTGTGCCCGTGGCGGGATCAACCGTAAGCGCCCCTTGAAAAGACACCGCGAACGCCTCAGCTATTCTGAACGGCAACCTGGGATGCGAACACCAGGGCTAGAACCTAAGCGCGCGCGAAGGGCGCGTGGTTCTAGCCTCCAGGTGGGTGCGTGGTCGGCATCGCGGTCGCAGCGCCAGAACTTCCGCTTCCTTGTGGAGTAGAACAGAACGCGCGGAAAGAGCAAGTTTGATAAGACCCGTCAACGTCTACTTCGTCGCGCGGGTGCGGAGCTGGTTGGCGCGGTGCTCAATGAGCACCGCGCCAGCCAGCTCCGCTCCCAACCTCATTGTTGTGTTTGGGTTGAGCGCATGTGTGCAGGATTCGTCCGGTTTCACGTGCCCGCAAGCGTGGACTCCAGGTTGCCTCGGGACTGTACGCGCATGTCTACTGAGGTTGGTGGCCGAACTGGGTGGCAGATTGATTCACTTTGTCTGCGCAAGATGTTGGCCCAGTTTAAACGCTAGTGTGGTGGCGAGCAGGCGAGCGGCAAGTGGGATGCTGCGCGTATCGTTCTTGACCCAGTAGTTGCGATCCAGGCCAGGCGTGCTGCATATCCTTACCCATCAGTCTTGCAATGCACTTCGGCGTGGCGCTGAGAGGCGTCGTATACACATGAATCTGTACATAGGCATAGAGATATACGAAGTTTCATTCTGTTTATACATATTCATATACATACAGATATACGGACATACATAAATATATGGAAAATGTGTCGTGCAGCAGTGCCCGTAGTGGGATGTGGTTTCTTGTTGACGCGGCCCTGGGCGATGAACACGTGCGCGTCCATTGGACCACCCTGGTTTGCGAAGTCGGGCGCCTTGCAGACATCCGCGTCGGCCAGGGCTGTCGTCCTGGAGTACGTTTGCTTGGAATGTTCATGTGGGCCATGGAACTCGAGCTGCAGGACCACGTCGTTGGGGCAGGTCTGGACCAACCGCCGCAAACAGTACTTCATTCAGGTCGGGAGCACGGAATCTTCATCATTGATACGGTGGGCCACATAAAGCACACGATATTGGTCGAAGCCGCGATCCAAGTTCTTGAAGTCAAGCCTCGTGATAATCGTGACGCTCTGCATTCGAATGTGCACCCTCGTGGTGTTGGGCACCAACATAGCCTCAATGTCCATGATCATCAGCCCCGTGATGTTCGGCCTCGCTATAGTCACGTTTTGTGAGGTTCAACGTCTCGCAGCCGGCGACATCCTTGGAGGCCATGAGCAGTGCGGCTTGATTGAATTGAATTTGAGCCGCAGCTGCAGAAAAACGGCATCGACTCCGACGTTTTCTGATACCGCGCTTTCGCAAAAGAACACCCTTTAATTTCAAGAGCTTGAACGACGGCACTCCCTCACACCGATCTCGTTGTTACGCAGGCCATGGCCCACAAAAAAAATGCATTGGTTTATCGAAATGACTTGCGCTCGCCCGGATCCAAGGACCCCGAACGTTGAAATTGGGGCCCAGGATGTTGTTCCAGTTCGGCACCTTTTAAGGATAGGCGTTCCTTCTTCCGAAACCCTTGCATCATTCGAATAAGGAAAAAGAGTCAATATAAATGTTGAGAGCTCTTCGCAGATTCTTTGGATCGGCGGTGGACCCCCTCCTTGGCGCACGGAGCGCGCCGGGAGGCCCAGCGCCGATCGAAGACATACGCGTGGAGCTACCAGAGGTCTGTTTATGCCCGCGGTTGTTCCTCCAGCCGTTGCTGAGGCTGCCCGGTCAGCCTCCCGGTCCCGCCGGCGGCGCCCAAGGTCCTGCGGCGCGGCGTCGGCAGCGGGTCCCACGCAGCATCCAGCCAACCCAGACGCCCCAGATGGGTGGACGGGCCCTGTGCCAAGACGTGCTCGCGTCGTGAAATAATCCGGACGAGAGGTGTTTCATCCTTTTCGGCCTCTCGGGCCTCTCGGGACCTTCACCGGACTCCAGGACCGTCAAAAAAAAGATTCAGGATGAAGAACGGGTCTTGGGGAAACTTCTGGGGACCGCGTATTGAAAAAATAAGGACGTCGCATGTTTGGGCGTGGTGCTCAGTCAGAACATTCAAAGCGGAGCGCCAGCGGCAGGCGGGTCTCGCTCACGCGACGCGGGCGGACGTCTCGTGCACTGGGCGGTCCAGCCAAGCTGGTGCCACAAGGAGCGAAGCGCCTCGGTGGCCCCAAGAACAAGAGCGCCCAGGTGCACGAGGAGCGCTAGAGGAACAGCCATGGAAGGATCTAAGGAACAGCGAGCCGCCTCCGAAGCCGAATTGCGCAATATGTCAGAGTCTTGGCCGCATCGGGGGGAGTGGTCCGATCCTTCTCTCTCGCTGCCTCGCCATTCGCGTTGAGCGCGCGCCGCAAGAATCCTTGCAGACTGGCGCAGCCATGCGTAGCTCGACTACGCGTGGTCTGTTGCATCACTGCTGCAGTGGAATCGGCGGTTTTCTTCGTCTGGGCGCCGCTTGCCAAGAAGCATGCTCCCGACTGAGCATGGTAGTGCCACAGTGTTGGCCCGCCCGTGCTGGGTCTGGTGTCGTGAAGCCACTGCTCCCTTCCAATGTCCGACCTTGGTCCCCGTTCCTGGCCCTCACCCCCCTCTCTGGCTCATCTGCTGATTCGGTTCCTTTTCAGTTCTGGGATATGCCCAAAGCCAGAGCGAGGAAGATGGGACAGAAGGGAAGAGGAGCGATGAGTGAGGGAGAGGGGCGATGAGGAAGGAGGGAGCAGGGAGCAGGGAGGGAGGATTCGCCCTTCTGTGCGCCAGGGGCGAGTTAGCTCCATGCAGGCATGCAAGCTGTCCATCGAGCACCTGTTCACTGCGCTGGCCGCGAGGGGGCACAAGGAGAAGGAGGGGGAGAAGGGGAGAAGCTGCAGCAGCTGCAGCGGTGGGAGCAATCCGGAGCAGTAGACCGATCGGCATCTCTCGATCTGAGCGACGAGCCGGGACGACAAGACGTTGAGAAAATGTGTGAAATCATAAGCGCGAGCAGCATGCTGCTTGTGCTTGCGGGTGGGCCCCGGAGAAAGACATACAGGGCAGACAGCCTACGGCATCCATCGTCCCTCCTCCCTCCTCCACCCCCTCCTCTCCCTCCCCCTGCCGACGACCGACACTGGCGGTTAATGATGGTAACCAATGGCAGACCACACCTTAGTTCAGAAGTGTTGGCACTGGAAACAGGTCGACTTAAATCCCAACGCTTCTGAGCCTACCCTCCTCCGCCTCCTCCTCCTTTTCCTCATCCTCCTCCTCCTTCTCCGTGTCTGCATGTCCACCGGCTGGTAAGGTCACGAGACTTGCGAGCAGATTGCTTGTAGTTTCGCGGATAGCTTAGCATCGTGGAGGCCATGGCGAGTTCGTCGGAACAACATGCGCCAGCAGATTGCAATGTTTGTGCACGTTTCCTTGAAGAGTGCATGCAGTTAGGGATTCTTATTTGGCGAACCTAAGCCGTCGGATGGGATTGTGGGTGGTTCGCCTGTTATGCGGTGAGTGGCCGCGTCGTGGCCGCCCCGTACGCTGGCGGCCTGCTGGGGTTCGCCTCGTGCCCGCACGTGGGCGCATCGTGGCCTCCTCGTGGCCGCCCCGTGCGCTGGCTGCACCACATAACTTGCGCCAACTAGCTTACATCACATAGATTCTACCGCACATTCCACCACATAGCTTGCATTGCACCGCTTACACCACATACCCCACACCACATCACGTAGGTTACGCCACACACACACACACACACACCGCACGCGCACACACACACACACACACAGCACCACAAATACTATACCACATAAGTTGCAGTACGTACTTTGCACCGCATAGCTTGCACATCGAGAGGGCAGGCACCTACATTGTGTATGACCGACGCCGGCAAACACTGATTGGAATGCACCGGAATTGCACAAGTCACGGGACTCTGGAGCATAGGCCCGACTGTTCGGGAGGCACATGCGCAGTTGATGATGATGAGCAGGACAAGCAGGAGGAGGATGAGGGTGAGGATGAGGATGAAGATAAGGATGATTATGGAAGACCAGCACAATCCCTCTGATGGACGCGGATGCCCTGTTGAAACGTGGTTGAAATCGCGCGGGGAATGTGCTGGGAGTCCCCAGGGCCGCAAGGAAATATGATGAGCTCCAATGAAAGTCATTCGTATCCAGCGGGTATCTTTCCAGACACCAGAGTGCAGGTACGGTGTCGCAGCAGCAGTCTTGAGAGGATCATGCAGGTCTCCGATGGGAACCAAGCGGGAAGATGGAAGGCCCCACGAGAAGATCGAGAAGCTTGCTCAGAGGTCAATCATTTCGACACCAATTCTGTAGGACCCCAGTTCAAATCCTACGAGCACCTGGTTGGACTCATCTGGAAATCTGACGAGTCCGATCGAGATCTCAGAGGAGCCTTGTGGCAGCCCTACGGAAACCTATGAGAACGTCCGGATCTTACGCGAATCGCACAATGTCTTTGGGAATTGAAGGAGATGCGATGCGAATGCGACACGAGCACCACATGCACATCAGAATACGCCTCTTGCGGCAATCACATCATGAAGGTCACACGGGAGCCTTGCGAATCCACCAGGCTTTTCGGGAATTGAAAAATCCAATCGGAATTCTCGTGGGAGCGCCCGTTTTGTCAGACTTGCTTGCCAGCGTGGACCCAGAGCACTGGGTGATTGCACTCTCGATCTGCAATACGTGTGGTGCAATCCGCGCATGGTGCAATAGATGCGGAGCATTCTATGGGACACAACATGCGTGCTGCAGACTTGATGTGGTGCCCTCCATGCTGTGCTGTCTATTTTCCCCCCTAGGTTCTGCCTAGAAGGGTTCTTACTCTCTTGGCTTAAAGGGCCGGGCAGTAGGAACCAGCCCGGGCGGTTCCCCCAGTATCCGCCCCGCGGTTCCCCCAGCTACGTCCCTTTAGCTTAGCGTTGCTTATCTCATCTTAGTTTAGCTTTTTTCATCTTAGCTTAGCTTAGCTTCATCTTAGCTCAGGTTTATCTTAGCTTAGCTCACCTTCATCTTAGCTTCGCTGAGTTTTAGCATAGCAGAGCACAGCATAGCATAGCGCAGCGTAGCATAGCATAGCGCAGCATAGCATATCATAGCATAGCCCAGCATAGCATAGCATAGCGCAGCATAGCATAGCGTAGCATATCGCAGCACAGCACAGCACAGCATAACACAGCGCAGCATAGCATAGCATAGCATAGCATAGCATAGCGCAGCATAGCATAGCCTAGCATAGCATAGCGCAGCATGGCATAGCATAGCATAGCATAGCATAGCATAGCAACTAATGCTGCTTCCCTAGGGGTTCCAACTTCTAGGTAGGGTCGCACTGGGGTAATTATATATATATATATATATATATACATAGACATCTATATATATATATATATATACATATATACGCGTGTGTGTGGCTCAATGTGTGCACGAGGCGCCCACGATCGCCCACCGAAAGAAAATCCGGAAACACCACCCAGCACAGATGCCCACGGGCGCCCACCGGGCGAGAACCCGAAAATGCCACAGCGCACGGGCCGACCACGCGGCACCCACGGGCGTCCACCGCGACAGAACCTGGGAATGCCAGGCAGAGCACAGGCCACCCACGAGGCGCCCACGCGGTCCCACCACCCGAAAACCCCGACATGCCAGCCAGCACGAGGCGCCCCTGGGCGCCCGGCAGCCCAAAAGCCAGAAATGCGAGCCCAAAAGCGGAAGTTGTTCAGTGCAGGGTTTGAGGGGGAATGCAGAAGTGCATATGGCGGCAAGCTTTGGGCCAGTTGCCGGCACGCCGCCATAACGTTGCACCGGTTTGTGTCAGGAATGGTGGGGAAGGTGGGCTAATGTGTCCGTTGCGCGTTTGCCCAGCATCCTTGTAAAAAGCGCGCACGGTCATGGCAGGTGCACACCAAACACCATGCTGTCCATCTCGCTGTCACTTCGCACCGATCTTGGCAGGGATGGCGAGGTGTCGACAGATTGCCCGCTGCATGTTTCCTCGTGCGCGTAGCGCACCTGGCGCACTTGGGCACCCGGGGGCAAAGGGCACCTGACACGAGCGGTGCACCTCGCGAGGGTCGGGCACATGGCCGCTGCCCATCTGAGCCTCGGGCGCTCCTTGTGTGGTGGGAGGGCAGGCGGGAGCGAGCGAGGCAGCTTGAGGCATTCAAGTTGGAAACTTGTCCCCCCTCCTGGCCCTCCTCCGCTCCTCTCCAATTTGAGAATTCGCATCTATCCCACTCCCACGCAAACATTGCAGTCTCTCTGTCTCTCTCTCTCTCTCTCTCTCTCTCTCTCTCTCTCTCTATATATATGTATATATATACATATATATATATATATATATATATATATGTATCGCTCTTGTTCCCTCTCACTCTCTCTCCCTCTCTCCTCCTCCCTCTCGCTCTCTCTCTCTCTCTCTCTTTTTCTCTCTCTCTCTCTCTCTGGATCCCTCTCTCTCTTTCTCTTTATATCTCTCTCTTTCTCTGTTATATACCTCCTCCTCGTCCTCATCCTCCTCCTCTTCCTCCTCCTCCTAGCCCTTCTCCCCCCCCTCTTCGTTGCCCCGCCCCCTACCTCCCCCCACCCCTGTTTGCCCCCACCCCCCGCCTCCTGCTCCCCGCGATGATGCTCAGGACGTGTGTTAGCCCAACGTGTGCTGGCGCTGGTCAGCTCCACCGATATATCACTACAGCGCCTGCGTCGTATTAGAGGGTCCCGATGGACAAATACACATTGGTGCCAACACGTTCTGGGCATCATCGACTTTCCCAGGCCATAACGCCCCTGTGCCTCATGATGTACAATGGGCTAGGCCAGGCCGCGGCCCTGGCCGTCCTGCTCTCTAGCTGGGTCGGGGCGGCATGGAGGTGAAGAAACGGAGGAGGGGGGAGAAGCACGCTGACTAGGAGAAGGGAGGAGGAGGGAGGAGGAGCACTCCAGGCCGAGATCGCCGGCATGTATGTGCCCGTGTTGCCTGCCCTCGGCGCGCAGCTCTGGGAGCCTGAAGACGCCGACGCCGCGGCGCTTCCTCTCGCTGGGGGCGGGTTGGACGGGGCAGCAGCGCGCCTGCAGAAACCGTGGGCCTGCGTGGAACGGCTGCTGCACTGGGGCCTCAAGCGGCAGGC
The DNA here is from genome assembly GCA_963575745.1 of Prorocentrum cordatum. NCBI lineage: Eukaryota > Dinophyceae > Prorocentrales > Prorocentraceae > Prorocentrum > Prorocentrum cordatum. The sequence continues at coordinate 307,907 of CAUYUJ010013936.1, read as the reverse complement.
GACGGCAGCTTTGCTCAACTCTCACGCCGGCAACGCGAGCCAGCACAATTTGCAGATGGTGTTGGCCACGGGGGACGAGACCTGCCGCTACGACGCGACGTTGCGGGGTTGCTGGGAGAAGTTGCTGCGGCGGCCGCTCGGCCCAGAGGCGTGCGAGCTGCTGGGCCTACCAGCCAAGCTGGGCGGGGCTGGCGCGCAATGGACAGCCACGAGGCGCGCCGCGGCCTGCTGGGCGGCGTGGGCGCAGGCGGCTGCCGAGGCGCAGCGCGACCTCGGAGTCTCTGGCCTTCCGATTATCGCTGACATGCTGGCGGCGCTACCGCGGGCCGCAGCAGAGCTTGAAGCGACCATGGCCGAGCTAGCGCGCCAGGGCGCGGACCCTGAGCCCGGACGCCCGAGGCGGCGATCGGATCCCCGCCCAGGCAGTTCACGTTGTCTGCGATGGCGCGTAAGACAATCCGCGCTGCTGCAAAGCGGCGAGCGCACAGCTGCACCCAGGCGACCCTGCTTCCAGCCGGGGGGCCATGGTCTGGCGCCTACCTGCAGCACCCCGACGAGCAGGACTGCACCCTGGAAGACCTGCGCCCGAAGACAGCGACCCTCAGCCACTTCCAGCTGCCGCAGCCAAAGTGATCCGTCAACGAGCTCGCGAAAGCTGCGGCGACGTGCCAGAACCTGGCGGCCAGCGAGACGCCACGCCAAGCACCGCTGGACCCAGCAACGCACCACGCTGCCATCTGCCAGCCAGGCGGAGGCGTCGTCGAGCGGAACGCAGGCGTGGCACGCGCTGCGGGCGGCCTCGGCGAGAGGTGGCTCCACTGCACGCCGCTCTACGAGCAGAGGGTGCCCACCTGGGACAGGCCGCGCGCGCCGCGGCCTGGGCGGGCGTCGGTCCTCGCGCGCACCCGCTATCTTAGACTTCCAATGCAACAGCGACGTAGACGGCCCACGGTGGATCGACGTCACCGCCCGCCACCCCGTCGCGGGAGATGAGACGGCCGCGGGCGCGGCAGCAAGGCGCTCCGGCGAGGCGGCGCAACGGGCTGCGCGCGCGAAGCACGAGCGCTATCCCGGCGAGCGCTCGACCGCGCTCGCCGTGGAGACAGGGGCGGCGAGGCACGAGCCTGGCTTCTCAGCCCGGCGAGCTTCTGGAGGCCCCCGAACAAGCAGAAGCTGCGCGGGCCGACCGGGGGTGCAGTTGTGCGGTTCAGCGGGCTTGCCTAGCAGCCGCGGGGCGCCGCGGGGCTGCACCTGGCGGCGGCGGCCCTGGAGGAGGCGGAGGAGAAGAACTTGGGCGGCGGCCCTGTGTGGGGCCCGGGGCGCTGGGCGGCGCTCGCGGTCGACGCCATCATCGTCGTGCGCGTCGCCATGTTCATGGGCACGCGCAGTCGAGGGGCCCCGGCCGGCAGATCCCCCCCCGGGGGTGGCCGCTGTTTCAGACACGTGGCCACCCCCGGGGGAGCCGCCCTGCTTGAGGGGCGGCGGGGAAGTCTGTCAGCCCCCGACCACAGCGCGCCCGGGAGGAGGCAGGAAGACAGGGATGGAGGAGGGAGCGAGGGGGGGAGGGGGAGGAGGACGGAGCTGGAGGAGGCAGAGCGAGAAGGCATGAGGTGAAGGAGGAGGAAGAGGAGGAGGAGGAGGATGAGGAGGAGGAAGAGGAAGAGGAGGAGGAGGAAGAGGAGGAGCAGGAAGAGGAGGAGGAGAGAGAAGGAAGGGAGGAGGAGGAGGAGGAGGAGGAGCAAGAGGATGAGCAGGAACAAGAGAAGGAGGAGGAAACAATTAGAAGATGAAGCAGGAGGACGCAGGAGGCAGGTTGAGGAAGGCGGAGGAGGAGAAAAAAGGGAGGAGAAGAAGGAAGATGAGGAGAAGGTCGGAGGCAAAAGGCAGGAGGCAGGAGGCAGCAGAAGGGAGAAGGCGAACGCGCTGAGGTCTGAGCGGCGACCGTCGGAAACTTTCCGAGAGCCTACTCGCTTGTCGTCGTGCTCTTCCTCCTCCTCATCCATATCCCGGCTCCTCCGTCCCAGGACTCCTCGTTATCCTGGCTCGTCCTCCTTCCTCGTTATCATTCATATGTTCTGCCGTCCTTCTCCATTTCATATTCATCCTAATTCCTCCTCCCCCTCCTCCTCCCTGCTCCTCCCCCCGCGTGTTTGGAGCGCGCGACCCGCGGAAGGATGGAGGGTGAGGAGGTGGAGGGGGAGGAGGACTCTGTGGACTTTTTGACTGAGGACGCGGTCCAAGCGGGGGGAACCCACGCGGTCCTGGGACGGGCCCGCTCCACCGAAGGCAGGGGGGCCATCCTGGTCTTGGCCAGGCCTGGAGAGCCGCGAAACCATCCCCTGCTCTCCCTGGGACCCCGAAGGCCCAGCTTCCTGGCCAGGATCGGCTCTTGGGGTTTACGTCGGGCGCTGCAGCTCGAAGACAGCGCGACACTGAGCCTGCTCTCGTGCGCGAGTGGCCTCACGAAAAGCTGCCGGAGGGGCCCTCGCGCCGAGGAAGCAAGCCTCTACGGATCCTCCAGAGGTTCTCCGAACCCTGGGGGGATCTGCCCGAACAGTCAGAAACTACATTTCTGGGGTCCACGGTGGCATACAAACCGCATTCGCTGCAGATGTACAAGAGTCATAGTTCCACATGTAAAACTCGGTGGGAAGGGTGAAAGCGTTGGCAGAGACCGTTCACTGGGGCGGCAGGCGCGATCCTCTCCCCACCAGTCGCACTTCCCCCAGTCTGAGGCTTCGCGCGGGGGCCATGACAGGGCATGGCGGCAAACTCCCAAGCCTTGTATCGGAAATGAGTCTCTTGCACACCGTGCACCAGAAAAAGGGTTGCCCACATGTTTCGAGCACGTGGTCTGCAACCGAAACAGTTGCTGCCAGTCTAGAGATCTTGGGGGCTTGAACCTCACCCTCTCTCTTCTTAGACCTGGCAACATCCTCAGCTTCAGCCGCCGCTGCGAGCGCTCTTCTGGCCCTGCGGCAGATGTACGAGGCAGCGGCATCAACTCTGTCAATGTCAGGGGTCCCCCCCACCGCGCCCCCCAAGTTAAGTCCGCCGCCTCCCCCGCCCAGACACCAGCACAGGCGTTGCCAGAGGCGAAAAGGAGCTTCTCTCGAGTAAATAACTAATCAGGGGCCTCCTCTTGGTGGGAGGGGAACCACTGGACTTGGACAGAGTGCAAGCCACCACTTTGAAACGCGACGCGGGCCCTGGATCACAGGTCCTCGTTGACCCCTAAGGGGTCGGGCCCGGTGGTTTTCTGACGCCAACGCTTGGCTATCGCCCAGTGGTCCGTGACAAAGGTAAGCTCGAGTTCGGGGCCCAGGGGCTCGAAAGCAAGACAGCGAGGACATCGGCTCGGGGAACAGTCTGCCTGTCTCCAAGGATGGGGGGCCCAAGCGCCCCCGCGACGGTCCAGCGCCTCCCCTCGACTTCCCTAAGACTAACGACGGCCGCTCCACAGCGTCTCCTTCGCGGGCCACAAGAGTGCTCGTCCCCCGAGCAGTCCCAAAAAATGAAAATCTTGTGGTTGACGGTGCAACAGGCGAAGCCAGTGCTATGAAATTCGATACGTTTGGTGCCGATCATCGCCTTATCAAAGGACGGGGTCGTCACGTGAACTGGCGGGATGCCCCTCAACAAGGAGACTGGCATCGCCTCGCATTGCGCGCGCGCTTGGCTGACCAGGCCTTCTGAATTCTCGAAGTCCTCGCGGCCCCTGTTCTCCTCGCACTCCCAGACATGGTGGAAGAGCGTCTCGTCGGCCTTCCTGCAGCGCAGGCAGGTGAGGGAGCCCACTTGGCAGCCCGCCTGCCGGCGCCCCTTGCGGGCCCACTGCCCGCCCGCGGCCACCAGCTTGTTCAGAGCTGCCAGGTCAGCCGCTCCTTCGTCGTGAAACAGCCCCTGCTCTTGCCGTGTACGCCACACTTCAGCACCATCCTGGATTCCTTCGCCGTCAGGGCGTGTTGCTGCCTGCCGTCATCACTGACTGCGCATGTCACTGACAAGGTCCCCGATGATGGCGAGTCGCCCCCTGCCCTGGGTGTAGCCATGGTCGGACGAGCTGGGGATAAGCCAGGCCTGCAGTTGACCACCGAGAAGAGGGCGCTCCCACTCGGCCGGGGTCAGCGGCCCCCATCCGATGTCCATGAGGGCGGCTCAGACCGTCGCGATTGGCCCCATTTATGTGCGAACATGTGCGGGTGCCCGCCCTCGCGAGCTGGCGCTCGATCTTCTGCCGCGCGAGCACGACCCGCTGGTGGACCTCAGGGTTCGTCTGCCAGAGGGCGAGCCACTCGATGATGACCCGCTTCCCAATCTCGAGAACTGGCTCGTTGTCCCACATCTCGATGGCGAGGGAGGCGGCGAGGCACTTTCCACCATGAGAACCTGCTGCGACCTGCCCAGCCTGACGACGAAGAAGAAGCAGCTGCGAGGGGGCCAAGCCGAACGCCTGTTGCCGGCTGCACGCCTGCGGTAGGGCCCCCGTGGCCCAAAGGTTCTTGGCCTCACGGTTGAGTGTTGCCGATCACCGCGGCCGCCTGAGATTCGAGAATGTGTCTCTTGGCCTTTTGGATGCGGATGCGCTTCCTGAGGATACTCACCAGTTTCTCCTTGCCAGCACTGGCGTCCAATCCAGGGTCCTTGGTGTGATGCACCGCCTTCACTGGGATACCATGCATACGTAATGTCCTCGCCGTGGACTTGACCATCCCCTTCTCGGAGCCAATGAGTACCGTTTTCTCCGATATCCTCAGCCTGCTCTGCTCGATACCCGCCGGGGTCTGCGCTTCCGCGCCCTCCGCCCTGGCCACCGCGTCGTCGACGAACGCCCGCAACCTTGCCGTCGGCGAGACCACATGCGCTCGCTGCATGTAAAATGGAATGCAAGAACACTTTCGCAAGCTGAACGCCTCCGGGCGAGCCTGCCACAATAGACCGCGCGACCCAGACGGCCTCGCCACTGCGCCGCCCCGCCCTCGAGATACCTCAGCCCCTGGAGGGTCATCACCTCCATCTCGACGACCGCCGCGGGGAAGCCGACGCTCGTCGCCGCGCGCGTGAGTCGGACCAGGCCCACGCTGTCACACATAGCGGTGCCCCAGTGCGCGCTGAAGGGCCTCACTCCATTCACTGCAGAGGGGAACTGCGAGCACGACTCCAAAGCTTCGCAGGCAAGGGGAGCATGCCGAGGACCCTCTCGCCACCAGAGGGCCTGGGGGCCACCGCCCCAGAAGTGGCGGACCATTGCCTCGGCCACGTGCCCGCCTGCTCGCAGGCGTTGATGATGCTGACCAGCTGCTGGCGCGCCTCTGTGGGGAGCCGGCGCACGCCGTGCAGCTTGGGACCGTCTCCAGCGCGATGGTCGACAGGTCCTCCTGACGCGCACACCGATGAAGTATGCGTAGCTCAGCCTTGATGTCCTCGCGGGAGTCGACCTCGCCCGTCCAGATCCTATTCCATCTCTGACTCTTCGCGTGCACGAGGGCCTCAGGATCTGCTGAGCACGCTCCACTATCAACTCGATAATGTTCAAACACTGGTGCCACTGGTTCCTTGACGAACGTATGCAACACTCCAGGGGACTTCTTCCAAGTCGACTTGGTCCATTTCGTGAACTGCTGCCTCTGAATGGTTCGTCCCCTCGCAGCCGCTATGGCCAGGCGGTTCTCCACCTCGTTCTTGATGATGCGAAGCTCCATCAAGTCCAGCGCACCTGCATACTGAAGCTCCAGCACGCGCTCGTCCACTTCCTGGGAGTCGCGTTTCTTGCCGAAGATATGCTCTAGATCCATGATGCGTAGACCCTGGTAACACACCGAAATGTCTCGCTCGCACTGCTTCTGCTGCTTGGTGCCCGTGCCGTTGATGCGCAGCGACTCGTATCTGGCAAGGAGCTTCCCGAAGATGGACCGGCGCTCCGCTGGCTGATAGACCACGTGTGTGCGTGCGGCCAGATGTGGTTTTCGAGCGTTGCCAACGGGTGTCGAAGCCCTTCCCCCAGCCGTGATGCGAGTCAGCCTCGAGGGTGTCGATCTCGTCCTGCTCCATGGTGGCTTCCTCTAACGTGGTGACCCAGGCCACGTACTCACATGTGACGCACGAGTCCATAAGTGCTTGTTGTGGTCAGCGCAGTAGAAGATTATCCGCTACCTCCTGCATGCCTGGCAAGAGCGACGGTGCCCCCGCCCTCTGGCTGGCTTTCTGCCACTGCCCGCCGTCGACGCGGCACCCGAAGATGGAGCTGGCCTACTCCGTCGCGGCCGTCTCCAACACAGCGAACTTTTCTCGAAGGTCCTCTGGGAGGGCCGCCATGCGCCTCGCTCTCGCCTCCTCCTGCTCTCTCTTCTTGCTCGCGGGATTCGGCTTCTTCACGGGCCGCAGCACTTGCGGGGGCGGCTTGTGCAAATGAAGGCGCCGACGCCACCAGGCATGGGCTCTCCCAGGCACGAGAAGGTTGAGGCCCAGATGAGTCTTCTAAGGGACCCGAACCTCCGCCACGATCTCGATGTTCTGCGCGATGTCGGACCGCGCCATCGCGAAGTCGATGAGGCTGCCCTTGTCCTCGTCACAGGTGGCCTGCACGTTGGGGCGGATCACCTTGCCGCCCCACCTGGGCTCCAGCCCTGAGCTCTCGACGGCCTCGGGTAACCTCTTCCAGTCCGCCATGACGAGCCACCACCGAGAGCGCCTTCATCTTCTCGAAGTTGCTGCCCCCAATGCCTTCCTTGGGGGGGGGTAGAGGCTGAAGAGGATGAGGTTGCCCAGCCACGAAAAGGACCCCGAAAACCGTTATTGGTCAACGTCTCTCTTATGCCATCATACGCGGCGGTGGCGAGGTGAGACTTCGCGATCACCAGCTCGCCATCGCTGTTGCCTTCCTTCGATCTGCCCGCGGGCGTGGCCGCCGCGGCCGCAACCTTCCAATCGTCCTTGCTTAGATCCTTCTTGAGCTTCGGAACGCCGCTGATGGGGACGCGCGCCTCCGCGAAGGCGATGGCGCCCGCCTGCGCGACACTCTCGCCGATTAACATTTCAGGCGTCTCTCCCCACTGCGTAACGCTACTGAAGAGTACCGTCGCATCGTGCTTCTTCCCATAGCGTGGGGAACCACCGTCAAAGACTCTGAGGAGTAGACCCACCAGCGCCGCAAGCACCAGCTCCCAACTGACGGGATCTGGAAGCCGCCGATACATTGGCCTTGCCCGTGCCGCAGGCGTGGTTTTCTCGGTGGCTTCTCCTAGGATCTTGCTGCTGTTGTCCTTCCTCGCCCGCTGCTCCTCGGGGTTGAGAGGGTCTCGAGGCGTGGCAGCCTCGGCTGCAGGAGGGCCTTCGGGTGCCGCAGGCAACGGCGTTGGCTGTCCCTCTTCGCCCACTGTGCGCGTCTTTTTGGCATGGTCCCTCCTGATCGCCGTGGCCTGGGCACGCAGAGGAGCTCCTGCATGGCCTTGGCGTCGTCAGGGAAATTGACGAGCTGTTGTTTCTGTTCTTGCTCGAGGTCGCCGATGTCTTCGAAGAGCGAGGAGTCGTAGGAGAAGATGTGTTCGTCTGCAGCGTTCTCGCATTCCTGCCCGTGCTCGTGCACGCAGTCCTGAAGGGCTTTCGCGTGATCCACCTGAGCCTCATGGACCTCCGACGCCGCTTTGTCAATCTGCTCCTGGAGCCTCTGCACAGCCTTCTGCGCCTCGCCCCACGTCGCGCTTGCCCTGGGCGCGGCTGATTTGGGCGATCGCTTTGCGGAGGACGGTCGACTTCGGGACTTCCGTCTGCTTAGGGGCGCTCTTGATTGCGAAGCTGGATTTGAGCTGCTCCACCTCCGCCACCATGGCGGGGGCCGACCCAAGCTTCGCGATCGCAACCTCGAGCTAGCCACAGACCGCTTCCGCATAGGATTTGCGTATCGCCCAAGGTGGCGTTTTGCTGTCCCCCTGGTAGCTCTGGGATTGACTCCACCGCTCGATTGGGGAGTCGCACTTCCTGCAGCACCCTTTGCTCTGCGCGATCTTCCAGTCATACGCTCAGTTGTTGCACTGCCCGCAGCGAGACCAGGCCCACTGCTTATTGCTCTGCTGCCACGGCATCATGGAGGAGCACGCGGGATGCTTCGCGCTGGGGCGGACCAGCGCTTGGCTCTGGTCAGGGCAGACTGACAGAAAGCTGAAAGTTGCCGCGGACTAGCGGCCTCCACTTGTTCCGCTGAGGAACTGACCGCCTTGAACCAACATGGCTATGGAAGGAGGGGGGAGAGGGAGGAGGAGGAGGAGGAGGAGGAGGAAGAAGAAAACGAAGAGGAGGAGGAGGAAGGAGGAGGAGGAGGAGCCAGGAAGACAAGGAGGGGGGAAAGGAGGATGGGGGGGGAGGAGTAGGAGGAGGATGAGGAGGAGGGGGAGGATGAGGAAGAGGACCAGCGCAAACCAAAGACGCATCATCTTCGAGCACACGAACCCGTGAAACTGCTGTAAGCTTGTAAGACGACTGCGCGCGGCGCTTTGGCGTGAACCACATGTTTGAAAACCGCCCACCCCCCATCCGTGAAGCAGTTACAAGCTTTCCTGACGAATGCGCGTGGCGCGCCATCCCTCCATCCGTGAACTTGCTGCAGTTTTGAGACAAGTGGGTGCGACGCTGAGGCGCGAGCCACCATTTGACATCAGCCCGCCCCACATCATTAGAACTGGCTGCGCGTTGGTTGAACGAATGCGCGCGGCTCGAAGGCGTGATCCACATACAAAAAAGAAGAAACAGCAAAAAACTCACACCCGCGAAACCGCTACAGTATGTCATGAAGAATGTGCGTGACGCCGAGGCGAGGGACGCAGTTTGAAAACCGCCCACCCTCCATCCGTGGAGTTGCTGCATGTGGTAAGGCAAATGCGTGCGACGCGCAGGCGAGAGCCACAGTTTGACAACCACCGGCCCTCCATCCTTAGAATATGATTCCGCGGTTTTGCGTTTAATAATAGGAAAACAATATGGTGTCTTGTTTCTGTGTATGTATACATATATGTATGTGTATATATCTATATATGAGAAGCGGCGTTGGGGCGAGAGCCACATTTTGAAAAGGAACCGCCCTCCATCCTTGAAGCTGCTGCAAAGTCATCCGGCGAATGCGCGCGGCGTTAAGGCGAGAGCATGTTTTAAGCCGCCCGCCCCGCATCCGTGAAATGTTTGCTAACTTTTGATGCGAATGCGCGCGGCACTAACGCGACAGGCATATATTTTGAAAATGACCCGCCCTCCATCCGTTAAACTGTTGCAAAGTTCAAGCTCCAGGGGCATCAACGGCGAGGAAGTTTCAGGCGGAACGCCCTGCCCGCCCTACCGACACGTCTGGGGTCGCGACAGGGAAGAGTCATTGATAAGGACAATGGATGGAGGAGGAGGAGGAGGAGGACGACGACGACGAGGGATAAGGAGGGGGAGGAGGGGGAGGAGGAGGAGGAGGAGGAGGAGGAGGAGGACGAGGACGAGGACGAGGAGGACGAGGAGGACGAGGAGGACTAGGATGAGGGGGAGCAAGGAGGTTCCCCGTCACAAGCCCTCCCGTTCCAGGTTACCAGTCTTCCCCCGACAAGGTCGCGGACATGCCCGAGGACGGGCCACGCCGATGCGGGCGCCGGCGGGCGGATTTCGCGGCGCACACAGGATGGCGAAATACAGAATGGAAGGAAGGTCGGAGAGAAGAGGGGGCAGGGAGGAGGAGGAAGAGGACAGGAGGGAAAGCAAGGCGGAAAGGGAGGAGAGGAGGAGAGGAGAGGAGAAGAGCAGAGCACGGTGGTGGTGTATAGAAACCTTCTGCTATTGGCAGGCGCCACCCCCCACCCCCCCGCAAAGGAGGTCCGGCAGCAGAACGCCAGGGCCCTGGGCATCGTCTTCGCCACGGTGGGCGGCGCCAGCTACGCGCTGCAGGCCGCTCCCTCCTGCGCGCGATCGCGGCTCCGGGAGCCGAGAAGTAGGCGGGGGGGGGGGAGGGACGAGGAAGGGGGGAGGAGGGGAAAGAGGGGGGGGCAGGCGGGGAAAGAGAGAGGGAGACGGGGCCAGTGGACGAAAGGGATGAGAAGGGGAGGGCTGCGCTTCGCTGAAGCGCTAATGCCCGCATCTACGAGTCTACGAGGAGGAGGAGGAGGAGGAGGAGGAGGAGGCAGCATGTGGACGACGAGGAGGAAGACGAGGAGCAGGAGGAGAAGGAGGACGAAACGTTTTAGGAAGTTGAGGGAAGGGTGGGGGGGAGGAGGAGGAGGGGGAGAAGAGAGAAGAGGATAAGGAGGAGGAGGAGAAAGAGGAAGAGGAGGAGGACGACGACGACGGGACGGTTGAGAAAATTGAAGGGGAATTGGGGGAGGAGGGAGAAGGAGTGGGATGAATGAGGAGGGAGGGAAGGGGAAAGAGGGAGGAGCGGGGGGGATAACGAGGATGAGGACGGAAGAGGAGGAATCTGAATATGAGAAGAAGTGTAACCATGTGACATTGCCAATGAGTGCCAACCAACCGTGAATGAATGACACATGGCGGCCACGAGCAAGTTGCTCGGCCTTGCTTAGGACATTAGGCCTGGAACCTCGCAAGACAAGCACACCGGACACAACAACCAGAGCTGCAGCTTATTGTGGTATTGAAGGACGTCGGAATTTTGTGGACGCACCCGCCAGTTATATGTAATTTGGTTTGGGGAGGCTGGTAAAAGATCATGCCGTTATAGCTGTTGGGGTACCGGGGGTATCCACGACGCTCCCTTGAGACGACGAGCCACCACCTCCCTGACAGCACCTCCCACCATCGTGCAACCAAGGGGGGGCAGAGAGGGGAGGGAAGTCGGGGGCAACGATACGGGGGATAGGCATAGGGGGGGGTGCATCGACCCCCAATCGCCCATTGATCGCCGATAGGGGCCCGATAACCCCAACCTGCCCAGGAAGGTGCGGATTCACTATCGGAGGCTTATCGCCGATCTATCGGCGCTGTATCGCCGATTCCAGGTCGATGCATCCCCCCCTATGCCAGTCCCCCCCTATCGTTGCTCCTCAGGAAGGCACGACGTTCGTTGATTTTATGGCGTGTGGTATGTGTTAACAGGCAGGCGGGCGTGGCGAGCAGCCACGCTAGCAACAAGATCAACTATAGCGGTACTTGTGACGAGCCATCGTTCCGACGGCTTGCTTGCGATGGCGGCCTCACCTTGATGTGAGTGAAGGAACCAGGCACTGATCAAAGTTGGGTCCGCATTCTGCTGCACAGGATCTGACCAAGGGACGCCCACCGATCACCGTCCTCACCCTCAGGGGTTGGCCATTTCTTGCCAAACCAGCCTTTTCGCTACAGCCTCGCCGCCAGACACAAACGACGGCCCTTTCAGTAGCCCAACGCGCAAACACAAGCGCTCGGAGCTCCCCACGAAGCACCGACTGGCGGGGGCCAACCAAGGGCCCGTGGAGAGAAATTTGGATATCAACCTGCGGCCCAAGAGCCCTCGTCAACAACACCATTCCGAGACCAACCCTACGAAATCTGTTGTTGGTTCCCCCCGGGGCGTCCCCGAAAAGAGCAAGGGGTTTCCCAGGCAAGCTTTCTCATATAAAGAATATCTGACGCTCATCATCAGTTACTTCAACAGTCCACTCCTCTACGCTTGGCGACTCAGGTACACATGTCCAGTCACCAGAGGTCATCCCTCTGAGCCAGAATGCTGGATCAGTGTCTGCTTACACTATAGCTTGACTGATTCTCTTGGCAGACCTTTCATACGCCATATCCCTTATGTTTTCTGAGCAGATCCAGGTCCGATGGAGGGCGGTATCGGGTTCCCTATTACAACGATTGCACAGCTCGGATCCACGATATTTGCGGATATCCGATCTTCCCGAGATCTCGGCCACGCTCCTCCAATCGCACAGTTCAACATGATTGAAGACAACAAATCCCCCATCAGTTGCACATTTCCCCATCATTTGAACAATACATGCGATACGATTCGCAGTGCGCTCCTCCAAACCAACTCCACATTAATGAGTTTGACCTTGTCCCATTGCCTGGGTGCCAGCGCCTCAGAATAATCATGAAGAAACCCACCATGTCCATCAAGCGCTCGAAGGCCTGTATTTATATGCGGCCGTCGAACCTCCAATCAGCACCAGCTGCTGCTTGGGGCCCAGGGATGGCCCACGCCGTCGCCTCATCTATTCCGCGGCCTGCTTCGGCAAGGTGTAGGATGATGGCCGAGACTGGTCCTTGAACGTGCTCAGATCGATGTGCAGCAGGTGCGTTGAGTATCTGACCTGACAGCGTCGACCAAGCCTTCCAAATCCCCCACTGAATAGCAGGGTGGCCCCTCCACATCTGAAGTCAGAAGTCCAAGCGCTGCACCAGCAGCTTGATACCAGGGTTCTGGTTGGGCGTCTCAGCCCTAGACGAGATGTGAGGCACCTCCCACGTGTGGCAGCAGCGCATGCATGTCCGAGGCGGCGTCGCGCTTGGACCAGGCGTTATCCGTAGGTGCCGTGGATCTGGAGCCCATAGACACCCGCCGCCTGCGCCCCTTGGACCTACAGTCCGAAAGTCAATCGGCAGCGCCTGGCAGCTCAAACGAAGCGTCCGACCTTGCCACTCACCCATTGAAGCATAAGGTCCTGCTTGCGCCGCGCGGCGCGCGACAGCCCCCTTGCACGCGAAAGAACAGCTCCCAAAAATTGGTTTGGCCTTGAGGTGCGATCTGGCACCCTTGACCCACCTCGCATCTGCCAGGTTGGAGCACGCAACGACTAATTTGGGCGTACGATTAGCTCGCGTAGCGCCAGCGCCTCTCACGCGTCGACGGTGCAGTTCCGAAGTCCGATCCCGACAGCCTGCCTGTAGACGCGAAAATGCTGGGGTGAGCCGTCGGCCCAAACCCGACGGTTGATTCGCGGGCGGGCTTAAACCATTCCCTTGAGAACAACGCGCGCCAGTGCTCCACCGAAACGAGCGTTTGATATCAGGCCTTGCGCGGCGCCCCACGTTGGCCGAAACGGGGGCCGACGAGGCTTCCAGGTGATTCAAAACCCGTATTGCTACACGTTGGAGAAGCTCCAAATACTAAACCCGAGGCGGGATGGACATCTTGAGCGCCGCCCTGACAAGGCGCGGCCACTCTATCGGGTCGTAAAACGATCGAATCGCACAACAACCGCGACCCACCTCATTCTTCAACTTCTCTCAAGCTTGAAATTCTTCACGCTTCGCGCATCCCCGCCAGCCCATCTCGCAGCAGCAACTCTTGCGAAGCATGCCGACAGTCGTGTTTTCCAGGCGTGTGTCCGCTTGGCCCCGCATATCTCCCCTGTTCCTCCTTCCCCCCGCCTCATTGCACATCCTCCTTGTGGGGGGAGCGGGAGAAGGACGAGGCGGAGGAGGAGGGAGAGAAAGCGCTCCTCGTGATTTGAGTCGTCTGGGGTTTCTCGCCCTGGTGTGAGTCGTTCGGGCCCTTCTTCCTGGTGTGAGTCGTTCGGGCTCTTCGTGGTGTGAGTCGTTCGGGCTCTCCGTCCTGGTGTGAGTCGTTCGGGCTTCTCGTGGTGTGAGTTTTCGGGCCCCTCTTCCTGGTGTGAGTCGTTCGGGCCCCTCCTCCTGGTGTAACTCGTTCGGGCCCCTCGTGGTTAGTCGTTCGGGGCCGCGTCGTGGTGTAGTCGTTCGGGTCCTCGTGGGGTAGTCGCTTCGGGCGCCTGTCTGGTGGAGTCGTTCGGGCCCCTCTTGTGGTGTGAGTCGTTCGGGTTCTTCGTGGTGTGAGTCGTTCGGGCCCTCGACCTGGTGTGAGGATCGCTCGGGCTCTCGTGGGGCCTCTTGGGGGCCTCTTGGAGCCTCTTGGGGCCTCTTGGGGGCCTCTTGGGGGCCTCTTGGGGGCGTCTTGGGGGCCTCTTGGGGCCTCTTGGGGCCTCTTGGGGGCCTCTTGGGGGCCTCTTGGGGGCCTCTTGGGGCCTATTGGGGGCCTCTTGGGGGCCTCTTGGAGGCCTCTTGGGAGCCTCCTGGGGGCCTCTTGGGGCCATCTTGGGGCCTCTTGCGACCTCCTCAGAAGCGCAAATGAGCGCTGCCCCCTGAGAAGGACAAAATGAGCCCAAAACCTTCGTACAATCAATGATTTTGCTATGAAGGAAGATGAGCGCGGCCCCCTTCAGAAGGCCAAAATGGGGCCGAAACAGTCGTAAAATCAATGATGCTTGCTTCAAAGAAGAGCAGAGGGGCCAAACTCTGCCCCCCCCCCCCGTCGGGGCCAGAATCCTCGCGAGGGTCGTCGTTGTTTGGCCCTCCCAGGAGTCGAACAAGACCCCCCTGACGACGCTCGGCCCGCCCTCTCCAGGCCCAGGGGGAGGGGGTAGGGGGAGGGGCAAACCCCTCCCCGAAGGGGAAGAAGGGGGGTTGAGGACAGAGCGGGCTCTCTAAACCACTCACGCCCAAAGGGCTGGTGGGACTCAGGGATCACGAGGCGGCATCTTCGTTCTTCGACGGCGGGGCCATCCCCATGAGTTTAGCCAACGACCATTACTACGGCCACGTGAGTCGATACATTGTGGATAACGACGTCACGTGGCTGGAGTGCGCGGCGTGCTGCACGGTTTGGAGTACTATGTTGGCGTATTACTTGGAGGCCCCGCATGGCAATCTCATCGACGCGCCGCTCGGCAAGTCTGAAGCCAGAACGCAGGTGAAGGGCAATCTCTTCAGCTTCTCCATGCCTTGGGACGACATCGAGAGATGTTGTCGCGAAGCTTCCCAGCACGCCGAAGAGATCCACGGGGGCCGGCTGAAGTTGCTGCAGGATGCTCTCGGAGTGCCACATTCGGAGGAAACGTTGGCGATGCTGGCGAACGTGCGCATCAAAGGGGGCAGCAAAGACTTGGCGCAGCACCTGAAAGGGCTGACGTTGCGCATCCCCGTAATGCGCAAATTGATGGAGCTCATGCGCGACAGCGGCTATCCAGGGTATGGCAACAACGGCCTGAACTCATTCGACAGAGTGGCAGCCCGCCCCCACGAAAGATATTCCCAGAAGTACGCAGAGAAATACGGGGAGGCGAAGTTCATCCCGCAGGCAGTGCAGGATGCGGTGCAACAGGTAGAAGGGGCTGCAGAGCCCCTCGTTCAAGACAAACTGGCCACGCCTCCAGAGCCGGCAAGACGGGTGCAGGATTTCGTCTCAGCGTTGAGTCCGTCATATATCGTCGCTGAGCGGAGCACCAGAGCCCAGTCGAACATCTCGGAGAATTACAAGTCCGTTTTTGCCAGGCTCGGCGATGTCAACATCCAGAGTGGGACGGACCTGACGAATCAGCATACCGCCTGGTATCTGGGCATGGCGTTCCCGTTCACGCTGCCGCGTGCTGTTGGCGGTTACGACGTCCCGCACCAACCTCGTTGGCGTCGACCAGAGACGAAAGATCTCCCAACTCCACGTGGGCTTTTGCACAGGTGGCTCGAGCCGTCAGTGGGCGTAGCCCAGCGGAAGCTACCGAACGCGCATTTTGCAATGGGGCCAGCGACCACAGTGAGGTTGTTCGATCTCACGCGCGGCTTGCCGCAGCGGATAGAAGACCAGTTCCGACGCACTTGGGGGTTTGCGCCGGCCTTGTGGAATCTATATTTTCGTGAACGCGTCAATCTCGGAGCAAGCTTGAGCGTCAAGAGAGGGGAACGCTTGCAAGGCCAAAGCGCAGAGAGCGCGGAGACTGACGCTGCCATTGCCGCTGCCGATTTACTCCAGAAGCTCGAGAAGGGTTACTACACGTTACCCGATGGCAGACGCCGAAAGATCAACAATGATGCCAGTAAGCTGATTTTCGCAGTCGGCCTCGGCAACCTGCAGCGGCGACTCTTGGCTGATTTCCGCTTTCGATGCCGGGCCATTCCAGGCACGCAGGAGATTCGGACGAAGATGGGGCACCTGGGGATCTGGGCTTGCGTCAACTACGGGAATGGCATATTCTGTACTATTTCCCCAGGAGAGCGGCACAATTATCTAGCGCTCAGGCTCAGCAGGTACCGCCAGGACGATCCCTTCGTTGCAAGCGAGAGCAGGAGACAGCAGTGGGCAAGAAGCGATTCGCCGAGCCTGGAGCCGTCGCCAGAGGACGAGTTTGAGGTCCACATTCCTGGATATGACACGCCTCGCTTGTTCCTCGCAGAGGACCCCTTGGCCGCCTCCAACGCATTCTTCGTGCAGATCCGCACGGTCTTGGCGACGATGCTCGGAGTGCGCATGTGCCCTCGCTGTCCGCAATGCTATGAGTCTGGATCGCCGTGTCAGGACGCCCTGGGCAGCAACGCTGAAGCCATGGGAGGCATTGCCGGGCGCGTGGACGCTGTGTTCGGCGCCGTGGAGGCTCAGAAAACGACGGGGGGGCTGCATTATCATTTTTTCATGTTCGTTCAGCGCCTGCACCAGTTCGCCACGCTGAAGGAGATCGCGCAGAAAATCGAGGAAGGTCTCGTGAATGCGACTGAGCTGAAGCATTTCCTCGGGCAAATCTGTCGCAAGAGATACCCCGACGTGGACCGATTTGCTAGAGAGAGAACTTCGCTGGAGCAGAACTTCCCGACATACTCGGAGTCGTCCGAATGCTCTGGATCGTCAGCATGGGGGGAGTTGAAATTGGGCCGCTTGCCTCGGTTCTTGTATGATGACGCAAGAGCTGGTCTGCGCTCGTCCGCGCAGGGGGCTCCAGGGGAAGCTCAGAAGCTCGGCCTGAACTGCGACGACGCCACTTTCAAGGAGAAGTTCAACGGCGCTCTACAGTATTTCATGTGTCGGCGCCAGCACCACATTCATCGACTGGCGATGGATTCGAAGACCAAGCAGGAGAAGCGTCTGGTGCCCAACGCCTGCGCCTCCAAGAAGAACAAGAGAGAGTGCAAGCACGAGGCGCTTGTAAGTCCTGGGGGGGTCTGCATCTTTCCCGCGAACACGGGGGCCCTGCTGTCTGCGCGAGGCAGTCCGAGGGCAGATTTTGTATGAAATTGCGCAGAGCGCTTGTCTCGGAAAGCAACTTGCCGCGACGCCAGGAGCTGCTCTGACGGCACTTCCCGCGTCGCAGCGCACTGGCCTCCTCGGCGCGGCAAAGGAAAGGTTTGCAATGGGCATTGACAGATCTGATAGGGGACCTGCGCCACGCCCACGCAGGAAATATACAGATGCAGGGCGGGGCCAACGAAATCTGACTACTAAGCATTCGGTCGGCGAAGGAGAGCAGGCAAGGGTCGCGCAGGAGACCCGAATGGGAAATGCGCAGATCCGGCAGAGCGCCCAGAGAAAGCAGGTAATGATTCGATGAGACACCCTGGCGACAAAACTAAATTGACTTACGGAAACGAGAATTCAGGCACCAGCGCCCAGAGACGGGGCGCGGGAGGGGCGGGGCGCGCGCGGCGGCCCCCGGGCTCCTTGCTCCGCGCTCGCGAAGCGGTCTCGATGGCCGCCGCAGTGGCCCTGGGCCGCGCGCGCAATGGAAGAAGGACATGGCGGGCCGCCGCGCGCGCCGCGGCACTGGCCCAGGCTGCGCGGAAGAGAACAAATGCGCGAGGGGGCGGGGCGTCGCGCGCGACGGCCTTCGCGCCGGGGCGGCCGCGGGCTCGGAAGCCTCGGCCCACCGCGCAGAAAAAACAAAAAAAAAACAACTCTGCGCGAGGCGAGGGGGGCGGGGGCAGGGGCGCCGCGCGCGCGGCGGTTCTGTCCAATTCGGCGCGTCAAGAAACAATTCGAAGCGGGCCGGGAACACAGCGCTCGGAGCGGCTCAAGCGATTCGCGGAGGGAACAACGCCGAGGGCGAGGGGCCTGGGCCGCTGCCCTGGCGGCCCCTGCCCATTCGAATCGGATGCGGCGCCGCGCGCGAGGGGGGCGGGGAAGCCGGTCGCGCGGCGCCCTGGCCGATTCAGCTTTACCAAACCAGATGGCGAAGGAGCAACGCCGACGCGTTCGACGCGGCGGCGCCGCCGCAGCGGCGGCCGCCGAGCGCGCGGCAATGCTGGTCCAGTCTGCATGGGGAACGCGGCGCGCGCGGCGGCAGGGCCGCCGCGAGCGCGGCGACGCTGGTCACTTCTGAAGGGGGGCACGCCGCGCGCGCGGCGACTCCGCCGCCGCGCGCGCCCGCGACGGCCTTGCCCCATTCTGCGCGCAGAAACGCGGCGCGCGAAGGGCGCGGCCGCCGCGGGCCCCGCGCCCCCTGTTCACGTTGAATGCATCGAAGAGACGTGCGCCAGAAAGGGGGGGGGGCGCGGCCGCCGCGCGCGAGCGCGGCGCCCCTGGCAAATCGCGCGCGACAGGATACCGCGCGCACGGGAGCAGGGCCGCCGCTCGCGACTGGGCAGGGCGGGGAGGGGGGGGGGGGGGGCAAGGCGGCCGCGCAGCGGCCCTGGCCCACTCTGAACGGGCCAGCGCGATGCGCGAGGGGACAAGGCCGCCGCGAGGGCGGCGGACCTGCTCCTTTCCAGATGGAGCACCCGAGCGCGCGAACGGGCAAGGCCGCCGCCCGCGCGAAAGCCCCGGCCGTTCCTGAGTTAGAAAACACAGCGCGCGTCAGAAAGCAGCACGGCCGCGCGCGCGGTGGCTCTTGCCAGTTCTGCGCGTCAGTGCAGTGCGCGAAGGGGCAGGCCCGCTTCTCGCGTGGCGGGCCTGCCCCGTGTCGCGTTGAAACAACATCGCGGGCGAGCTGGGCGCTGTGGTCGCGCGCGCGGCGGTTTTGTTCGACGCGCGCGGAGAAAACGCCACGCGCGGGAAGGGGGCAGAGCCGCCGCGCGCGCGGCGCCCGCGGCCAATCCTGAATGCGCAGCTACGTCCGCAAGGGCGCAGGTCTGCCGCGCGCGCGTCGGCCCTGGCCCAATCTGTTTGAAAACTAAGCCACGCGCGCGGGCCCGCGGCCACCGCGCGCGCGGCCACCCTGGCCCACTCGGCTCAAGGGAACGCAACGCCCGAGGCCACGGGCCCGCTCCACGTGGGCACGGGGGCGTTGTGTCCGAGCGGGCACGGCGGCAGCGCGCGGCGGCCCTGGCGCGCCCTGCACAGGGCGGCGCGCCCCGCGGGGGTGGGGGGGGGCAGGGCAGCCGCGCGCGCGGCGGCCTCGGCCGGCTCTGCGACGCCGCGCGCGGGGGGGGGGGGCAGCGGGGGCCGCCGCGCGCGCGCGGCGGCCTTGGCCTGGCCCAGCTGGAGAGCCGCGGGGCGCGGGGCAGGGCCACCGCGCGCGGCGCCGCCCTGGCCCAGGCCCCGCCTGGATAAAGAACCGCGCGCGGGGGCAAGGCCGCCGCTCGCGCGGTGACCTTGGCCCATTCTGCATCGAATTCCAGAGTGCGCGACGGGGGCGAGGCGGGCGCCCCCGCGGCGGCCCCGGCACCGCTTGGAACGGCAGGGCGGCGCGCGAGAGGGGGCAGCGCCGCGCCTCGCACGGCCCCGCCCCAATCTACTGGAAAGGCGCCGCGCGCGAGGCGCAGCACGGGCGCGCGCCAGGCCGATCAGGCACGTTCTGCGGCTGAAGACGCTGAGCAGGAGTAGCCGGGGCGGTCGCGCTGAAGACGGCACTGGCCCTGCCTGCGCGGGGAAAGCCCAATGCGCGAGGGGCGCAGCTGCCGCGCGCGCGGCGGCCCTGGCCCATGGCGCGCGCGCGTGTGCAAGCATATTTCTCCATGCGGGTATAACAAGTACACTTATTTGTCCACGTTTACACAACGCTACATACAAACATGCGCATGTGCATGCATGCATACACGCATACATGCATGCATATAAACATACGTATATAAAAATGTTTGCGCATACATGTGTATAACGGTATGTTTGGTTTGTGGTGTTGCGCGTAGATGCTCATATGCGCGCTCATATATATATATATATATATATATATATATATATATAAGCATGCGCGAAACAGACGTCCCGCGAGAGCAGGGCCGCCCCGCGCGCGGCGGCGGTGGCCTGTTCACCGCGAGGAGAATAATGCGCGAGGGCATGGCCGCCGCGCGCGCGGCGGCCCAGTCCAAACCTCGCACGGAACGGCACAGGGCGCGAGAGGGCAGGGCAGACGCGCACCTGCCCACGCTGGATGGGCGAACGCAGCGCGCGAGGGGGCAAGGCCGCCGCGTTCGCGCGCCAGCTAGGGCTCACCACCGGCCCCAGCTGGGGCAAGGCTAAGGGCCCTGACGCCAAGACACACCCGCCCCCATCGTACAAGGCATGTCGCTGCGCACGCACAAAAAATGGATTCGGCTAAACAACCATACGCTTTGTTTTGTGCATCGTGCGTGCGAGTCGCATGCACGGCCATGGTAATTAGGAAAACGATGACATACAACGCAACGCAAACAAGTCTCTACCCCCACCCATGGGCTTCAGCTTCCCCTCCTGGGTCCACCTTCGACGGCCCCGGGTGCCTGGAGGCCCCCCCCCGAGGCCAAAGCTGGCGACACTCGCTGGGACCGGAGACAGACATCAAGAAGGCCTCCGGGGCCCTCGGCGCCAGCACTCACCCCGCCCCGCCCGCAGTGTTCCTCCTGCGGCCCCTCCTTCGGCTGCACGGATGAGTGGCTCTAGGAAGGACCTTTGGCGCGCGGCTGTGTGGGGGCGGGGGGGCGCGTGGGGGGGGGACAAAGCTCGCAAGCCGCTTCAACGGCCGGGGGAACCCCCGTGTTGGAGGCAGCCGGGGGGTCTTGAATTGGTTGGGACCCCAGAGAATCGGTCAGGAAGGGACGGTAAAGCCAAATCCGCTCAAAAAGTTTGCTCCTGGACCCCTGCCAAGGTCTATCTGGTGAAGTGTTTCATGCCGGATCTATTTTTCGCGGTCCCGGGGCACGGAAAAACGGGCAAAAAAGCTCCCCGAACCCAGAACCTCGAGCCTGCCCGCCCTTCCTGCCGGCCAGAGCCAGTACTGGGCCACCTCGGACCCCCCAGACGATTCCAGCCCCCAGATGTGCCCGCAGCAGAGGTCGCTCCGGCGGCGGGCCACCCCTCACCCATGCTCTACTCCCACCCTCTGGCGCCTGGCCTGTGCCCCGCCGGGCCGTGGTCCCTGGTCGTCGGCCGCGGCCACCGCGTCCTCGGGCGGGGGTGCACCAGTCCTCCTCCTCGGCTGACCGGCTGGGTGCTCTCGACTTCTGTCGTCGTGCTACCATGTGGCGGCGCACAAGCGGGTGGAGGGAGGGGGGAGGCTCCTTAGAAGGAGGCTGCTTCTTAGAAGGCGCTGGCCGTATTTCCATAGAGAAGGCCCGCGCCTTCTAGGAAGCAGGGGTGCTTCTAAGAAGCCCTTCACCCCCTCACCACCAGCTCTGAGCGTGGCTGAACCAGAAGGAACGCCAGATCAGAAGCGAAGGGGCGTATCTGGCCACGGCGTGCTGCCATAGGGAACGCCGAATGAGACACGTATGGCCTCCCGAGCTCACGGCGGTCCTTATTTCAGCGTTTTGGCTGTAGGCCGTTCCTGACTTTGGAAGGGAGGTGCGCGCAGAGGTGTGAGTAGGCGGGTAGTACAGGAGGACACGCAGGACACCCTCAGCCAACTCCCCCTTCGCTTCCTTTCCTGGGTTGGTCGGACTCTAGGGGCAAAGCCTGTACCGTACTCCCGTCGCTCCCCGTCCTCCTCCTCCTCCTCCTCCTCCTCCTCCTCCTCGAGATTCTCCTCCTCCGCTGGATCCTCCTGCCCGTCCATGCGGTCACGTATTCTCCGCCACCCCCCCTTCACCGCTCCTCGCTCCCCTACGGAATATAATAATGGCTGCCCTCCGGTGCCCTGATGATGCAGTCAAATCGCTCCTCCTCCTCCTCCTCCTCCTCCTCCTCCTCCTCCTCCTCTCGTCCGCATCCTCATCCTACTGGTTCTGGCTATGGCGCACCAGAGTGGGGCAAAATGGTGTCGGATCGAACGGCAGCCAGTTCAATCTTTCGTACACAGGACAGACCCGCATGTGCAATATGCAAAAGAGCGCCCACATGTTCCCCCAGCAGTGCCTGCACCCAGCTCAGGGGCTGCTCCTGTCTTTCAGGTCGCCAGACACTGCTTGCACTTAAGTCGGGAGCGGCCAAGAGGGGGGTGTCCAAGAGGGGGGGGTGCAAATTATGACCGGCGGCATGTGCGCGGCCCAGCGGGGAGGCCAGGGACGTAATGAAATAAGAAGAGGCGCCAAGACATCTTGGGAAATATCATGGCCCCGATCCACCCCCCCTAGTCATCACCCCCCTCTTTGCCGCCCCGATTAAGAAGCCACATTCCCCTCATAAAGCACCGGGTGCACGTCCAACCGTCTTGTTGTCGCCGTCGACGTCCCCGCCGCCGCCTCGTCGCCGCCCGCCGCCTGGGCCTGAGGCGGCCGGGGGCGGCGCCGCCCGCCCGCGCCGCGGCGCGGCCGTCCTGCAACGCCTCGCGCCCCCCGCCGCCAAGCAGCGGCACGTCCACGTCCTCCGCGCGCGCAGGGGGGCGCGCCGCCCGCGCGCCGCCCCTCGCCCCCGACCACGACCACGACGACGACAACGACGACAAGCGGCTCGCCGCCGATCGCCGCCGCCGCCATGGGTGGCAATCGGCGACCATGGGCGACCCATCGGGTGCGCCGCCGTCGCCGCCCGGGGAGATCGAGGGCGGGAGGCCCTCCGGGAGGCCCTCCGCCGCCTCCTCGGCCTCCGTGGCCCGGCGCCCCGCCGCGGGCCCCCGCCCCTCGGCGGCGGGGTCTCTGACGGCTTCTGCTGTCCCTCGGCTCGAGGGGCCCAGGGACACTTTTTTCGTCAGCGGCGAGGCGGCGAAATCCGCGCCAGCGTGAAGCGAGACAGGGGCACCAACTAGCGAATTGGCCGGCAAGCAAAGAGGGAAGGGGGACGGCCGAGAGGAAGGAGGGACGCTCAGACGCCGAAGAGTTCGAGGATGAGCAGCGGGGCGGGCAGCAGCAGCTGGGCGCGCAGGGCCAGAGCGCGGTGGGCGGGGGCCCTGACACACACACACACACACACACACACACACTCACACACATGAATAAAAAGACGCACAGCCCAGGACTTCCCGTGTGTTCCCATCTTTTCTGGATTTTCGTCTTCCGCCCCCCCTCTGTCCATACTTACCGTGGGAGCCTCGACGATCATTTGTGCCTGTGTTTTTCTCCTCCTGATCAGCTCGCGCTTGGGCCTCCACGGTCTGTTCCTGACCTGTCCAGGCATCTCTGGCTGTGCCTCGGCCTGTCTGGGTTCACCCCAGCTCGGGTAGATGTACCGCGCGGAGCGCCGCAAGTTTATGTTCATGCTGCTCTGTGTATTTCGATGTCCCTCGACTTGCCCTGACTCGTCTGGTTTGGTCCCCGAGGGTCGGTCCGAGAAGGCTCTTCAACCCAATTCGGGGTCCGCCCGCCGCTCCTTCGCCCTCCCCTCGACGACGACGACGACGACGACGGCGGCGGCGGCGGCGGCGGCGACGACGACGGCGACGGCGGCGGCGGCGGCGACGACGACGACGATAACAACAAGCGGCTCGCCGCCGATCGCAGCCGATCGCCCGTCAAGACGCATTGCACGTCTGCGGCCAAAAGGGGCGGGCGGCACGGAAGGGGATGAATTGCCAGGGGGTCGGCTGTCGAGAGCGGGGGACTGTGGCGGACCTCGCCTTTTCGGATGGTGGTTTCGCGTGGCTTTCCCTTTAACTGTGGGTGTAGCGCATCAGCGCATCCTTGCTCCTCTGGCTTCTCCTCTTCTTTCTCCTCCTCATCCTCCTCCTTCTTCTCCTCCGCCTCCTCTTCCTCTTCCTCTTCATCCTCATCCTTTTCCGCATCTTCCTCCTCCCCACCTCCCAGATTGCTTTGTTTTCTCTCCTCCACCCACCCAGGAAGAAAAACAAACGTGAATCCTATTTTCTTTCGGGGGGGGGGGGGGGGGGCGACGGCGAAAACACCATCCGACGTGGCCTCAGCTCCCCTCACCTCTGGAAGGATTCCGATTGAAAGCCCCCATAATAAAGGTTCATAGCGAAATCCTCCACAGGAGGATTCCTATCGAAACCCTCCAGAAGGATTGCTATTGAAATCCTCCACATTTTGGTTCCCAGTGGGATGGCCTTCAGAAAAGTTGCTACGAAAGAACAACTCCCCCGTTGACATTGCATTGGCATTGGTTCGGCAATGGTTTGGCATTGCGCTGGAATTGTGCTTTGCAGTGCGTGGGCATTGCGCTGGCACTTCACAAGCAGTGCGTTAGCGAATCCTGACGGCACCCTCCACAGAAGGACTCCCATTGAAACCCCCACAACGACTCCTATTGAAACCCTCCACGAAAAAGGTTTATATTGAAATCCTCCACAGAAGGCTTACATGCGAAGCCCTCCACTGAAAAATTCCGATTGGAATCTGCAACAAAGGATTTCCGCAATTGGCATTGCATTGGCATTGGGTTGGGATCGCCTTGGCATTGCGCTGGCATTGCGTTGGCACTGCTTTGGAATTGCTCTGGCATTGCGCTGGCGGGTTCTAATTACTCCCTTCGCAGAAAGGTAATATTGAAACTCTCCACAAAGAGGGTTCCTAAGTCTACCACAACGGACTGTCCCCATTGGCATTGCAATGGCATTGCATTGGGATCGTCATGGCATTGGTTTTGCGTTGCGTTGGCACTGCGCTGGCATTGCGCTGGCGAGTCCTAACCGGCCGCTCCACAGGAAAATGCTTACCAATCCACCCCAACAGGAAGGATGCCTAGTGACCCCCCCCGCACACACAAACAGAAGAAGGATTCACATTGAAATCCTCCGCAGAAGGATTGCATTCGAAGCCCTTGACAGAGGGATTCCTATTGAAATTCTCTGAACATGGGTTCGCAATTGCATCATCCCAGAAGGAGTCCCATTGACAACACCAAGAGAGAATGCCCCGAATTGGCGTTGTTAAGCATTGTGCTAGCATTGCGTTGGAAGTGCGCTGGCATTGCGATGGCGAATCCGAATGCACCCCTTCGCAGGAGGCTTTCTACTGCAACACCCAGAAGAAGGATTCTCATTGAAATCCACCACAAAGGATTGCCCCCAGCGGCGTTGCATTGACATCGGATTCGGGTCGCCTTGGCATTGATTTGGTATTGCGCTGGCACTCTTTGAGCATTGCGCGGGCATTGTGATGGCGAGTCCGAATGCCTCCTCTCACAAAAGGATTCCTATTGAAACACTCCACAAAGAGGATTCCGATTGACATACCACAAAGGATTGCCCCCATTGGCATTGGATTGTGGTCGCCTTTGGTATTGGTGTGGCATTGCGTTGGCACTGCTTTAGCATTGCGCTGGCGAGTCCGACTGCATTTCTTCGCAGAAGGATTTCTATTGAAACCCTCCGCAACAAGGATTCCTTTTGAAATCTACCACAAAGGATTGCCCCCAGCGACATTGCATTGGCATCGGATTTGAGATCGCATCGGCATTACGCTGGCATTGCGTTGGCACTGCTTTGGCATTGCGCTGGCGAGTGCCAATGCCTCCCGTCGCAGAAGGATTCCTATAGCACCCCCCAGGAGGATTCCTTTTGAAATCTACCACGAAGGATTGCCCCCTTGCCCGCATCCGCCGACGGCATCACGAGCCTCAGATGAAGTTGCAATATCCAGCATTCCTTTCCACGATTCCATCATCTGATCCTCTTCTCCATCCTCCTGCTCATCCTATCCTCCTTCTCCTCTTTCCTTATGCACACGGGGCCTCGAGTGGAGGGGAGAGGATCGAGGATAGACAAAGAGAAAGAGAGAGAAAGAGAGAACAAAACAAAGAGAGAGAGGTAACTATGAGAGCAGAACGAAAAAACGAAAGAGGAAAGAGAGAGAGAGAGAGAGGGAGAGAGAGAGAGAGAGAAAGAGGCGAAGAGAGCGGGATAGATGATAAGAGAGGGAATGAAACATGAGAAACAACAGGAAGACAACGCTGCAAACAAAAGAAACACCTCAGAACGTCCGAAGGTCCCAAAGATATGCCCCCCCCGAGCATGGTCCTCGAAATTCCAACCCAATGCCGTTTGGCACAGGGCTGGAATTTCGAAGACCATGCTCGGGGGGGAGATGATTGCTTGAAGGCTGTCGAAACCAGAAGGGATAGAGAAAGAAAGAGAGACGGAGAGAGAGAGAGAGAGAGAGAGAGACAGAGAGAGACGAAGAGAGCGGAGTAGATGACGAGAGAACGAACGAACGAACGAAAGGAAGAAAAGGAAAGGATAACGCAGCAAATAAACAAACATCAACAATTCACTCAAACAAGAAAGGCGGAGGAGCGCTTCACTCGATAACGACTATATGAAAACGACGAGATCTGCCACAATCCCGCGGCCTCGAGAACTCGGTGGTTCAAAGACGGGGTCCTGAGGGATGGGGTCTTAAGGCTAGGGATGGATCCGAGGGTTGATTTACGTTGCTTGAGGCTCCTCGTCCTTGGGACCCCATCCCTCAGGACCCCATCTTTGAACCGCCGAGGTTAGGCCGCCCCTTACTCCTTCGGCTACACGCAGGAGTGGCCCTGGGTAAGAGTGACCTTTGGTGGGCGGCTTTTTGGGGGCCGCAGGGGGGGGGCCAAACACAGGCGCGCAGGACGCCAGTGCCGCCTCGCGCTCGGCGATCGGGGAACCCCAGTGGGCCACCACCAAAGGGCACTCCGGCGAAGGGTCACTCCTACGTGTAATCGATGGGGTCCGCCCTGGAGACCGCTTGTTTTGAATCGGCGATAACCCAGGTTCTGGGGAGGGGGGGGGAGGGGGGGTCCGGCCGATAGCCTGACCTTCGCGCTGTGGGCAGCCCTGCATATGCCCGCGCGCACCGGTGCTGCGGCCCCTACAGCTGCTAACGATGCTGCCGCGATGCTACTCTTGGTGCTGCGACGATGCGGGCGCCGTCTGAGAATGCCTGAGGATGTCTGGACAATCTCCCGGCCCGCTGCTCGGCCGGGACCCGTCGTCGACTTCCGAGCGGCCCGCGGCGGGGCCCGCGGCGGGGCGCCGGGGGCCACAGCCGGAGGCCGAGGATGCGGCGGGGAGGGCCTCCCCGAGGGCCTCCCGCCCTCGATCTCCCCGGGCGGCGACGGCGGCACACCCGATGGGTCGCCCATGGCCGCCGATGGCCGCCGATGGCGGCGGCGATCGTCGGCAAGCCGCTCGTCGTCGTCGTCGTCGTCGTCGTCGTCGTCGACGTCGTCGTCGTCGCCGTCGTCGTCGTCGTCGTCGTCGTCGTCGTCGTCGTCGTCGTCGTCGTCGTCGTCGTCGTCGTTGTCGCTGTCGCCGTCGCCGTTGCTGTTGCCGTCGCCGTCGTCGTCGTCGCCGTCGTCGTCGTCGCCGTCGTCGTCGTCGTCGCCGTCGCCGTCGTCGTCGTCGTCGCCGTCGCCGTCGTCGTCGTCGTCGCCGTCGTCTCCGTCGTCGTCGCCGTCGTCGTCGTCGCCGTCGTCGTCGTCGTTGTCGCCGTCGCCGTCGCCGTTGCCGTCGCCGTCGTCGTCGCCGTCGTCGTCGTCGCCGTCGTCGCCGTCGTCGCCGTCGCCGTCGTCGTCGTCGTCGCCGTCGCCGTCGTCGCCGTCGTCGTCGTCGCCGTCGTCGCCGTCGTCGTCGTCGCCGTCGTCGTCGCCGTCGTCGTCGTCGTGGTCGTCGTCGTCGTCGTCGTCGTCGCCGTCGTCGCCGTCGTCGCCGTCGTCGCCGTCGCCGTTGCCGTCGGGCTGACGGGGGGACCAAACGTGGCCTCCTCGGAGGCGTGCGTCCGACCCGAACATGCATCGGGGGCGCGCAAACATGGACTAGCGATCCATGGATTTGGCGCGCGGTCGCCAAATCCATGGATCGGGGGAGGTGCCCTCCCCAAAAAAGCGGCCGGTGCCGCCTCGCTCGGCGGCGGAAGTCCGCGATTTCCCATGGAAACGGGACCCGTCGCTAATCCACGCCCCCTTGATCCATGTGTGCGATCGCCTGAATTCAGCACAACCATCTTGTGGCATCTATGTATATATATATATATATATATATGTGTCGGTAGGTAGCTTCCCGAGCGGAATGGCCAGAAAGCGCCCGCCATGGAGCTGTAAGATGTATCGACGCGCGCGTCGCCACTGGGGGGGGCGACTCACAAATTGTATCAGTGCCTTGGGGTGACGCCGATCCCTCCTCCCTCGCCGTGCTCCTCAAAACGCGGCACGCTCCTCGCAGAGGGCCGCGCGCTACTGCGTTAACCTCGGCGCTGCACCTTGCAAATGCTGCTTCCCCCTCATCCTCCCCGCCTCCCCGGCCCCCCTCGGTCCCCGCTCGCGCATGTCCTCCATCCCCCCCGACCTCACCTGCTGGTTGGGTGGGTACTGTGGGGGCTCGGCCACAAGAAACCTTCCACACGAAAACCAATCCTGAGACTCCAGGACGTCCAATGATTTATGGTGTGGGAACATCACGCTTTACATAGCAAAACCATTGAACACACAAGAAACCCAGGGCACCCTGGAGGCAAGCAGGGCGTTTCTTGGCATGGGTCTCCACTGTAGGATGGTGGATGGGAGCTCCTGCGGAGAGCTGGTGTGCCGATTGCGGGGGCCCTCCCCTGGGAGTGCGCCCAGAGGGGCGGGTGGTGGATGAACGCGCCCTCCCCTGCTGCTTCTCCTGGCCTTACCCCTGTGCTGCTCTGGCTTCGTCTCCATCATCTCCTGGACATACTTCCCTGAGGCCCTCCTCTCCTTGGGGGTGCGGGGCCTTCGTTCTGCAGCTGGTCTGCTGGCAGGGACGCCGTGAGTGTGGGCTGCCTTCGGGCTGGCAGGGAAAATCCTTACTTCTCTGTCGCCCCTGAGGGTTGTGGTGGCTTGGGGGGGCTTGGGCGGCCAGGCTGGGCGCGTGCGTCCCCTGGCTCCCCCTCCCTCCCCCCGGCGCTTGCGCTCGTGCACGAGCTCCTTGGCCGTCCGGCTGGAGCTTGTGAACCCAACTAGCTTCGATCCATCTCAGCCCTCCCCCCCCTCCTCCTGCGAGTCCTCCGATCTCTCAGGAGTGGCCCGTGGAGGTTTCGGCTCCGGAGGGGGCCTGGGGCAAATCAGCAAGCGCCGCAAGGAGCTGCGCCATGCCCAAAACGGCAAAAGCGTTCCGAGCTCACGTGCGACTTCCTGGGGATACAATACTGGCTGCACAACCGTGCTTCCGATCCGCAGCGCGGCTCCTCGACAAGAGGCCGATATGGACAACCAAGTATCTCAACGTGCCTGTCAACTGCACCATCCCTGGTGGGCGCTCGAATTCTAGAATTCCCGCTGGCCTTTCCCAGCGTGCCTGGAGAACGAAGTGCCGCATCCTGAGACGTTTCCATGACCTTCCCAAGTCAGCGTTTTCTTTTTCGGCGTTTAGACATCGGGCGAAAGAGGGGGGCAGGGGGGGGGGTCTGGCTCCAGACCTCTGCTTAGTGCGGCTGATTGCAACAGTGCGTCCTATGAGGGGGGACTCCACTTGCTCGAAACAGACGCTAAAAAAAGCCAAGATCCACTCCATGGGGTGGGGTGGGGGGGGAGGGGGCGGGGTGCGAGGGCCCACGCCGATCGGCAAGAGAAAGGCCCGAGAGGCCCCATCACCGGCTTGCTTAGGGGTGGCAGCCTGGGCCAGCACGGGCCGCAGAACGTGTGCACTCCCCGACTCCTCGCCAGAGGCCCAGAAGCTCGCCAGGACCGGATGATATCGCACGACCAGCACCGGCCAGTCTTTCTCTCTGCCATGCGTTGCCAATGTGGAGCCTGCTCCTTCCCCGCCCAGGGCCTTCGGTGGCATGCGTTTTCTATGACACAAGGACTGTCACTGGATGGCCCGATGGCTTCACACAAGCAGGAACTGCCAGATGATACTCCAGCAAGAGCTCACACGAGCCTGGGCACGAAGCTAAACGCTCGCTCCAGCATGCCATTCAAATAATGAAGGGTCGATAGTAAGAGGCCAATAAGTGGACCTAAGATCACCTGATAGTAAAAGGTGTACCTGCTCCACGCTGCACGGCCCTGGCCTTCAAAGCAACAACACACTGAACCAATATGCATCAACAAATCAGACCATTACCAACCATGTTCCTGCTAAGTTTGTTCAGCGCCCCGACGAATTGGACTTTACAAAAGACTACAGCTGCAGCGCATTTTCGCATTTCGAGATCGCTTCAAATCCCACCAGCCCTTCAGGGGCGTGAGTGGTTTAGAGAGCTCCATCTTCCAGCCCCCTTCTTCCCCTTCGGACCCATCCCCTTCGGGAGAGGTTGACTCGCATCCTTGGGAAATATTGAAGCCCTCTTGGGCCGTCCTGGGGGATTCTCGGGCTGTCTTCGGTCCCTCTTGAGCTGCCTTGAGGCCCTTCAAAACATATTTCAACACTACTTTAGAAATATACTTTCAAACATGCGATGTAGGATATGGACAGTGTTTGAAGGATGCACCTATCGGAATCGGTATTTTCGGCAGTCTCGAGGGCGCTCCTTGACCAGCTGGACCGTCCGCTGTCCGAACGTCGTGATCTCCCCGTTTGGACCGCCCGATGTCCAGAACCACGTGATGATCCAGTTTGGACCGCCCGCTGTCCGAACGTCGCGTTTTTCCCAGCTCGGACCGTCCATAGTTATGTGCTCGGGACGGTCACAAGGAGGGCGTGCAGAAACCAAGTGGTTTCGCGGTTTGGGCCGCACACGCTTGAGAACCATGTGTTTTCTACGTTTGAAACCTCGGCTGTCCGAATGTGACGTTCTCCATGTTTGGGCCGCCCGCTTTCGGCTCCCTACAGACCACGCGAATAGGACGTAACTGCAAGCACTGTGTAAGAAGCAAAGAAAATAGAGAGCAACTCATGGGAGCCTTCCATACCAACTTCAGTTGCTCTTGCGAATCAACGCAAATCGACGCTACATCTACGCTAAATTGACGCTACTCGACGCAGATCGACGCTACATCGGCGACATCTCATCGGTCACCAAGCGCTAATTGACGCTAGTGTACTGCAAAGACGTAGTTACGAAAGTGTACAAGTATTCCATAATTGGCCACCGGAAACATACGCGCAGAACTGTATGCACAGCTGTAAGTACAGTCGGACCGGGGACAAAAGAGCATCCTTCAAAAACACGAGACCATCCGGCGGCCAAGACTCACAGAACATCCGTGGGCGCACTCCCCAGGATGCATAAGAGCATCCATCGAGCAGACAAGAAGAACGCCAGGGAACCCTCTCCGAACCGCTCTGGATCTTATACCTCGGTCCGACAGCACAACGGCTCGTACATACCACGCTGGCAGTGCCAACAACAAGAAACTGCGAGGGCCGTGCAGCGCGGACCACCCCGAGCACCGCCCCGCGCACCTGTGGCCAGACATGTCCACTGGCGCTGCCGCAGTGGCAGGGCGTCGGGGCCAGCTGGCAGAGGCTCGGTCAGGAGGAGGAGGAGGAGGAAGAGAAGGAGGAAGAGGAGGAGGAGGAGGAGGAGGAGGCGGCGGAGACGGAGGAGGAGGAGGAGGAGGAGTCCAACCGCCATGGACAAAAGGGCACCCTACTGGTGCAAGCGCGCATCCTGAGCAGGCGCAAATGGGCAGAGTGCGCCAATACTCTGCGGACTCTGCAGACATGCAGCGTGTTCACGCTGTGAAACGGCGCTTCCTGCCCAAGTAGTGCACGTACTGACCACACGGGCTCGATCACAGTGTATTGTCGTCCGCGCCCAGCACCGACCAACGTCGGTAAAAAGTTTGCGTTCCCTCGCGCTTGCATTTGCGAGGCTGTTCTATTATGTCTCCCATGGTCTTCGTGCTATCGTGTGTTATGTTTGCCGATGCGCCGCCTGGGCACGACTTCTCCGGCCAGCCAGCCAACCCGATTACCACGAGAGGGCCGAGCGAGCAAGCAGCTCGTGCACGCACGACTTCCAGAGCAGAACGCCAGGCCGCGGAGGTCGGGCACTGTAAAGAGGCCGGGCGGCCGCCGGCGCCAAAACTCACCGCGCGCCATCGCTCGCCCTCGCCCGGGCGGTGGCTCTGCGGAGGCAGCGCCACGAGAACTGCCTATGGTTGCCTTTCTTGTTGGTGGCTCGCTTCCTCCCTGCCGAGGTGCAGAGGTGACAGAACTGGCAGAACTCCCCGCTTCTGCAGCCGCGCTCCGCGAAGAGGCAGGGGCGGCACCTGCCCGACGAGTGCAGGATGGACCCCCACGTCGGGCCCAAGTCCGAGGTGGCCCCCTCCGCGACACGCGCCGCCGCCGAGACGGGCATGGACACCTCCGCCGCGGGCCTGGAGCAGTGCCCCCTCGCTGTCGCGGAGGCCGAGCTGGAGCGCACACGTGCGTTCGGACCCGCGTCGCGAGCGTGCAGGAACGTGCTGAGAACTCGCAGGCCGTCCTCCACCGCCGCCCTGTCGAGCGGCGCCCGGTCCCGGGCGCAGCCTCCGACGCCCCCGTCTGCGGTCCGCTCCTCCTGGAGGACCACCCCGGGAGAGGCGCCACCCGGCCGCCCACCTCGGGGGGACCGACCAAAGGGGGTGCGAGGCTGGAGGTCTTCGAGCGTGCTCGTCGGTTGTCGGCGGCCTTCCAGCCTCGGGATGCTCTCCAGCGGCTGCGCCCCGTCGTGGGCGCTCTGGGGAGCCGAACTCTCTCTCTCTCTCTCTCTCTCTCTTTCTTTCTCTCTCTCTCTCTCTCTCTCTCTCTCTCTATATATATATATAAAAATACATACATACATATGCATATGTATATATATATATACACATATATACACACATCTATCCACTGGACCCCTGGCGGGGCCACCAGGCTGCGAGGGTGAGAATTGCAGCTCCCTGTACCTCTTGCAGTTTCCAGTTTCCACTGTTCCAGTCCTGCTTTCTGCTTCCTTACTGTTAAGTGTTGCTGAACGCGCGAGGGGGGCCCAAACCAGCCTTTCTACCACGCCCAGATCACGTTGTCTGAATTCCTGGTGGGGCGTGGGACACATAAAAATACATGAGATTCGCGTCCCCGAGGCCATCATCTTTTGTAAATTACACAAGATTTGCGTCCCCGAAACCATAACCCTTCATAGATTACAACACTCGCGTCCCCCAAGCCATGCACCCTGGTAAATTACACCATGTTCGCGCCCCCGAAACCATAAACCAATGTCAATTATACAATATTCACGTCCCCGATGCCATACACCTTGGTAAACTACACTATACTCGCGCCCCTGAAGCCATACACCCTGGTAAATTACGCGACGCTCGCGCCCCCGAAATCATAAACCCATGTAAATTATATAACATTCGCGCCCCCGAAGCCATAAACCTTCGAAACTTATATCATATTCGCGTCCCCAGGGCCAGAACCCCCGTACATTACACCGTGCTTGCGCCCCCGAGGCCAAAAGCACAACCGATGCACACAAGATTCACGCCCCCGATGCCGTCGACCTTTCTGCAGATTATAAAATATTTGCGCGCCCGATGCCACAAACCCTCGTGAGTTACAATGCTCGCGTCCCCGAGGCCATAAACCAGCGTAAATTACCGAATGTTCTCGCCACCGAAGCCATACACCCACGTAATTCAATATTGGCCCTCGCGTGAAGTCCCGAACTTGCTTCACGTCAGCGCCCAGACATCCAACACAGCTCTGGCAAGTCCCATTCTAAAAGAGGGGGGCCAGCGGCATGGGGGCGAAGCCCTTACGGATATACATCGACGCTCTTTCCAGCCCCGCACTGAAATTCGCAAAGGAGAGCGGATCCTAGTGCATTCGGGATCCCAATGTATATTTGTGTCGTTGTTTCCCCGGGAAACGGGGACAACAAGTATAGTTACACCACACCACCCCGACGTCGTCCCCAACCCTCAAAAAATCCGGCGATTGCATCGCCGATGTATCCGCGATGCATCGGCGATGCACTGGCGACGTCGGCGATGCATCGGTGACGTGGGCGTGGAGAAAATCGGGCTCCGCATCGAGCCGCATCGCCGATACAGCGGCGATACGGCGCGAACCTCCTGCCCCATCTGCTCGGACCGCACACTGGGAGGCCCAGAAGCTTCCGACGATGACCCGAAAACCAAAACCTCCTCTCGACGGGGGGGGAGGGGACTCGCTCCCGGCGGGGGGAGGCGGGGGGGGGAACGGGGGGAGCATCGACCCGGAAGCGGTGGTGCGCCGCCGCCGGATGGGCAGCGGGCCCCCGACAGCGAGACCGCACGCTCCCGGGCGGGAGACCCGGGGGGGCTGTCGAGCCCCCATCGGCGGCGACAGGAGAAGGGCAGAACCGCCCGAACCATGAGCATGGCCGCTTCCAGAAAACCGGACCCCAAACACGCTTTCATTCTTACAGGAGGAGGAGGAGGAGGAGGAGGAGGAGGAGGAGGAGGAGGAGCGGGCCCCCCCCCAGCAAAGGGGCGCAGCTCTTCTACTTCCGGCACCCTCCGCCGCCGCCCTTCCGCTGGCTTCCGCTGGTGGCAGGGCGGCCTCGTTTGCCCTCCGCCGACCTTCCGCCGCCCTTCGGGCCGGGCGAAAGGGGGGATAGCAAAGGGGGGGTTTGAGAATCAGCTCGCGTAGCTGATTTTCCCGGCGCCTCCCGGCGCCGGAGGCGGCTATGTATCGAGGAATGGGCCCCTCGGTGGGGCCGAAACCAGCTGCATGCAGCAGATTTCGTCAACCCCTCCTTTCCCAATCCCCCCCTTTCGTCCGGCCCGATCTGCCTTCCGCCCGCCGAGGATTCAGTCGGGCCTGTACCCCTACGGGGGGAGTTTGGAGGAACAATTCGCCAGCCCAACGGGCCAGAGGCGTGCTAAGATCTCCGGTAACTACCTAACAATATTTCTAATTCAATTCGCGCGCGCGGGGCGGCCCCTGGGGGGCCCTGCATGGACGAAAAGTACCCCGGCCGATCCCCGGCTGACCCCCAGGCGATCCCCAGGGGGGAGGCTATTTTTCGCCACCCATCACGAGGATCGTAGCCTCCGAGGGGGGGGCTGCCAACGACTACCCCCCTCCCGCCCCAAGAGGCCCCAGGGGAGCCCAATACGCCGCCAAGGAGCCCCAAGACGCTCCCAATAAGCCCCCAAGAAGCCCCCAAGACGGCCCCAAGATGCTCCAAATAGCGCTCCAAGGCCAGCGGAATGAGCGAAGCGATTACATAAAAAATAGCCCAAACATATGACAAACAAATGTCAGAACATCATAAAAAAAAACAGCCCCTGACTATTTTCTGACTCTTTCGGAGTCCTTCTCCTGCAGAGGGACAAGCCCGACTTGCGCCGAGGATGAGATGGCAGCTCCTCAACTGTCCTCGAAGGCACGGCCCTTCTGTCTGACCGCCCCATGGTGAGCTTCTGGGGGTCCGCGCGGGTCTCCGGGATCGGCGGGCCCCCCCGGGCGCTGGGCGCGCCGCCAGGGGGGTCCAGCGCAGATCCTCCAAGGTGAAGGGGCCCTGGGGCGCACCAAGAAACAGACACGAATGGCTGGAGTCCCCATGTTTTACCATGTTTCTGGGTCTTTGTCTTCCCCCCACTTCCCATATTTTCCTATATTTTCTGGGGAATCGACGATTCATTGTGTCTGTGTGTTCTTTTTCCTCCTGACAAGAGTCCGCGCGGACCTCCGCACGTTGCTTACTGCAGGTTCGTGCGGCGTCGGCGCGCGCAAAGAATCTTTGACTCTGCGCCGATCGTTGCGCCTTGAATCGATCGCGGCCCGGCCGTTCAGTTGAATCCCGTCGGGAACGATGGCGTTGCCGTGTCCATCGGTGCTTCCGCGTCGTTCGTCATGCGGAGTTCAACCTTGAACACCTTCGCCAGCGTCTTCGGCGCGCCATCGCCATTGTTTCAAAGTGAGCGGCGCAGAGAACCATCAGGCGTTCGCACCAGGTGGAAGGGCGAATTGCGATCGAACGTTGTCGAAGGCACAGTGTACAAAACGTGCACACTGTCAGTGCAGCGATGGTTGGGGTGAAGGAGGAGCATATAAACCCAAGCAAAACGTGCAGCGGCCAGAAGAACGAGGAGGCGGCTCAATTCGAGGTAAACTGAAGCGCGAGCAGTCTGGTGCGCACCATCGCCACACGAACCTACCGTATGCAACTTCTTGTTCGTACACGGCATGGGTGGCGCCCGAGGTGCCTATCCAGAAAGTCCGCGCGGACCTCCGACAGAGTATGCCTACGGCAGGCTCGTGTCGTGTCGGCCCTGGCGCCGGTGCCTGACACCGCGGGGATCGCTCCACCCTGAACGATCGCCCGCTTCAGAGGCGCAGGATCGCACACCGATGGGCCGATGCGGGGCCACGAGCGGCGTTCAGCCTGAAACGCCCGCGTTGGGGGTCGCCGCCGGCCGACGCGGCGCGAACCTGCCGTATGCCGCTCGCCCTTCTTCGAGACGGGTAGGCGGCTGGTGGTCGATGCTCCCCCCCCTCGGGAGACTCTTCATGGGGGGGGATCCCATGGGGGGATAGGATCCCAAGGGGGGGGGATCCCATAGGATCCCCTGGGGATCCCATTGGGGGGGATCCCCTCCTGCCCCCCCATGGGATCCCCCCCCATGGAGAGTCTCCCGACCCCCTGGGCCGAAGTAACCTCCGTGACGTTGCCCCCGGGCTGTCGGGTGGTAGCTCGGGGGCGAGTCGGGCATCCCCTGAGCGCTCTCGGTGAGGCGCAGCGGCTGGAAGGTCTCCCGAGGCTGCAAAACTACTGCGAGCCGACGGAAACGGCCGAAGATCTCTCCGGGGACCCCTGACATCATGATTTTTTCGCGGCGTGGACGCCCAAAGGTCAGGACCCCTTCCCCGGGACAGGCTTTTGAGCCTGAGACGTTTTTGCTCCGGTGCCAAGGTGTGGTAAGGGCCCCCCGAGATCGAAAATGGAGAAACACCTTTCGTCGAGACTGTTCCACGACAGGGCTGGACGTACACGTTGTGTTTCGTTTTGTGTTCGTTTTGTGTTTCGTTTTGCTTTACCTGTTGTCCTGCAACTCCCCGACAGGACGACAAACGAGAAACGGCCGAAATCCTGCAAAACAGCGTTTAGGTCCAGCCCTGTTCCACGACTCGAAGAGGTCAGTGTGGCGTTGCCCCTGACCGCCCCTGGCCATCTCGCTGCGCTCGTCGCCCGCCAGTTTGTTCCGGGCGGGGCCCCCCCCTGTTGGGCGGTGCGAGCGTGCGCCGACGGCCGCCGCGAGGGGATCTTGGAGGAGGGAGGGAGGAGAAGGAGGGAGGAGGAGGAGGGAGGAGGAGGAGGAGGGGGAGGAGGAGGAGGAGGAGCAGCAGCAGCAGCAGCAGGAGCAGGAGGGGGGATGTGTGTGTGTGGGTGTGTGTGTGAGGAGGGTGGGGGGGGAGGGGGGGGTGGGATAAGGGGGGAGGGACGGGGAGGGGAGAGGGGGAGGTAAGGGGAGGGGAAAGGGGGGGGGGGGGGGGGGGCGGGGAACGGGGTGGGGGCGGCGGGAGGAGGGGAGGGGCGGGGAGGGAGGGGCGGGGAGAGAGGAGGGAGGGGGAAGGGGGGAAAAGGGACGGAGGAAGGAAAGGGGGGAAAGGGGGAGGAGGGAGGGAGGGAGGAGGGAGGAGGCGGAAGGAGGGAAAGGGACAGGGAGGAGGTGGAGGAGGAGGAGGAGGAGGAGGAGACTGGAGAATTAAACATACAATGCCTTCCGAACAAACCAATTCAAGGAACGGTGAGAAGACCACGTCGGCCGTGACTCGATGCCCACCCGAGATGGCTTGGTGCGCAAGGTGGCAGAGTCTCCTGAAGCCTTTTACAGTTATTTCAGGTTCCTCGGCCAGGAAACCCACTACCAGCCCTGCAGAATCCAGTGGCATGCGCAACTGGACTGCACGAATATGACCAGCCCAGGGCGGGAGGACACGATGTCCCATCGGGTTCATGGGCGACGCGACCCCGCCTCCCGACCAGATGCGCAATCCTCGCGCCTGGCACCCATCTCCAGGACACGGGCGCGGCAAGGCGCCACATACGGACAAACAACATGCTTGCTGCGGGTT
>CAUYUJ010013936.1:197500-262500 GCA_963575745.1 Prorocentrum cordatum | reverse complement strand
CCACTGCAAGTACTACACTCCTCTACTACTACTACTACTACCACTACC
Source organism: Prorocentrum cordatum (assembly GCA_963575745.1). Lineage (NCBI taxonomy): Eukaryota > Dinophyceae > Prorocentrales > Prorocentraceae > Prorocentrum > Prorocentrum cordatum. The sequence goes on along the minus strand of CAUYUJ010013936.1, from coordinate 262,452 downwards.
ACTACCACTACCACTACCACTACCACTACCACTACCACTACCACTACCACTACCACTACCACTACCACTACCACTACCACTACCACTACCACTACCACTACCACTACTACTGCACTTTCCACTACTATCACTACGACTACTACAGCTACTACTACTGCGACTACTACTACTACTACTACTACTACTATTACTACTACTACTACTACTACTACTACTACTACCACCACCACTGCAAGTACTACCACTCCTCCTACTACTACTACTACTACTAATACTGCTACTACTACTACTACTACTACTACTACTACTACGACGACTACTACTACTACTGCTGCTACTACTACTACTACCACACTTACTAGAAGTCCCGAACCACTTCCACGACTACTACTGCCTCTACAATACGATAACTACCGCTACCACTTCTACCATCACGGCTACAACTACAGGCACTGCATCCCGCTGTGTTGCAAGTAGCCCGAGGAAAGAGAACCGCCCCCCCCCCGACAATAGCCAGCATGGCGAACAATACTGGGCAAATGATTCGACCGCAGACGTCCGCACCTAATTGCCGAACCAGAGATTTGGGGGGGGCCGCAGCACTTAAAACCTCTCGCGGTTAGATGGGGTCACTGGTGCCGTCGCCAATGCTCGCCTTCTGGCCTCATCCCCAGGGGACTGGAACTGGAGGCCAAGGTGAGGACGGTTGTGGGATGATGGGGGCATGTCCTAGGGAAGTGTGGACCATTGGAACCTCGCTACCACCCAGAACAGGGCCAAAGCAACGAAGAGGAGGACGAGTCCCGACTACCGCGGGTCCCGTGCGGGACCTGCACAAGGACCCTTCCCCGAATGCCAATCTCGCCATCCTCGTCGCACGGCTTTGTCCCACTCCAAACGCCACCCGCAGAGCGAATCTCGTTACGTTTTCGTTGCGTGGGATTTCTGTGGCAAGCCCGGGGTCAAGCCAGAAATGCGGGCAATTGTTCGCCGGCGCTTGGGCGAACAGACGGGCGCGCCCGATGTGGGATGCCATCCATAGCTCGGCGACACGTAAGAGTGACCCTAGGCAAGAGTGCCCTTTGGTGCGCGGCCTTAAGGGGGCCCGTGGGGGCCTGGAGCAACCGCGCAAGCCGAGGCCGTCGCATTGCATCAACGATCGGTGGGGCGCGCTTCGATGGATCCCAAACGCCAGCAGGCAATTGCGGGCTTCTGCCGATTCGTTTTGGGCGCCCAAGAACACCCGCCCGAGGGATCTGCGAAGCCAGACGTAATCGGGCGCCACCGCGGAATGTTCTGCCACTGCCGGGCCGCATCGCGATGACGTCTGACCGGGTCCGGCGTCAAGGCCGAAACCGGGCCGAAACTTGCCCCCCCCGCGGCCGCAAATAACTTTCAATAGTAAAGAATTGAGTTGTAAAGCGCGGAATGGGAAAAGTTATTCAAAGTTATCCAAAGTTAATCAAAGTTAGTCAACATTCTTCCAGGACGATTTGGGACCGGTCCCAAAGCGGAGAGCACGTCGCCCGCTCGACTGGGCCCCCCCTCGCCAAACGAAGCACGCGGCAGAATGCACCTTGCATGCGTTGCGATCGATTGCGAGGGGCGCACCCTGAATCAAGCGCGCTTTGATGCGATCGCAGACTGGTGCAGCGCGAGCCGACACGAGGCTGAGCGCACTCCTCAAGAAAATCTGTCCGACCCCATTAGGGCCAACTATAGGTCACTCTGGCCAAGGGTGACTCTTCCGTGTAGCCGAATAGCTCGCCATGCACCCTGGCGTTCACGGGTGGTTCATGTCGTGACCACCCCGGCGTTGGTTCCTGACACCACGGGGATCGTTCAAACTTGAACGATCGGCCGAGTCAGAAACGCCAGATCGTTCAATGATTAGGCGCCCGCGCAGGGGTCGCCGCCAGTCGACACGACGAGAACCTACCGTACATGCTGTCCCATTCTGTCATTCGGCGGCGAGCCAGGGGGGGAAGTGAGAAGGAGAAGGCCTTCTCTGAAGGCTGCAGGACTTCTCAGAAAATCTCGCGCTGACACATTTTCTGTGTCCTCGGGAAGGATATAGAAAACTGCTCAGAAGGCCCAGGGGTCTGCCGAGCCTTCTGAGAAGGCCCTCTCTCTCTCACTTCCCCCCAGGGCTCACTGCCGAATCAGCTCCCCTTCCTCTCCTCTCCTCCTTCCCCCCGCCTGGCCTCCCTTCTTCTCGAGCGCGGGGCCGGCCGCCAGCTGCAGGGGCGGCGCTGAAGTTCGGGGACAGGCCGCAGAGATGTTCGGTGGTCGCGGGTTCCCGCATGGAGGAAGAGGGAAGAGGGATCATTGGATATGTCTTGTCGTGCTTCCCACCATTTGCTTTCCAGCGCAAATTGTGTGAGGAGAAAGAGGAGAGCTGAAGGAACTGTTGTACTTCGCCTGTGCAGCTGCATAAAGAACCCCAGCAGCGGGGGGATGCTCGGGTCTCTTCTACGCATCTGCAAAAGCGAAGCTCAAAAGTCATGATTGCCTGGTGTCTCGGGTTCAGCACCACAGCTGCTGATACGTCAGGCAGGATTTCCAATTGAATACAATCCCATCATGTGTAAACACGACGCAGCCAGCACAGTGAAAGGATTCGCACAGCCACTACAAAGTGCTCCCACACACGACAGCGCTAAGCAAGCCTGGTGCCCGCGGCTCCTCTCGAAGCCTGCCGTCGAGGATGCTTGCAACAGGAGGGAGGAGCAAAGCGGTGAAGGACACGGGCCGGGACAAAAAAGACCACGCCACCGTGGGCGGGAGCTCCATGGCCCAACCGGCCACTCGTACAACCCACGCACAACGGCAGCCAGGAGGGGGAGCAGGCGGGTGAGCAGAGAGAACTGGACAAGGGGAGCAATGGGGCTGGAAGCGCTGGCCGGCGACAAGCTCCCCCAAACCGCCGGCGCTCATCGAGGCCGCCGATCACCGAGAGGCCACGGCAGGGTGGCCCACCGCCCCCGGGACACAGCAGGTTGCTTCTCAGGAGGCGCTGGCCCTGCATCTACAGACAAGGCCCACGCCTTCTAAGAAGCAGGGGTGCCTCTAAGAAGCCTTCCCCCTCCCTCTGCACCCCCTCTCTGCGTGTGGGCGAACTTCTGCGACCACGCCTCTGATCGAAGCCTGAGTATCGTTTAACCGATCCCCATCCCCAGCGGCGTGGCCTGGGCCCCGATGGCCGATTTACCCCCCTGGACGGGGACATACTTACGCAGGACGAAAGATTTTCCTCTTGAGGTGAAAATGGCCATGAGCAGTTCGCGGGACAACGTCGGCGCCGCCGAACGGACGGCGACTGCACGAGCTGTAAGCAGCAACCGGGGGAGGAGGGATGTATGTATTCATGTTGAATGGAGCCCGCTCGCGCGGGGAGTTGATGGGAGCGCGCGAGACGACGCAGGGCCCATCGTGGAAAGGCGATTGCCGAACCCCCCTCCCCCATAGAATCTTAACACGGGCGGTTTGCGGGGTCCGCGGATCCGATTTCTTCCGGCTCCCTGGTTTAATTTAGTAATATAAATTTAAAACAGGGTAGAAATCGGATCCGCCGAAAAAAATAAGACTGGACACGGGCCCAGCTAATCCGAAATCAGATCCGTACGGACGGAAATCGGATCCACCGAAACAAACACCAAAACCACATTTGGATCCGCGCGAGCTTCATGAGATCCGACGTTGGTTCTCCCATACGGGTCTGCTCAAGACTTCACACCGTCGTTCCGGGCCCAAGAAGAAAAACTTTCGTCCTGGGGATGAGCGGCTTGGCCTTCGGAGTCGTTGGTTACCACATATCCGACACACCACATCTCACACGCAATCCGTTGTTGGTTACCACACAGCCGACACCACATCTCACAGGCAATCCGTTGGGTGAGGGGACGCAGGGCCGAAATGCACTAGTGTCTTGGCCTTAGGACTCGTTGGTTACCACATAGCCGACACACCACATCTCACGCGCAATCCGTTGTTGGTTACCAAACAGCCGACACTACTTCTCACAGGCAGTCCGTTGGGTGAGGAGACGCAGGGCCGAAACGCACTTACGCAGGACGAAAGATTTGCCTCTTGAGGTGAAAATGGCCATGAGCAGTTCGCGAGACAACGTCGGCGCCGCCGAACGGACGGCGACCGGACGAGCTGTTAGCAGCAACCGGGGGAGGAGGGATGTATGTATTCATGTTGAATGGGGCCCGCTCGCGCGGGGAGTTGATGGGAGCGCGCGAGACGACGCAGGGCCCATCGTGGAAAGGCGATTACCGAACCCCCCTCCCCCATAGAATCTTAACACGGGCGGTTTGCGGGGTCCGCGGATCCGATTTCTTCCGGCTCCCTGGTTTAATTTAGTAATATAAAAACCAGGGTAGAAATCGGATCCGCCGAAAAAAATAAGACTGGACACGGGCCCAGCTAATCCGAAATCAGATCCGTACGGACGGAAATCGGATCCACCGAAACAAACACCAAAACCACATTTGGATCCGCGCGAGCTTCATGAGATCCGACGCTGGTTCTCTCATACGGGTCTGCTCAAGACTTCACACCGTCGTTCCGGGCCCAAGAGGAAAAACTTTCGTCCTGGGGATGAGCGGTTTGGCCTTCGGAGTCGTTGGTTACCACATATCCGACACACCACATCTCACACGCAATCCGTTGTTGGTTACCACACAGCCGACACCACATCTCACAGGCAGTCCGTTGGGTGAGGGGACGCAGGGCCGAAATGCACTAGTGTCTTGGCCTTCGGACTCGTTGGTTACCACATAGCCGACACACCACATCTCACGCGCAATCCGTTGTTGGTTACCAAACAGCCGACACTACTTCTCACAGGCAGTCCGTTGGGTGAGGAGACGCAGGGCCGAAACGCACTTACGCAGGACGAAAGATTTGCCTCTTGAGGTGAAAATGGCCATGAGCAGTTCGCGAGACAACGTCGGCGCCGCCGAACGGACGGCGACCGGACGAGCTGTTAGCAGCAACCGGGGGAGGAGGGATGTATGTATTCATGTTGAATGGGGCCCGCTCGCGCGGGGAGTTGATGGGAGCGCGCGAGACGACGCAGGGCCCATCGTGGAAAGGCGATTGCCGAACCCCCCTCCCCCATAGAATCTTAACACGGGCGGTTTGCGGGGTCCGCGGATCCGATTTCTTCCGGCTCCCTGGTTTAATTTAGTAATATAATAAACAGGGTAGAAATCGGATCCGCCAAAAAAATAAGACTGGACACGGGCCCAGCTAATCCGAAATCAGATCCGTACGGACGGAAATCGGATCCACCGAAACAAACACCAAAACCACATTTGGATCCGCGCGAGCTTCATGAGATCCGACGTTGGTTCTCTCATACGGGTCTGCTCAAGACTTCACACCGTCGTTCCGGGCCCAAGAGGAAAAAACTTTCGTCCTGGGGATGAGCGGCTTGGCCTTCGGAGTCGTTGGTTACCACATATCCGACACACCACATCTCACACGCAATCCGTTGTTGGTTACCACACAGCCGACACCACATCTCACAGGCAGTCCGTCGGGTGAGGGGACGCAGGGCCGAAATGCACTAGTGTCTTGGCCTTCGGACTCGTTGGTTACCACATAGCCGACACACCACATCTCACGCGCAATCCGTTGTTGGTTACCAAACAGCCGACACTACTTCTCACAGGCAGTCCGTTGGGTGAGGAGACGCAGGGCCGAAACGCACTTACGCAGGACGAAAGATTTGCCTCTTGAAATGAGAATGGCCATGAGCAGCTCGCGAGACAACGTCGGCGCCGCCGAACGGACGGCGACCGGACGAGCTGTTAGCAGCAACCGGGGGAGGGATGTATGTATTCATGTTGAATGGGGCCCGCTCGCGCGGGGAGTTGATGGGAGCGCGCGAGACGACGCAGGGCCCATCGTGGAAAGGCGATTGCCGAACCCCCCTCCCCCATAGAATCTTAACACGGGCGGTTTGCGGGGTCCGCGGATCCGATTTCTTCCGGCTCCCTGGTTTAATTTAATAATAGAAATTTAAAACAGGGTAGAAATCGGATCCGCCGTAAAAAATAAGACTGGACACGGGCCCAGCTAATCCGAAATCAGATCCGTACGGACGGAAATCGGATCCACCGAAACAAACACCAAAACCACATTTGGATCCGCGCGAGCTTCATGAGATCCGACGTTAGTTCTCTCATACGGGTCTGCTCAAGACTTCACACCGTCGTTCCGGGCCCAAGAGGAAAAAACTTTCGTCCTGGGGATGTAGGTCGTTCCCTTCGGGCTTCGAGGGGTGTCTCCCCAACTGGGGTGTAATTCGGTGGGGGTCTCGAAGGGGATGGGGATAGGGGATGGGGATTGCTTAAACGATGCCAAACGCAGGCTTCCCGACAGCCACGATGTGCCGCCTGGAACTGCGGGCATCGGCGCAGCTGGCGGCCCCGGGCTGCAGGTGTTGGTTCGAGCCCTTCCCCAGTGCTGGCAATCCGCGGATCGGCCCTGGAGGTCCTTCTACGGGCGGATCGGCCCTGAAGGTCATTCTACGGGCGGATCGGCCCTGGAGGTCATCCCATGGGCGGATATCCTTGATTGTTGCGCCCCCTGGGGCGAATCAACCTTGCTCCTCCACCCCAACAAAGAGCAACGTGGAGCCCCGCACCGCGAAGATCACACTGACAGGCTCAGCCCCCCTCCGACCCATGTCCTTCCATCAGCAGCAGCACCATCAACGACGGGAGTGCGCGGAGGGCCCGGAGGAGGAGGAGGAGGGCCAGAAGAGGGAGGAGGAGGAGAAGAGGAGGAAGAGGAGGAGGAGGAGGAGGAGGAGCAGGAGCAGGAGAACGAGGAGGAGGAGGGAGGAGGAGGAGGAGGAGGAGGAGGAGGAGGAGGATGAGGTGATGATGAGGAGGAGATGAGGATGAGGATAATGATGATGATGATGATGATGATGATGATGAGGAGGAGGAGGAGGAGGAGGAGGAGGAGGAGGGAGGGAGGAGGAGGAGGAGGAGGGAGGAGGAGGAGGAGGAGGAGGAGAGGGGAGGAGGAGGAGGAGGAGGAGGGAGGAGAGAGGAGGAGCAGGAGGACAGAGGAGGAGAGAGAGGAGGGAGGAGGAGGAGGAGGAGGAGGAGGAGGAGGAGGAGGAGGAGGAGGAGGAGGAGGGAGGAGGAGGAGGAGAGAGGAGGAGGAGGAGGAGGAGGAGGAGGAGAGGAGGAGGAGGAGGAGGAGGAGGAGTAGGAGGAGGAGGAGGAGGAGGAGGAGGAGGAGGAGGAGGAGGGGAGAGGAGGGAGGAGGAGGGGGAGGAGGGAGGAGGAGGAGGAGGAGGAGGAGGGAGGAGGAGGAGGAGGAGGAGGGGAGGAGGAGGTGGAGAAGGTGGAGGAGCAGGAGGAGGAGGAGGAGGATGAGGAGGGAGAAGCAGGAGGAGGAGGAGGAGCAGGCCAGAGGAGGAGGAGGAGGAGGAGGAGGAGGAGGAGGAGGTTGAGGGAGGAGGGAGGAGGCAGGACGAGGAGGAGGAGGAGGAGAGGAGGAGGAGGAGGAGGAGGAGGGAGGAGGAGGGAGGAGGAGGAGGAGGAGGAGGAGGAGGAGGAGGGAGGAATTGGAAGAAGGAGAGGAAGAAGAAGAAGAAGCTGAAGAAGAATAATAAGAAGAAGAAGAAGAAGAGGAAGAGGAAGAGGGGAAGAAAAAGACAAAGAAACATAATACTCAGAAAAGTAAACACATAATACTAATTAAGCAGAAGAAGAGGCAAAACCAGAAGCGGACCTGGGCTTGGCACTCGAGCGGGGGGAGGCAGCGGACTCCTCCAGCACGCTGCGGCGCAGCAGCTCCCGCCGCCGGTCCTGCAGCCCGCGCAGCTCGGCCGCGACGGCGCTGGCCGCGTGCTCCGCCTGCCCGCGGGGGGGGGCTCGCCGCCCCGCCGCCCCCCAGGGGAAGGAGGGGCCTCTGGCGTATCGGGGGCGCGAGTCTCGTCGTCGCCCTCGTCGTCGTCGCCGTCGTCGTCGTCGCCGTCGTCGTCGCCGTCGTCGCCGTCGTCGTCGTGGTCGCCGCCGTCGTCGCCGCCGTCGTCGTCGCCGTCGCCATCGGGATGACGGGGGGGACCACACGTGGCCTCCCTGGAGGCGTGCGTCCGACCCGAACATGCATCGGGGGCGCGCAAGCATGGATTAGCGATCCATGGATTTGGCGCGCGGTCGCCAGATCCATGGATCGGGGGAGGTGCCCTCCCCAGAATGCGGCCGGCGCCGCCTCGTTCGGCGGCGGGGATGGGCGATTCCCCATGGAAGCGGGACCCGTCGCTGATCCACGCCCCCTTGACCCATGTCTGCGATCGCCCGACCAGCTTCGGCGGCAAGCGAGGGGGGGGCATGAGAAGGAGCAGGCCTTCTCAGAGGGCGGCGGGACTCCTCAGAGGTGCCCTCCCCGACCTGCTCCTCCTCCTCCTCCTCCTCCTCCTCCTCCTCCGGTGCAGCCTCGCTCGGCGGCGGGAGCGTGCGATTCCCCACGGCCCCGGGGGCCCCGCCGCGCCCACCTGGTGAGCCATGCGTGCCCTCGCCCGAGAGTCGGCCACGGGCAGGACGTGGCGCCGGGCACGGGAAGGCCCGAGAGGGCAGTGCGGCGGCGAGCCCGGGGGGGGGGAGGCGAGGAGGAGGGCGGGCCTTCTTGATTGGGCGTGGCTTCATGGGGGGGTCACAAATGGGGGGGTCAGAAACGGTCCCCTTTCGTGCCCCTTTCGGGCCCCTCCGGAGCCCCAGGGGGCTCGTTTAGGTACCGTTTGGGTACCTTTTCGGACCACCCGCGACACCCCCCCATTTATGACCCCTCCATTACGCAACGCCCAACTTGAGCAGGGGCCGGCCGTCCCGGCATTCCTGTAGTCATACCGCGACATGTTCTTAAAACTCAGAAGCGCTTTAAGAAGAACAAGCACAAGGCTCTTAGAACATGGGCCCGAGGTGAGAAAACAAGACACTCCCGGCCAGAAATGTTCTGAGAACATGCTGTGGGAACCACAAAAGGTTCTTAGAACATTGTTTGGCAGGGCTATAGGAACGCCGGGGCGCTTCGCCACTGCTTGACCTTCGCAGGATCGGCTCGGAGGTCCCCCGGCCTTCGCCGAGAAGCTTTCTCTGCGCCTTCGCCGAAGACACAGAAAGCTTCTCAGCAGGCGCGAGGGCTTCTGAGAAGTCCCGCCGTCTGAGAAGGCCTTCTCCTTCTCATTTCCCCCCCTCGCTCGCCGCCGAACAGTAGATTCATGTCGCGTCGACTTCGGCGTTGGTTCCTGGCACCACGGGGGTCGTTCAACCTGGAACGATCGGCCGTTGCCGAGACGTCGAATCGTTCAACATCGACCGACTCTGGGTCGCACGCGGCGTTCAACGTTGAACGCTCGCGGCGGGGTCGCGGCGAGTCGCCACGACGCGAACCTGCCGTAGGGATGCGCGAAGAGGATGCAAGCCCCTTGGACTTGGCGGCGCGCAGAGGGGGGCAGGTGGAGGCGGGAAGGCTTCTCGGAAGGAGGCTGCTGCATAGGAGGCGCCGGCCTTACACTCACGAGCAGGGGTCGCGGCGCCTTCTATCGGGAGCGGCCAAGAGGGAGGTGTCCAAGAGGGGGGGGTGCAAATCATGACTGGCGGCATGTGCGCGGCCCAGCGGGGGGGCCTGGGACGTAATAAAGTAAGAAGAGGCGCCATGAAATCTGCGGAGATATCGTGGCCCGCGCCATGATATTCACCCCCCCTAGTCATCACCCCCCCTCTTTTCCGCTCCCGATTCTAGGAAGCAGCCTCTGTCCGAGAAGCCTTTTCCCCCTCCCCCCCGCCCCCCTCTGCGCATGGCAGGCTGCAGCCGGCACTGACCGCAGCGCCGCGCGAGGGGGAGGTGCGAGGCCCTCCACTCACAAATAGTCGCGGCGCCTTCTAGGAAGCAGCCTCGTTCCGAGAAGCCTTTTTCGGGTCGGGCGAAAGGGGGGGATAGCAAAGGGGGGGTTTGAGAATCAGCTCCCGGCGCCTCCCGGCGCCGGAGGCGGCCATGTATCGAGGAATGGGCCCCTCGGTGAGGCCGAAACCAGCTGCATGCAGCAAATTTCGTACCCCCCCTTTCCCAATCCCCCCCTTTCGCCCTGCCCGACTTTTCCCCCTCCCCCCTCGCCCCCCTCTGCGCCTGGCAGGCCACAGCCGGCACTGGCCGCAGCGACGCGCGAGGGGGGAGGTGCGAGAAGCCCTCGGACGCCCGTGCCGAGGCTCTGCGAGGAGGGGCCGGCCACCGAGAGGGGCGGAGGGTATCGCCGAAGATGGCCGGAGGGGCCAGGGCACGAGGGTACTCCAGATCTCGTAATGAAAGGGAGGGGGTCTGGGCCCTCCAAGACAAGCCATTTCGGACCTCCCCCGTGGGAGAACCCTCCAAAACATCGTCCCCAGACCCCCCCAGGCCCTCCAAGATAGCCTGGAAGAGACCCCCCCCGAAATGAGACCCCCCTCCCTTTATTACGAAATCTGGAGTAGTGACCCCTGGGCTGTGTTGCTCCCATCGTGCGGAAGGACCACATCCCAGAAACGATGTCGAGCACCCGGAAAAAAGTGTCGAAAGAGGGTCGAAAGAGTGTCGAAACGGTGTCGGGCGAGTGTCTCCCAGGGCCCGACACGTGAACACCTTCGAGCTTCTGTACTCTTCTGGTGCTCGATATCCTTCCTGGTGATCAAGGCTGAAGTAGGCTGGGACATCATGGCCCTTGGGAAGTCGACCATCCTTGCTGCCAGTCTTGACTGGAAGGGCGGCTCTTGTGGTACGGGGCTCGCCGATCTCTGCACGCGGTGCGGACACGCGGCGGCCGGACCGCGACAGGGCCCGGCCCACCGAGGAGCGCCGCGGGGGCCTCGCACAGAAGGCAGCTCCTGCGCGGGTCAGCGCTGCTGCGGGCGCCCAGCTCAATCCAAGACGAAGGCGCGATAGAACGACGGGAGGAGCAGGCAAAACTGCTTGAGCACAGGCCTGAGCCAAGGCATCCGCACGGGCCTCCGAAAAAGCGCATGCTTCTGCACACTCTTCCTCTTTGCAGGACAACGCCGGATGAGGGTACCCATCGGTCGGAAAAAGCAGGTGCAAACATGAAGTAGGAAGGCGGATCAAGTAGATTGGGTTCGGGCCCGCCCAGAGAGTAATACGACGCAGCAAAAGCATATCGTTTCTTGAAGTAGGAAGGCGCTTGAAGTACATTAGTTTCTGGGAGTTCAGAAATACCTACTTTCACGACCGATGGGTACGTAGATCGGAGAGCCCCCAGGTCTGGGGGATGTGTCGGGCACCGCGGCCGTTCTAGGGCGCTCCAGAACCGCTGCGAAAGCGCCCTGGAACGCTCTGCAGCGATTTGTCCTTACAGTCGGGGCGCTGACCCAAGGAACCCTGAATGAGGAACGAGGCTCCTTTTCCATACGTCTAAGGTTCGGCTTCCCACCGAAAACTGAAGGAATACCTTAGGCAAACTGTGAAACAATTAAGGAGCACCGAGCTCCTCCCCAACGAAAAGGGTTCCTTCTTCAGCGCCCCGACGGTATCCTGGACCAGATTCTGCCTCACGTGGTGTTCTCGGCCTTCCGGGGCCGAGAGCTCCTCGAGACCGCCGTGCTGACTCGTTTGGGGGGCGGCCAGGAGGGGGGCCATTACGAGGGGGGACGCAAATGATGGCCGGCGGCATGTGCGCGGCCCAAAGGGGGGGTCCAGGGACGTAATGAAATCCGACAAGGCGCCGCGAAATTTGAGGAAACACCATGGCCCGCGCCAGGATCCCCCCGCCCTATGTGAGCGAGCAACGACATATGTACATGTACGCCCTCCGCGATCTTGAGTGCACGAACGTCCTCGTTCGAACGCCCTCCAGGGGAAGCTAACCGCGTACGTGTACATATGTTGCTGGCCTCTGACTATGGTCATCACCCCCCTCTTGGCCGCCCCCCCGCTCTCGCTCCAGAAGCTGGATGCCCGGGACCGAGCGCCCGTCTCCTCCCTGCGCGCGCCGGCGCCCCTGAAGTGCGGGGGGGCGCGCCTCGACCCCGCTTCGCCACGACGGCCACGGACCCCGAGGGAGGCGCGCCCCTGGACCCCCGGGGCGCTCCCCGCCCAGATGGTCTGGTACCGGAAATTTTCGGTAGCGATTTCGACGCACCCCGAATTTCGGTAGCGACCGAATCTTCGTTTGAGGGCGTTGAAATAGCGGATTTCAGAACGGTCTGATACCGGTATTGGGCGCTACGTTTCGGTATTTCGGTAGCGACCGATCTCTGCGGAGCGCTACCGGAAATTTTCGGTAGCGGACCATCAGGGCGGGACCACCTGACCCGACTCGTGGCGGTCGAACGTCGCCGTGCAGCCACCTGTCCTGCCCCCTCCACCGCGGCGGGGTGCCTGAGGTGGAGGCGGGGTGCAGCCGCGAAGAGGGGAGCAGAGGGAAGACGGGTCGAGGGAAGACGGGGCGGCGAGCCGAACACACGCCTCTTGTGGTGGAGCGGGGTGGAGGTGCGCCTGCCCAGGGCCGGCTCCTCCTCCCGAGGCGTTCTCCCCGGGTGGCCCGCGGAGGGCCTCCCCGTGGCCCGACGCCGCGGCGAGGCAGCGCGCGGCCCCCGCGAGGCGGCGGAGGCGGAAGGCAAGCCCCCTTTAAGGGGCTCGACGGGGCCGCGCGCCCCCCCCCCCCCCCCCCCGGGGCCCGCGGGCCGAGGAGGGCACCGCGCGCCGGCGAGGCCCCGGGCCGCGGCCGGGAGGTGGCCTCGAGTCGGGCCTGTCCCTCCATGCAGGGGGAGAGGCAAACATAGTAAGCGAATGCGATCGGTTTGACTGGGCTGGAGCATTCCGATTTGTTGTTGATTTTTCTGTTTCTTTGGGTTTGTTCGCCCCGCTGAGCCCGAGCTAAAGATGGCCGCACGGGAAGCCGGGGCCGACGCGGAGCCGCCCCGGCCGGCACAGCCCGGGCGCCACGCCAGAGCACGTGCGCGCGGGAGCTCCCCAGAGATCCTTAGGGGAACAAGCGGCGGCAGGAACATCAAAACTCGGAGGTCCGCGCGGATTTCCCAGATCGGCGGTGGACCCTCCTCCCAGGCGCGCGGAGCGCGCCGGGGGTGGTGCCGGAGGCGCCGCCAGGGGGGTTCCAGCGCCGATCCGAGAAATCCGCGCGGACCTCCGAGTTTTTTATGTTTATGCCAAGGTTTGCTCGCGTGATCCTGGCGTTGCAACTCCTTCGCGACGGGCCGTTTCGTCCCCTTCCGGGCCCCGGGACCCTCACAGATCGATGCGGCTCGGAACACGACGCAGAAAGAGAGGGGGTCCCAGAGATCCGACGCCGTGATTTTTTTCCATACTCGGTCCCCCAAAAGTCTCGACCCATTCTAAGACGACGCGAAGATCGGGACAAAATCGGATCGGGATAACTCGAAGTCTCTGAGAATCGGCGGGTTTGGAGGATGTATTGGGCGCCGCGGCCGCTCCAGAGCGTTCCGGAACGCTCTGAGAGCGCTCCGGAACGCTCTGGAGCGATTTATCCCGATCCTAGCCCTGTTTTACACTCCCCAGGACCGGCTTCTCGTCCTGAGTCGTTTTTGGACGGTCCCAGGGCCCGGCGAGGGCCCCTATATAGAGGCCGAAAAATGGGAAAGACCTCCGTCTTGACTTTTTCACTCCAATACGTTGGGCCTCTGGGGCCTGGGGCTCCGGGCGTGCTCCTCTACGCTGCTGCAGCCTCTTATCGCCACGCCGGATCAATCTGCAGGTCTCCCGGCGCCGGCGGCACTCGGTGCGCCGCTCCCCTCGCGGCCCCTCGTTGGGCGGCGAGCCCGGGGGGGCAGTGAGAAAGAGAAGGCCTTCTCAAGGGGCGCGGAACTCCCCCGGCCTCCTGTGAGAAGCCCAGACCTCCAACGCATTGACAAAAAACAGGGCGGAGGCTTTTCTCGATGTTCGGCCTCTATATATATAAATATATATATATATATATATATATATATATATATATATATATATATATATATAGGGGCCCTCGTCGGGACCCAGGGCCGTCAAACAACGGCTCGAGATGAAACACCGGTCCTGGGGAACGGGTCGAGACTTCTGGGGACCGCGCATGGAACAAATCCCGACGTCGGACCTCTGGGCGCTTGCCAGGCCTTAACCCCGAAGGCACGGGAAGCTCCTTCGAAGGCGCGAGGGCTTCTGAGGAGTCCCGCCGCCTTCTGAGAAGGCCTTCTCCTCCTCACTTCCCCCCCCCTTTTGGGCGCCCGAATTATCCGGGGTAACTCGGGTCCGGGGTAACTCGGGTTTGGATTCCCGGAAGAGGAACCCGAATTAGCCCTGACCCGAGTTACCCCTGATGATGTGGGGCTCTGGACGCCCGAGTTATCCGAGGTAACTCGGGTCTGGGGTAACTCGGGTTTGGATTCCCGAAACACGAACCCGAGTTAACCCTGACCCAAGTTACCCCTGATGATTCGGGGCTCTGACCCTTCACACCGCCGCAGGGCCGTCGACCGCCGAGCGCCCGCCGTCGTCGCCGCTGCGGGCGACCGCCCCAGCCGGTGGCACCCACCCGAGCGCCCCCGACCCTGGGGGCAGGCCCCAAGCTGCACTGGTCCGCCTGCTGGGGCAGCTGCCTGCGGCAGCGCGGCCCCCCACGAGGAGCGCTCAGCGCCCCACGGTGTCGCCTAGGCGCCGCCGGCGTCCATTCGCACGGCACCGCGTCAGCCGCCGCCCGCGCAACGGGCTGGCGCTGGGCCGGTGCTCGCCGCCTGCTGGGCCGCCTCCGAGGGCCCGCCCGCTTCGCAGCGCGCTGCACTCTGTTGAGCGTGCGCTGCGACATCTGTAGCACGTCCCCGGCCGGCACGGTCGGATGATGGCTCACCACGTGCCGCCGTCCGACCGCGTGGGCGGGCGCCGTATGCCCGCCCAAGTCCGCCCCGAGGATGGACGCGACCAGGGCGAGCCTCGCCACGAGCTCGGGCTCCGCGGCCCCCGGCCCTGGCGCGTCGCGCTCGGTCGCCGCGGCAGCCGCGCGCAACGCTGCCTGCGCCGCCTCCATAGCGCGCATCTCGACCTCGAGCCCCGCGCATCGGGCCTCGAGCTCCGCCACGCGGCGCAGCGCCTCCGCCAAGCGCCCATAGCGGCCGCCTGGCGCCTGGCCTCCTACCTGGCCCTCCGCACGGGCCACTACGAAGGCTTGGCCGCCGGGGCCACTGCCGGGGGCTGCTCCGCCGCCGCCGCCGCGAGGGCGGCCCTGCACCTGACCGCAGCCATCTCCTCAAACTCCCAGCACCGGACGCCAAATGCCGCGAGGGGAAATGGCAACCAGGGGGCTTGAGACCAGCAAGAGCCAACATGGCTGGAGCCAGAATGGCTACGGAGAAGGAAGAGGAGGAGGAGGAGGAGGAGGAGGAGGAGGAGGAGGAGGAGGAGGAGGAGGAGGAGGAGGAGGAGGGAGGAGGAGGAGGAGCAGGAGGAGAGGAGGAGGAGGAGGAGGAGGAGGAGGAGAAGGAGGAGGAGGAGGAGGAGGGGGAAGAGGAAGAGGGGAGAAGAAACGTGGGGAGGAGGGAGGAGAGGAAGGAGGGGGAGGGGGAGGGAGGGAGGAGGGGGAGGGGGAGGGGGAGGGGGGAGGGGGAGGGGGAGGGGGAGGAGGAGGAGGGGAGGAGGAGGAGAGAGGAGGAGGAGGAGGAGGAGGAGGAGGAGGAGGAGGAGGAGGAGGAGGGAGGAGGAGGAGGAAGGAGGAGGAGGAGGAGAGGAGGAGGAGGAGGAGGAGGAGGAAGGGGAGGAGGAAGGGGAGGAGAGGGAGGAGGAGGAGGAGGAGGAGGAGGAGGAGGAGGAGGAGGAGGAGGAGGGAGGAGGAGAAGGAGGAGGAGCAGGAGGAGGAGGAGGAGGAGGAGGAGGAGGAGGAGGAGGAGGAGGCCAGCCTCGGCCAGCTTGTCGGCGGCCTGCCGCAGGGCGCGGCGCCGCAGGGCGACCTCCCGGTCCGAGGCGCCCTCCTGGGGGGCGGCGCCGCGGCGGCGCTGCGGCGGCGGCGGCCCCGCGCCCGCCCAAGCACTACTGGGCTGCGGGCCTGCTTCGCACGTCCATCAAAGAACGGAAAAATACACAAGAATCAGAACTCGGAGGTCCGCGCGGATTTCTCGGATCGGCGCTGGACCCCCTCCCCGGCGCTCGGAGCTCGCCAGGGGCGGGGCCAGAGGCCACGCCAGGGGGCTCCAGCGCCGATTCGAGAAATCCGCGCGGACCTCCGAGTTATTATGTTAATGTCACTGTTCGCTCCCCGAATCCAGAGCTTGCAATCGAACGCGACACCCAACAATCTAAAACCGTCGCCGCGCGGACGGGAGTGCGAGAGTTTTCGCACGCTTTCCTTGGAAGCGTTGAAGCGAACGCCGTTTGCTTGATCCCATGAGTGGGGATATCTTTGTCCAGGGGGCCTCGCGGGCCTTCCGAGCTGGAGTTTCAATGTTTCGAGCCGGGCGTTTTCGCCTTTCTTCGGGCCCCCGGGCCCTCACAGATCGATATGGCTCGAAAATGAAGCAGAAAGATGGGGCCTACATCCCCGTGAAAAAAATGCAAAACAAAAGTGGCACAATAATGGAAGCCAAAACGATGTTGAATCAGACCAGGCGGGGACCGTCGCACGAAGCGACATCGGCCTGGCAATGTTAACGAAGGACGTCTCGTCTGCATTGCGCGGCGCACGTTTGCCATTCGACTGTGGGAACGAAGCCGCACGGCAACGGCCCTGTGAAGGATTAGTTTGGAAGAGCACCCGGGCATTGAGTGGCGTCCGCCTCCAAATGTCGCCACCGGGCGCGCAAGCCAAAGCATGGCATGTCAATGACCTGGCCCATGGTGCGCGCCTGTGCACGCTGCCAACATTGAAAGGCGAATGTCACTGAATGATCATTTTTGGGCGTTGCCGTGTGCAAGTCATTCAAGACACTCTTGTTGATTTTGTTACAACTTTTCTCCCGGCTGTGTGGGGCCAGGCCCGGGCCAGGCCCTGCAGGCATGATATTTACGATATTGCAGATTTGTCCGCTACGTCGGATCTCAGGGAGGGAGCCCCGGAGGCCTTCGATTAGGTCGGGCATGTCCACCTACAGAACGTTGTTGGGTGAAAAATAATATTCAAAATATACCCAACAAATATTCCAAAATACGCAAAACATCGTCATCGGACTATCTTTTTTAATACTATTGTTGAACACTCGTCCTGTAGAGGGACAGACCCGACTTAAGCCTTCGAAAGATTGACGTCCTCCACCTAGGAGATTGCCCCTCCCCTCTCTGGGGCTACGTTGTTCCCATCGTACTTAAGGACCACATCCCAGAAATAATTTCGAACACCCGGAAAATATCGAAACCGTGACGAACGAGTATCGCCTCCCGGGCCCCGACATGCGAAAACCCTCCAGTCTCGGTACTTTGCTGGTGCTCGAAACTCTTTTTGGTGATCTAAGCTAAAATAAGTTGGAACATCATAACTCTCTGGGGGCCCAACAGCCGTGCCGCGGCAAACGGCGGGGCGGTGACCTCGGCATCTCCCGGGGGACCTCACCGCACGGCCCGCGGCCGGGCCGCTTGGGGACCCATGGTGGCCCCAGTCGTCCAGAAAACGACCCGAGCCCCCAACACCGCGCGACAACCTCGAACCCCCACGAATATTGAGCAGGGGCCGGCCGCCCCGGCATCTCTATAGGCCTACCACGAGAGGTTCTCAGAACCCAGGAGCTGTTCCAGGAACAAAAACAATGCTCTCAGAGCATAAACCCGATATGTTAAAACAAGACGGTCCCAGCCAGAAGCGTTATGAGAACATGTCGTCGAAACCACAACAGGTTCTTAGACCATTCTTCGTGGTAGGCCTATAGACGAGCCTGGACGCTGCGTCACTGCTTGAACCAACGCACCACACGCGGCGTCGCCACCACATCGGTTGATTGGGGCCCCCGACACCCTCGGCCTCCGGGGGTCCGCTTGCGGGCCCCCGGGCCGTCAGACATGAATATCCGTGGCCTTCGCCGCCTTATCCCCGAGCTCCCGCCGCAGGGGCCAACAGAGTAAGAAACCGCGCCTGGGGCTCTAGACTTCACTCGGACGTGTCCCCCTACAGGCGGATTCTGGAGAAAACATGACAAATGTTCAACAAATAGTCAACCGTAGTCAGAACATGATCCAAAAACATCCCCGTACTACCTTTTGACTATTTTCGAATATTCCTCCTGTAGAGGGACAGTCCCGACTTAACTCTAGACCCCATCTTTCTGCTTCGCCTTTCGAGCCCGAACGATCTGTGAGGGTCCCGGGGCCCATACAAAGGCGAAGAAGCGCCCGGCCCGAAAGAATGGGAACGCCAGGATCTCCGGCTTCGCCACCGCCACCGTCTTCGCCGCCGCCTTCGCTGCCGCCTTCGCCGCCGCCGCCGCCGCTGCCGCCGCCCGCCCGCGGAAGTCGCCGCGCCGCGGCCGCCGCCCCGACGCCCAGCCGGGGGGCGCCGTCCCGCCGCCGCCGGGCGGCCTGTGGAGGGGGTCGAGGCCTCTGGGGCCGCGGGCTGAACAAGTTACGCCCCGGGTGGCAGAAGGCCCGGCAGGTTCCGCAGTGGGGGGCGGGGCAGCGGAGAGCGCCAGCCTCGACTGCTCGATCCTCCTCCTCGATGGGAGCTCCTCTGCCTGTCCAAGAACTCCTGCCTGTCGCACCCGGAGACGTGTCGGTAGGGCGGGCCGGGCGGCTCGCCGAAAGCTGCATCCGCATCGATGCTTCTGAAAACCTGAAGATAGCAATCGTCCCACGGATGGAGGATCGTTTTCAACATGTCGCTCTCGCCTCAGCCCCGCGCGCACTGTCTCGAAGTTCGCAAGGAGCTTCACTGATAGAGGGCGGATGGTTTCCAAAGTGTGGCTCTCGCCTGAGCGCCGCGAACGTGCATCTCCAACATGCACAAGAGCTCCACGGAAGGAGGGCGGGCCGTGTTCAAAACGTCGCTCTCGCCCGCGCGCCGTGCGCACTCGTCCTAAAAAGCGTTTGCGAGAGCTTTCGGGACGTAAGACGGGGCGTGATCAAACTGTGGTTCTCGCCGCTTCGCCGCGAACGCTCGCCTGAAAAGTCTGCATGCGCTTCACGGGTGGAAAGCGGGTCGTTTCACGCACGCGGTTCCCACCGCAGCGCCGCGCACACTCGTTCCAGGGGCCTGCAAGGGCTTCACGGATGGCGGGCGGGTGGCTTCATCTGTGTCACTCTCGCCTTCTCGCCGTGCACATTCGTCATAAAAGTTTGCAGGAATTTCACGGATGGAGGACGGGTCGTTTTCAACATGCAGTTCTCGCCTTCGGTTGTTTGCACGCCCTCGAACTAGTGGAGGGCTCAGAAACAGAAATCAAGTTCTACACACCAGTGGATCTGTGTAGGTTGTCTTCGGCGAGCCAATTTTACCCATCAGAACGCGTAGCTTCTACACATCACAAACATGCGTAGAAGAAAAACGCACATGTTACACTTGAAACATACATTTGTAGAAGGGCAAAACGGACTGTGCTTCTACACATCATACAACAACATGTAGAATTGAGACAAACAACTGTAGATCTACAATTCCGGGAATATTTTAGACGGAAACGCTAATTATGAGGGTGTAGCCGCAACCCAATTCTCGCCTAGTCGCCGCCCACATTCGTGTTCAAAATCAAAATACAGTAGTGGAAGCTTATGGCTAACGGGAATAATTCAGGACTGTCAGGGCGCAGTAGTCGCGTTGACTCGCGGTGTTGAAGTCTCACGAGCGGCATTCTGGCATGATGTCAGATCGCCAGGACGCAACCATAAAATTGATTCGCGACTTTGAAATCCAAGACGTGGTGTTTCGACACGATTGAGAATTCCCAGACGTTTGTCTTCAAACGGGCACTTCGAGCAGTGAGTTTAAATTGTTGTATGGACCTATGAAGAGGGAGGTTGGAGGGAGAGTTTGTTGCAACATCGTTGATGCGCCTTGAGTTTGCACTGGTCCTCCTCCTTCTCCTCCCCCTCCTGGATCCTCCTCGATCCGCCTCGGCCCTGGGTCCTCGATCCTCCCTCGCGTCCTCCTCGATCCTCGAGCCTCACCTCCTCTTCCTCCTCGATCCTCCTTCTCGATCCTGATCGACCCTCGCTCCTCGAGCCCCGAGCCTCCTCCACCCGCACTCCCCATCCACGCGCCGAGCCCATCTTCGAGCGAACCGCGCGGCAGGGGAGCGCTGCACCCGCGAAGCGAGGAGCCGGCAGGGCCGAGCTCACGCCTCCTGGGACGGACCCTGCGCCACTGCTGGAGGCCTGGGGGTGGGCACCAGCACCAGCACAGGGGTGGGCTGCCTCCACAGGGGGAAGGTGGTCCTAGATTTCGGTGCTGGTGGTAAGACTTCGGCCACCCTGGCAGCCAGAACATTACCACCGTCACCGAGATCGGGATCTACCTCCCTCGGTGGAGGCACGCCGCTGAGGTTGGTGTTGGCGTCACCCTCTAGGCCTGCGCCCTTGGCCACAGCACTGGCGGCACGCGCCCCGATCAAAACCACCCGAGCACGAGCCGCACCGCCCAGTCGGGGCGGTGACCTCAGGAGCCCAAAAATAAGGAACGAGGCCCCTCTTTCCCATAAGTTAAACTTGGATTTCCCATGAGAAGACCTAAAAAAAAACAAGAAAACAGGGCAAGCTGCAGAAGGATCAAGGAACACCCGGCCCCTCCACCAACGAAGAGGGCTCCTCCTTCAGCGCCCCGACTGTGCCAGGAAGACCGCCAAATGGAGAACGAGACAGTTCTTCTGGCAATGGCGAGCCCCAGCCACGCGCAGCTTCCCCGGCCTCCGTGGGAGCAGCGCCCGAAAAAACTGGAGCCCCTCCCGAACCCCCAAAAGCGGTCCTCACTTCAGCGTGTTGGCTGCAGCGCGCTTCGGATTGGCGCGTGGGACACGACAACCGCTTCCGTGGATCTGTGCTGGCCCAGGCAGCGGGGAGCCATCGTTCGAACCTGCTGGACCAGGAGTGCCGACCCTGGATAGGCTGGTTATTTTCGAGGCCCGCCAGGAAGCATGTACTGCCCCACGAGGACTTCTACAGAACGGAAGTTCATTCTGATTTGAGATTCTCCCCAATGAAACACGACGCCCGCACAGACGCATCGAGCACTATGATATGAGAGGGTCATCCTTCGACAGATGCCCATGTGCACACTCGACGTGAGACAAGGAAGCGCGACAGACGAGGCGCGGCCGACAAGGTGGCGACGAGTGTCGGCGCCTCGGCACCGAGTGATACGGCTGCCTAGAGAGAAACAACAATATATTCCGCCCTGCCCTGCCAACCAGGCCCCCGAGAGGCTCCCAAGAGGACCCCACAAGGCTCCCAAGAGGCCCCCAAGAGGCCCCATAATTCCTCCCCCGAGGCCCCCGAGAGACTTCCCAAGAGACCCCAAGAACCATCCCTGAGGACTCTGGCCCACGTCAGCGTCGTCGTTGACGCCGCCGCCGCCGGCGCCGCCGCTTTCGCGATATCTGTTTGTATATATATATATATATGCATATATACATATATATATATATATGCACACAAAGACCGACCACAACGATGTTCAAAACGCGTTGGCGTAGAACGGAAAACAACATTAAGGCAACAACCAAGCTAAACAAAGTTGTGATCGGTCCTTGTATAAATATATGTGTATTTATGTACACACCTATATATATATATATATGTGTGTGTGTGTCTGTGTGTCTGTGTGTCTGTGTGTATGTGTGTATGTGTGTATGTGTGTATGTGTGTGTGTGTGTGTGTGTGTGTGTGTGTGTGTGTGTGTGTGTGTGTGTGTGTGTGTGTGTGTGTGTGTGTGTGTGTGTGTGTGTGTGTGTGTGTGTGTGTGTGTGTGTGTGTGTGTGTGTGTGTGTGTGTGTGTGTGTGTGTGTGTGTGTGTGTGTGTGTGTGTGTGTGTGTGTGTGTGTGTGTGTGTGTGTGTGTGTGTGTGTGTGTGTGTGTGTGTGTGTGTGTGTGTGTGTGTGTGTGTGTGTGTGTGTGTGTGTGTGTGTGTGTGTGTGTGTGTGTGTGTGTGTGTGTGTGTGTGTGTGTGTGTGTGTGTGTGTGTGTGTGTGTGTGTGTGTGTGTGTGTGTGTGTGTGTGTGTGTGTGTGTGTGTGTGTGTGTGTGTGTGTGTGTGTGTGTGTGTGTGTGTGTGTGTGTGTGTGTGTGTGTGTGTGTGTGTGTGTGTGTGTGGTGTGTGTGTGTGTGTGTGTGTGTGTGTGTGTGTGTGTGTGTGTGTGTGTGTGTGTGTGTGTGTGTGTGTGTGTGTGTGTGTGTGTGTGTGTGTGTGTGTGTGTGTGTGTGTGTGTGTGTGTGTGTGTGTGTGTGTGTGTGTGTGTGTGTGTGTGTGTGTGTGTGTGTGTGTGTGTGTGTGTGTGTGTGTGTGTGTGTGTGTGTTCCGCCCCGTCCTGCCAACCCCGCCCGGTCCTTCTCCTGGCACTCCTTCAGGTGGCGCTCGAGGGCCTCCACCTGCTCCTTGGCCGTGTCCTGGCAGGGAGGGCCCCGTGTGCGAAGCTAGGTCAATGCCTCGCTCTCCTGGGGCTTCGCTGTGTTCCTGCTCGTTAGCATTTGTCACGCGTGCGGAGCTACACTGCCAATGCCGCACTCTCCTGTGGCTTTGCTGCGTTCCTGCTCGCAACGCACACCGCCCGAGACGGCGCAGAGCTTGAGAGATCCACCTAGGCCTCCCCCTGCCACGCCTGCCTCCCGCTCCTTCGGCCCTCTCGCCTTCCCTCAGGGACGAAGGAGACGGGAAGGGGGGAGGATCACGACGAGGCACACGGGAAGGAGGAGGGGAAGGCCCGAAATGCATACTCAGGGCGAAGAGGACGACCGTGGGGGGTGAGATGACGCTACGGATGGATATGCATCCCTGCCTCCGTCGCGGCTTTGGGCTCACACTCTCCTTGGCCACCTCCTTGCTTCCTCATCCGCCCTCGCTTTGCCACGAGGATACAGCCGGGCCAAGGCCAGAAGAAGATCCCCCAGTAGCATGAGACCCTCCGCCGGCCAAAACAGGCAGAACAGCTGAGGCGACCCTCCCCAGTATGTACAATAACATTCAACAAGCACGAAGAACACTGGTGGGGAAACCAAAAGGTACCGATACCGCTACTCCCCGGACCTCTCCCAGGGTGCGTTCTGACCACAATTTCGAAGCGAATCCAGCGGTGGCCACGGGGCCTCCCAGGATGCCCAAAAAAGGGAAAACGGCCGAAGGGTAGAGGTACGGGTACCTGTTCCTCCTCCGACCCTCCCCGAACCGACCTTGTTCCCAGACCTCGGTCTGGCTGCAGCGGTTCCTGCACGGAGCGGGTCCTTTTCTCGTCATCGCTCGGACGTCCATTCCCTGTGTTTTCTTCGGTGCCGTGGGTCGCTTTTTCGCCAAATGGTCCTGGCCGAAGGGAAAATGCACACGTCGATGGTCCTCGCCGAAGGAAAAATGCACACGTCCGAGCGATGTCAAATTTTGCCCCCGCGGCGTCCCCCGGGCCTGCTTTTTTTTCCATCCCGGGGCCGCCTGTTTTTTTCCATCCCGGGGGCCGCCTGGCTTCGGGCGGTCTCCTGGGCCCGTGCAGAGAGGGCCCGGCAGCCCGACAAAGGGTGGAAGAACAACCCACGGAGCCGCTATCTGAGCATTTCCTTAGGGTGGAGGGCGCAAGGTGAAATCTTAGGAGGCAACTACTGGGAGGTTTTCATCGGAAAGATTAAGGAGGATTAAGCCCCATTTGGGAGCGGTTATGCCGGAAAGGGCCTCGGACCAAGCAGGATTCAGCTGGGGATTAAGCCGGATTGAGCGGGATTAAGCGGGATTAAGCCGGACTTCGGACCAGGGCGAAAACAGAATTTGACCTCCCAGGAGTTGCATCCGAAGAAATCCATATGGGCTTTTGCACCTCGAAAGTCGATCCATCGGGCCTGTCCCTCTACAGGAAGAGCTTGGACGAAAAATAAAGAAAGAGTCAAACACTAACCCAAACGTACTCAAAAGTAGTTAAAAAAATCGTCCCCAGACTATTTCTTTACTATTTCTGAAGCTTCCCCCTGTAGAGGGACACGCCCGACTCGATCCAAGGCCCCTGCGTTTCGTGCGGACCGCCTGCCGCCCCCCCCTGGCTCCTGCAGGCCGGTCTGCTCGCGCTGCTGGTCCTGGAGCTCCCTGATCTCCGTCCTGTACCTGCCGAGGCGACAGCAAGAGGAAGGACGGAGCGTGGAGGAGGAGGAGGAGAAGGAGGAGGAGGAGGAGCGTGGAGCGTGGAGGAGGAGGAGGAGGAGGAGGAGGAGGAGGAGGAGGAGGAGAAGCGTGGAGGAAGAGGAGGAGGAGGAGGAAGCGGAGACGGTGGCAGGGGAGGAACAGGAAGGGGAGGAGGAGAAGCGACGAGGAAGAGGCGAGGAGCTTGGGAGGCAGCGGGTAGGGGCAGAAGAAGAAAAAGAGAAGGAAAGGCAGCACTACACACACAAGGAAATGAGGAGGAGAGATGATACTGACAGTGGCACGTACTGAACTATCAACGATAAAGAGCAAGGTGCTCGAGATGTAGCTTCGGGGACGTGCTCTCCTGCGGCAGAGGTGAAAGGAAGAGTGTACCAACCCCGCCCGCTGCACCAACCCCCCACTGGATCCATCGGCGGAGCTCGCGTGCAAGGGACCTGGCTTCCTCAGGGCAAGAAGGAAAGAAAGAGGCTGGACCGCGAGCGAGCGGGGTGGGAGAATTACAGTATTACAGTCATAGCGACGCCATCCAGTTTTCCGCCAGCGCCCTGCACGCCAGTGCCCATGGTCTGGCCACTGAGGCCAGCCTCCCAGGACCCGAAACTAGAAAGGCACCTTCGAGACCGGATGGTTGCCCTCCAGGATGAGATCTATGGCAGCCCTGGCCCCTCTGGCCATCTTGACAGGCTACCTACAGACTCCTTTCAACAGGGGCCCAATCCGTTGGCTCGAGTAGGAACCACAATTCAAACAAAACAAAAAAAGGCCCTTCGTTTGCATTCGATGCCCGCGGGCCGTGAAACTGGCAACCTCTGGTGTGTCCTGTTCGCTTCCTGGCCTAACTCGCCCCACCCAAGCCGCAACGTGCCCCCAGCCCACTCCAGACTCTGGGGTGGACGGAGCCCCATTGACCGAAGTACCCTTGAGTGGCCACGGCCCAGGACCAGACGTGGCGGGAGCAGGCCCGCGAATATTGACGGGAGCCTGTCGAGATCAGAGGCATCCCAGATGGAGTCCAAGTAGATGGGTTCGGAGGATCGCGCCGCATCGCCGATACATCGGCGATGCATCTGCGATGCATCGCCGACGTCAGCGATGCATCGGGGACGCCGGCGTGCAGAAGACCGGGCTCCACATCGAGCCGACTCGCCGATGCATCGGCGAGGCGGCGCGATCCTCCGACCACATCTGCTCCGACCCCATCTGGGAGGCTGCCCTCTCGGCAACCGAATCGACTCCGCAGGATGGGGGCCGGAGGAGGAGGAGGAGGAGGAGGAGGAGGAGGAGGAGGAGGAGGAGGAGGAGGAGGAGGAGGGAGGAGGAGGGGGAGGAGGAGGAGGAGGAGGAGGAGGTGTCGAGCGCCGGCAGATGACACGACTGGTGCCCCTGGCCCCCCGAAAGGGCGCCAGGCTCTCCGAGACCTCCATCGGCCCGCGGGGGCCCAGCCAGGGCCATGCACCCCCCCCCCCCCTCCTCCTCCCTCCTCCTCCTCCTCCTCCTCCTCCTCCTCCTCCTCCTCCTCCTCCTCCTCCTCCTCCTCCTCCTCCTCCTCCTCCTCCTCCTCCTCCCTATTCCCCCCCCTTTCGTTCGGCCCGAGACACGTCGCCGATAGGTCGGCGACAGGCCGCCCCCGCCTGGGCTGGGTCGGACCGCGAACTCGCAGCAAATGCCATCGGAAACGGATCGGACCGCGAGCGACGCGTCCCGGGTCCAGTCGACATCAGATCGCCGCGCCCGGCTCTGGCCGGCCCCGACTGATATGCCAGCGAGCCGAGCGAGGCTTCAGAGGCCCAAAGACACACACACGTAAAGACACACAAACAAAAATCTTCAATCTTTTCTACGTTTTTGTCTCCCCCCCCCCCACACACTTCCCATACTTTCCTATATTTTCTGGGGAATCGACGATCACTTGTGTCTGTGTGTTGTTTCTCCTGAGAGATCGGGTCGAGTCGGAATCGCGGCCTCAGCCAGCGATTCGAATCGCATCGAACCGGACCGCAGGCGGCAGCGCCCGGTCCCAGGCATCCGACGCCTTGGTTCTTCAGTGCTGACATCCTGGAGCTCTCGACCCCGCCCTCGAGATCTGCCGCAGTCTGCCTCTTCTTCCACGGGTCGCGCTTCCTCGCCCCCAGAGCTATGTCGGGCATGTCCCCCTACAGAGGGAATTTGGACGAACAGAAATCAAATAATATTCAGAAATAATGAAATACAGCGAACAAATCGTGCCCGTGCTACTTTTTAACTATTTTTGAATGTCCCTCCTGTAGACGGACGGGCCCGACTGAACCCCAGAGGCCAGAAACCCGGGCCGCGTAGCTTCGCGCAGCGCGCGAGGAGCTGCGCGCCCCCGCGCCCCCACACCCCCGCCTGCTGGAGAAAAGGGCAGCTCTCCGGCACAGGCCGCGACGCGCAGGGCACGAGTCTGGCTCCGCACCCCTGCGGGGGACCTGGGAGACAGCCCCTCGGACGCCGAGATCGCGGAACAGACCACGCTCCGCCTGAGTGCTGCTGTTCCTTTCTACATCTCGGGCAGGGAGGTCGACTGAGCACGATCGCCCTGCCACCCAAAAAACTTATTGGCTCGGTCGTCGCGCTCATGAAGCAGCATGCTGCGTCTCCTTCTGCTAGCTTCGACGAAGACATCAATGTCGGGGCGAATTTTGTCTGCAGTCGACCCCCCGACTCGACTCCTCACGGCGTTGCGGGGCCTGGGCCCTCCCTCCTCCCGCAAGGCCATCCGTCCCCGGACCTGGCCCCGGGCGCTCTCACTGGCCCGGCACTCCGAGCCGCGGCCGGCCGATGGCCACGCGATTGCGGGCAAGGGAAGCCCCAGAGGAGACGGGAGACGCACAAGCGAACGTCCCTCTCTTCCCCCTCCTCCTCCTCCACAATTACTCAATATGAATACTACTCTCCCTCTTCCCCTGATGGCGTCCTGGGAATATTCGACCCCCCCCCGCGTACTGTTTTTTTACACACAGGATTCCCGGGAGTTGGGTTTTCGCCTGCGTTTTTTTTCAAAATGCTGCTCTCGCTGAGGCGCTGGCCTCATTTCTGCTCCCGAATCGTTCCGAATCGTGCTCCCGCTGCAGCGTGGGCCTCATTTTCGGATCGGTGTTTTGCCTCCGTCGTTCAGGATGGCGTTCTCGCCCCAGCGCGGGCCTCTTTCTCGCGCGCCCATCCGCCCGCCACCACCGCGCCGCACCACGCCCCGCCCCGCCGCACGCACACCCACCGCCACTTCCACCCACCAACGCACGCACGCACGCACGCGCACCACCATCGCGCACCCACCACCACCACCGCACTACCCCACCCACACACCGCACACACCACACACACACGCACACGCACGCACACGCACACACGCACGCACGACACGCGTCACGCACACAGAAACGCAGCGCCATGGTAAGGGATGGGAGGGAGGGGTACACAGTGACGTACGCAACGCACGTCACCACCACCCACTACGCACACGCGCGCGGAGCCACAGGTCCGCTACGACACGCGTCCGCGGATCGAGAAAAGCAGCGCCATGGTAAGGGATGGGAGGGAGGGGTAGGATGTCAGATGTTGACGCGAGCGCACCTAACTTGTTCCTCCTCCCCCTCCCCCTCCCCCTCCCCCTCCTCCTCCTCCTCCTCCTCCTCCTCCTCCTCCTCCTCCTCCTCCTCCTCCTCCTCCTCCTCTCCGTGCCGAAGGTGTGCATGGCCGCAGTCCGGTGTTTTCGGGGAGGACGCACGGGGCGGCCTGTAAGGAGATTGGGGATCTCCGAAGAGCACCTCCCCTGAGCCCACTGGGGTTTCGCCACCAGGGCGACACAGGCCAGCAGGTTGTCGATCGGCATGTTTGTTCGACACATGTATTTGGACATGTTCATGGGAATGATATCTTTGAGGGTCGCTTTACGCTACTCCGAACCCGATCCCCAGCCACGCCGTTGACATGTTGACAGTGCCAAGGCCATATCTCAAGGGCAGAGCGGAATGCACAAGCTAAGGGCAAGAGGGAAGGTCGAGAGTGGGATGGGGCGAATTCCATTCCCCAGCCACGCCGGGGGGGGGGGAATGAAGAGCGTGGGCTGGGGCGAATTCCGTTCCCCAGCCACGCCAGGAGGGGGCATCTGGGTAGGTTTGTCGAGCGTGGGTTGGTGCGAAAGAGTGCCACAGAAACTGCAGCAAATTTCTGCCTGGCACCTGAGACGCCCATCACCTCACCCAGCGGTGAATGATTACATGTACAATTGCCGGATCAAGGAGAGAAGGTAGCCCTTGGGCCGTTGTCAGCATCATCTTTGGTCGTTGTTAATGCACCCGCGCATCCTTCTGTACCCGCGAAGGGTTCGGGTCCTTACTTGCAAAGCCTCGATTTTGGGATTTGCGTCTCCAGGCTGTTCCCGGAAGCGCCAGAAGCACCCCTCTTCCTCTATCCAAATAAAGTTACGGCTCCCCTAACTCCGTTGGTTACAGCGATGAGCGTGGGCTGGGGCGACTCTCATTCCCCAGCCACGCCGAAGAGGGTGAGATTGGGACAACCCCGTCGATTTACGGTATCCCAGCAGCGGTATACCACATAGAAGCGAGAACGATCCCCGAGTAGGACCCCACCCCCAGACACGCAGAGGGGAGTAGTAAGGTAGGTGCAGTAGTTGCCATGTTGATAGTGCGCAAGCCATAATTGATACCAAAGGACAATGCGATGCGGTTGTGATGTGATGCTATGCGACCCGCATTCCAGCCTTCCAGCCCTGATGCCCTATGGCCTATGGGGCGGTCCTCCCAGAGGGCAGGCGTATAGGACACGCAGTCCCAGCTATGGGCTATGTGACACACAGCCCTGATAAATTAAATGGGACGCACAGTCCCTGTTATGGGACACACAGTCCTGGCAAATGGGACGCGCAGCCCCTGTTATGGGACACACAGTCCTGGCAGATGGGACGCGCAGTCTCAGTGATGGGACACACAGTCAATGGAACGCACAGTCTCGATTGATGGGACACGCAGTCCGCATTGGAGGATGTCCCTTGCAAATATGGAAGAAGCGCCTCTTGTCTGGTATTGCGTTATCTGGTCTCCTCCTCCTACTGCTCCTCTTCCTCCTCCTATTCCTCCTCCTCCTCCTCCTCCTCCTGGCCCCGTCCCCCAGCCACGTCGTGGAGGAGTAGCCAGGTAGGTTCATACTTTGACATGTTGGTAGTTCGCAGACCATAGTAGGCCGCAACAGGCCTTTAGGTCTGCGCAGTAGCACGCGGGCCATAGGTGGCCGCATCAGGCATGGGGGGTGGGGGGCTTACCAGCCACCGTACAAAGGACCCGCGTGTAGGCCATGGGTGGCCATGGGCCGTGCAGTGGAGGGCATTGGCGCGAGTGTTGCACAGCATAGGCGTGGTAGTAGGCGCATCTTAGTAAGTGTTGCAGTCATGGGGGTACGGTGATCGGCACGGGGCAACTAATTGTGCTTCACCGTCGTGGGGCGGCCCTCCTCCGGGAAGAGGCCAGGCAGTTGTAAACCATCCTGCTCCACAGCCGTGGGGGGACCTTACTCATGCATTCCAGGTTACATCCCACTTGAATCAGCATTGCATGTCAAACAGGTTGCACCACGCAGGGTAGCATGATTTAGGTTGCAGATAGTTCAGTGCTCTCTGATGTTTGAGTTGGAATTGGAATTGAACACAGCATGCCACCATTGTTAGGGCACGAAGCGGTTGAAGAAGGGGCGGGCAGAGCCACGGTTGTTCACACGTGCCTCCATCGGATAGGGTATCGCGAATCGACTGAATGATCATCCATGGCGATCGTGCGTATAGCGCTCGTACAGTGTGGGTCCACCACTGCTGCGGTGCCTCTTGGTTGGTTAGAGCATGCGGACGGTGTTGAAAGTGTTGGGGGATTACGTCACGAGGCTGCACTTAGCAAAATGGGGTCCCCCCTGCTCGAGGGGGGGGAACTTTGTTAACATCTAGCTTGGCCGAAAACGGTCCCCCAGCGTTGCATTTGATCGAAAGGGGGGCAATGTTGTTAACATCTAGCTTGGCCGAAAACGATCGCCCAGCATTGCGTTTGAGTAGGTTAGCTCCGAAACAGTCATCCCACGAAGAGGGATAAATGATGCGGGGCCTCATTTAGGACTGAGAGCGTTGTGATGGGGGTGCGGGAATTATTGTGGAGAGTGTTCCGTAGCTGCTCGGTTTCCTCCTCCTCCACTTCGCCCTTCCCCTATTCCTCCTCCTCCTCCTCCTCCTGGCCCCGTCCCCCAGCCACGTCGTGGAGGAGTAGCCAGGTAGGTTCATACTTTGACATGTTGGTAGTTCGCAGACCATAGTAGGCCGCACCAGGCCTTTAGGTCTGCGCAGTAGCACGCGGGCCATAGGTGGCCGCATCAGGCATGGGGGGTGGGGGGCTTACCAGCCACCGTACAAAGGACCCGCGTGTAGGCCATGGGTGGCCATGGGCCGTGCAGTGGAGGGCATTGGCGCGAGTGTTGCACAGCATAGGCGTGGTAGTAGGCGCATCTTAGTAAGTGTTGCAGTCATGGGGGTACGGGGATCGGCACGGGGCAGCTAATTGTGATTCACCGTCGTGGGGCGGCCCTCCTCCGGGAAGAGGCCAGGCAGTTGTAAACCATCCTGCTCCACAGCCATGGGGGGACCTTACTCGTGCATTCCAGGTTACATCCCACTTGAATCAGCATTGCATGTCAAACAGGTTGCACCACGCAGGGTAGCATGATTTAGGTTGCAGATAGTTCAGTGCTCTCTGATGTTTGAGTTGGAATTGGAATTGAACACAGCATGCCACCATTGTTAGGGCACGAAACGGTTGAAGAAGGGGCGGGTACCGCCACGGTTGTTCACACGTGCCTCCATCGGATAGGGTATCGCGAATCGACTGAATGATCATCCATGGCGATCGTGCGCATAGCGCTCGTACAGTGTGGGTCCACCACTGCTGCGGTGCCTCTTGGTTGGTTAGAGCATGCGGACGGTGTTGAAAGTGTTGGGGGGATTACGTCACGAGGCTGCACTTAGCAAAATGGGGTCCCCCCTGCTCGAGGGGGGGGAACTTTGTTAACATCTAGCTTGGCCGAAAACGGTCCCCCAGCGTTGCATTTGATCGAAAGGGGGGCAATGTTGTTAACATCTAGCTTGGCCGAAAACGATCGCCCAGCATTGCGTTTGAGTAAGTTAGCTCCGAAACAGTCATCCCACGAAGTGGGATAAATGATGCGGGGCCTCATTTAGGACTGAGAGCGTTGTGATGGGGGTGCGGGAATTATTGTGGAGAGTGTTCCGTAGCTGCTCGGTTTCCTCCTCCTCCCCTTCGCCCTTCCCCTATTCCTCCACCTCCTCCTCCTCCTGGCCCCGTCCCCCAGCCACGTCTTGGAGGAGTAGTCATGTAGGTTCATGCTTTGTCATTTTGGTAGTTCGCAGACCATAATCGGCCGTAACAGGCCTTTAGGTTTGTGCAGTAGCACGCGGGCCATAGGTGGCCGCATCAAGCATGGGGGTGGGGGGCTTACCAGCCACCGTACAAAAGGGCCCGCGTGTAGGCTATGGGTGGCCATAGGCCGTGCAGTGGAGGGCATTGGCGCGAGTGTTGCACAGCATAGGTGTGGTAGTAGGCGCATCTTAATAAGTGTTGCATCCGTGGGAGTACGGGGATTGGCACGGGGCAGCTAATTGTGCTTCACAGTCGTGGGGCGGCCCTCTTCCAGGAAGAGGCCAAGCAGTTGTAAACCATCCTGCTTCACAGCCGTCGGGGGACCTTACTCGTGCATTCCAGGTGACATCCCGCTTGAATCAGCATTGCATATCAAACAGTTTGCACCACGCAGGGTAGCATGATTTAGGTTGCAGATAGTTCAGTGCTTTCTGATGTTTGAGTTGGAATTGGAATTGCACACAGCATGCCACCATTGTTAGGGCACGAAGCGGTAAAACATTACCCGTGCCTTAAACGACAGCCGTGACAATCCTCCTCCTCCTCCTCCTCCTCCTCCTCCTCCCCCTTCGCCTCCTTCGCCTCCTCCTCCCCCCCTCTGGACCAGCCCCCCCGACAGGGCGAAGCCACGACGAGGATAAGTGAGCGTGTTCTTGTTCGGCGTTTCGGCGTTTTGGGCGGAAGGGGGAGGGAGGGGGGGGGAGGGGGGGGGGGATCTGGCTCCGGACCTCTGCTCAGCGCGGCTGCTTGCGACAGCGCGTGCTGTGGGGAAGGGGCTCCGCCTGCCCGAAGCAGGCGCAGCAACAACAGGCAGGGTCTGCTCCTTGGGGGCGGGGGGGGAGCCCGCGCCGATCGGCGAAGCAACGAGTGAGAAAACGATCACCAACAGCCCGCCGGCCTCCTGCCCGGTGGGAGCAAGCGGAAGGCGACGCCGCCACCGCCCAAGACTAAGGAGGGGGGGTCTTCGCTGCGGTCTGGTGCCGCTGCTCTTCGGCGCCCCGCCCGCTTTTCTCTCTCCCACCTCCCGCTCGGAGGGACATCGTGGACCTCCTCTCCGGCGCTGGCCCTGGTGGTCGCAAGGCTCGTCCAGATGTGGCGCCGATGCGTCGGGAAAGCCGCAGAAGCTGGAAATATCAGCCAGCGCACGCGACGCCCACGAGGCGCCCACGGCAGGACAAATAAGAACCCCCCTTTGATCAAGATGACTGACGAATACGATGTATCTTCTCCATCTTCTTCTAGCTCAGGGGATCCCTCCACGAGGAGTTTCGGGCGGGGCATCCCCTGACGCTGCCAGGCGACATGGCGGCGTGCGCGGCAGCGCGCCCTTGTTAGCCACAGCGGAGCGCGGGCAGCACGCCGCTCTCCAGTGCAGTTGCAGCTGGCGTCACCTCCTGTGAGGCACAACAGGTTGGTGAGGGGGCAAACTATGGCTTGAGCCTTGAGCCGAACGCGCGAGGCGACATGCGCTGACGACCTCTGGGCGCCCACGCCCAGTGACCGACCGTCCCGGCATTCCTACGGGCATACCATGACATGTTCTTCGAACGAAAGAATGCTCTAGACAGAAACATAATGCTCTTAGAACATGAGAGCAGCATGCTGAAAAATGATTTGAGGGAGTTTCTGTGGAACTCACGTCATCCTCACCCCCGGCGCGAAGAGCACGAGCCCAGAGCGGCCTCCGGCACCGTTTCCGGACGGATCCGCTGGATCCGCTGGATCCGCTGGATCCGCTGGATCCGGTGACGAATCCCAAACCGGCGCCCTCGCCTGAGACATCCTCACAAAACGGGCCCCGGGGGGGATGCCCAGAGGAGCCCAGAGCGGCCTCCGGCACCGTTTCCGGACGGATCCGCTGGATCCGCTGGATCCGCTGGATCCGGTGACGAATCCCAAACCGGCGCCCTCGCCTGAGACATCCTCACAAAACGGGCCCCGGGGGGGATGCCCAGAGGAGCCCAGAGCGGCCTCCGGCACCGTTTCCGGACGGATCCGCTGGATCCGCTGGATCCGGTGACGAATCCCAAACCGGCGCCCTCGCCTGAGACATCCTCACAAAACGGGCCCCGGGGGGGATGCCCAGAGGAGCCCAGAGCGGCCTCCGGCACCGTTTCCGGACGGATCCGCTGGATCCGCTGGATCCGGGATCCGGTGACGAATCCCAAACCGGCGCCCTCGCCTGAGACATCCTCACAAAACGGGCCCCGGGGGGGATGCCCAGAGGAGCCCAGAGCGGCCTCCGGCACCGTTTCCGGACGGATCCGCTGGATCCGCTGGATCCGGGATCCGACGAATCCCAAACCGGCGCCCTCGCCTGAGACATCCTCACAAAACGGGCCCCGGGGGGGATGCCCAGAGGAGCCCAGAGCGGCCTCCGGCACCGTTTCCGGACGGACGACCTGACTGCATAACACGCCTGGATATGCCGACGGGGGCGAAGGAGGAGGAGGAGGAGGAGGAGGAGGAGGAGGAGGAGGAGGAGGAGGAGGAGGAGGAGGAGGGGGCAGGCGAGGGAGCCCCGGCCCTGGGGGAGGGGCCCTGAGGGAGCCCTGATGGGCTTCCGGCACCATGGAGAGGTCCTGTGGGGCGGCCGCCCCTTCTTCTCTCGGTCGTTTCCCTCTCGCCCAGAAGCGCGCGCCCCTTCTTCTATATATATATATATATATATATATATATATACAGAAACTCCCGATCAACCGCAGAGCGGCGGATGTTTGTAATAGTAGTAACGAACAAAAACACTGCCCAAACCAGAAAATGCTCTGGCAACATCTTGTGCAAACGACAAAAGCTTATTAGAAGAGTCTTCAGGCAAATCAGGGCGCTTCGTCACTGCTTGAACGATGACGTCCTTCTGAGTCCTGCTGGCTCAGCTCTCCGAGCCGCGTCCGGCCATGGCCTCGAGGGCGCACCGGGAGGTCCAAAAGGGGTGAAAGACACAAAACAACTCGCCGTCCACCATGCTGCTGGTGGGCGCAGGGGAAGACGGCACCACCACCACCAAGGTCAAGGGAAAACGACACCACCACCGCCTTCTATAGCTGGGGACGCGTAAACACGGATTAGCTATCCATATCCATGGATTTGACCCGCGGTCGCCAAACCCGTGGATCGGGGGAGGCGCCGTCGCCAAAATGCGGCCAATGGCCAGTGCCGCCTCGCTCGGCGGCGGAAATCCGCGATTTCCTATGGAAACGGGACCCGTCGCTAGTCCAAATCCCTTATTTATCGTCCCCAGGTCCGGTTTTTTAAGGCGTATTTTTTGTAACTGGGGGGGGTCCGGTTCATTCAAGCGCTTCCTGTGGATTGGAGCTTCGGGGGTCCGGTTTATGAAGGCGCCCCGTCGAAGAGGGGGGGTCTCGAATATCGGGTCGCACGTGGAAGGGGGTTCGGTTTTTTAGCGGGGGGCGATTGACAAGGGCTTTGGAGTAGTCCACGCCCCTTGATCCACGTGTGCGATCTGGACGCAACTAAGGGAACAAACATTGGCATAAACGTAGAAACTCGGAGGTCCGCGCAGATTTCTCGGATCGGCGCTGGACCCCCCCTCCCTGGCGCGCGGAGCGCGCCAGGGGCGGCGCCGGAGGCGCCGCCTGTGGGCCCCAGCGCCGATCCGAGAAATCCGCGCGGACCTCCGAGTTGTTATGTTTATGTCACTTTTTGTTTCCCTAGTTGCGTCCCCGCTTGAGCGATGTGCCGCCCTCTCGAGTCCTGCCCAGCAGTTCTCCCTCCGCGCCAGGCAGCTCTGCCTCCGGGCGCGGGCGCCCGCCCTTGGCACAGGGCGGCCGCCGCGCCCCCCCGAGTGACAACAAGCGCGGCAGGCGCGCCTGGGGTCGGCGACTCCGACGGGCGCCGTGGCTTGCAGAGGGCGTGGTTTGCAACCGGCACCCTGGGGTTCGGTCGGGCATGTCCTCCTACAGGCGGATTTTGGAAGGAGATTGAACCATATGCAAAATGTCCTCAAAGATAATCCAATGTTTTTTTCTTCCATATAAAAACAAATGCAAATGCTGACGGAGTTCCACACATAAGGATGTTGAGGGTTTCGTGGGGCCAGTGAGGCAAAATCATAGCAAAATGAATGGTAGGGCCATCGCAACGGCACGTAGGAAAGAAAGGGCAGACGAAGGCAAGGAGGGGGAGCAGCAGGGAGGAAAACGACGGCTGTTCAGGAAGCGCTTTTGCCCCTGGAGGAGTGGGAGGGGCACGAAGCCTTAGAAATAACATGGGTTGCGAATACCCTCCTCGCTCAGGCGGGGCCTCCCTGGAGGAGTGGGAGGGTCACGAAGCATTCTAAGTAACATGATTTGGGAATGCCCTCCTCGCTCATGCGGGGCCTCCCTGGAGGAGTGGGAGGGGCACGAAGCATTCTAGATAACATGGCTTGCGAACGCCCTCGCTCATGCGCGGCCTGCCTGGAGGAGTGGGAGGTTCACGAAACATGTTGAATAGCATGGTTTGCGAGAATGCTCTCCTCGCTCAGGCGGGGCCTCATCGGAGGAGTGGGAGGGGCACGACACCTCATACATATCATGGTTTGCGAATGCCCTCCTCGCTCAGGCGGGGCTTCCCTGGAGGAGTGGGAGGGGCACGAAGCCTTAGAAATAACATGGGATGCGAATACCCTCCTCGCTCAGGCGGGGCCTCCCTGGAGGAGTGGGAGGGGCACGAAGCATGCTAAATAACATGGTTTACGAATGCCCTCCTCGCTCAGGCGGGGACTCCATAGAGGAATGGGAGGGGCACGAAACCAGATAAATAGCATGGTTTGCGAATGACCTCCTCGCTCAGGCGGGGCCTTCCTGGAGTGGGAGTGGGAGTGGCCTCTCTGGCGTGGCCTTCCTGGAGTGGTAGATATGGAATGGTAGGTGTGGTATGGTATGGTAGGTATGGTATGGTATGGTATGGTGTAGTAGGTATGGTATAGTAGGGCATGCTATGGTAGATATGGTATGGTATGGTAAGCTTGGTATGGTAGGTATTGTAGGTCTGGTATGGTAGGTGTGGTATGGTAGGTGTGGTGTTGGTATGGTATGGTATGACAGGTATGGTATGAGATGACAGGTATGGTAAAGGAGGAGGAGGAGGAGGAGGAGGAGGAGGAGGAGGAGGAGGGAGGAGGAGGGAGGGGGAGGAGGAGGGAGGGGAGGAGGAGGAGGAGAAGGAGAGGGTGCTCCAGGAAAAAAAAAAACCCTCTCAGGATGTGGGGAATAATCCCCAGATTACTTCTTTAGAGCCACTCTTGAAATCTCCTCCCGCACAAGGACATGCACGACTTAACCCTGGGGGGGGGCACCCTGGGGGGGCGGGCGAGGACCTCGCCGGAAGCCTTCCGCCGCGGCCCGAGGAGGCCCGAGGAGGGCAGCGCCGTGCTCCCCGGGGCCCCAGCGGCGCCTCGTCGCAGATCACCACCCTCGGCGTCACCGCACCCCTGGGTGCGAGGACGCCGCCGTCCGCGCACCGCACCATGCCTGGACTCCGCTCCGGCCCCGCTCCGGCGCGGCAGGGTGCACAGGCGGTGCGTCCCAGGAGCTCCCCTCCCCAGCCCACGCAGGCGCCAGGGGAGAGGGCGGCGAGCACCGTACCCCTTCCCGGGTCGAGGGTCGACGGCGCCACGAGGGGCGCCACCGCGGTACGGTGCGCACACATGTCGTCTGCGGACTCTCTGGGGGTGACTACAGTGTGGTCTCGGGAGCGTCCAAGAGAGGGGGGGGGGCGATGACCAGGAGGGGGCGCTCGCAAAAGTCGCGGCCCGAGGTACGTGCGCGGACGGTGGGGGTGGACCAGGGGACGCGCCGAAAGAAGAGGGGGCGCCCTGAGATCCGGGGAGATACCTCATGGCCCCCGCCGTGATGTCCGCCCCCGCCCAGTCGTCGCCCAATCCTTCTGGCCGCCCCCGAGAAGAGAGGAACAACAAGCCACAGAATAAACATAAACCGTTGGAGGTCCGCGCGGGGTATTTATGGGGCCACAGGCGAACCCTACCCCCACCCCCCACGATTTCTGAGGGGGAGGGTGGGGTTCACTTCGTTCGGGAGCCCCCCAAGCGAAGTGAACCCCACCCTCCCCCTCAGAAATCGTGGGGGGTGGGGGTAGGATTCGCCTGTGGCCCCCAACCCTTCTGGCCGCCCCCCAGAAGAGAGGAACAACAAGCCACATAATAAACATAAACCGTTGGAGGTCCGCGCGGGGTTATGGGCTCCGCGCCGGACGCCCCTCCCCTCGGCGGTGGACAAACCTCCCTTTAGTAAACCTCCCCTTAGTAAAAACGGCCTGGGACCGAAGCCGACGGACCTGGACCCGCAAAAATGACGGCCGCGACGCCCTCTCGCGAACCGAAAACGGCCAATTCGCTAATCGACGTGTCAGGGTAGGAGGTCTGCCCACCCCCGACACATACCAAGCATAAACCGTTGGAGGTCCGCGCGGGGTTATGGGCTCCGCGCCGGAACCCCCCCTCCCCGACGAGCGGAGCGCGCCAGGGGTGGCGCTGGAGGCGCCGCCAGGGGGCCCAGCGCCGATCCAAGAAGTCCGCGCGCGGAGCGCCACGAGTTCTTCTTTATGCTTGTGTTGCCCCCATCCTACTTAAGGACCACATCCCAAAAATAATTTCGAGCACCCCGAGAAGTGTAAAAAGAGTGTCGAAACAGTGTCGGGCGAGTGTCCCCCAGGGCCCGACGCGTGAAAACCCTCGAGTCTCGGCACTCTTCTGGGCGCTCGAAACTCTTCCTGGTGATCAAGGCCAAAGCAGGCTGAAGCATCATAACTTTACGTGGCTCTCCTGCGAGGGAGCGGGGGCACCTCGCGAGCGCGTCGGAGGTGCCCCGGGACTGCTGCTCGCTGATGCTCTGATCGATCATCTTCAGCTCGGCCTCCGAGCCGCCCCCGCGGGGACGCAAAGGCCCTCCCCATCCGCCTCCGGCCCCCTCGGCGTGCGGCGCGGCCTCCTCGCTCCGGCCACATGCTCCCGCGCCTCTCCCTCCTCGCACATCCGGCCTCCGCCTCCGCCTCCTCCTCCTCCTCCTCCTCCTCCTCCTCCTACTCCTCCTCTTCTAGCGTTGGGCGGACGTGAGCATGGAGGAATATAGCTGGGGAGGAGGGAGAAGAGTTCTGCCGCCGCCTGCGGCTGGCGACAAGGGTGCACGGGGTGCCAAACTTACGAATTTCCAATGGGGTCTCGGCTCAACCCACCGGCCACCCGGAGAGCCGCCGAAGACAAGCGAAAGTTCGTTCACTGTTGGCCCAATCGCCTCCAAGACGGCCAAGACGGCCCACCAAGACGCCTCTCAAACTGCCACAATGGCCCAAGATGGCCCCAAGATGTCCCCCCAGACGGCCCAAGATAGTCCCGAAGCTGGGACACGAGGCCTCCAAGACGGCCCAAGAGGACCTCCAGGACTGCCCGAAGAGGCCAAACTCATGGACTTATCCTGGGTGTTTGAAGGATTTGGTGTTTGCTAATTTTCGGCTTGCCGATGGCCCGAGACGGCCCCATGGGCCACCAAGATGGCCTCAAGAGCTCCCAAGAGACCTCCGAGATGGCCTCTTGACGGCCCAAGGGGCCCCCTAAGATGGCCTCAAGAGGGCCTCAAAACGGCACATGCGATCTCCAGCATGCCCAAGATGGTCTCCAAGATGACCCTGAAACGCCCCAAGTCGGCCCCAAGTCGGCCCAGAGAGGCCCCCAACGCGACGTCCGACGGCGAAAGACAGGCCAGGAACGCCCTCAGACGGCCAAGCAGCCTTCCAAGGAGCTTCCGATGGTCCCCAGGAGGCCCAAGGGGGCCTCCAAGAGGCCTCCAAGAGGCCCCGAGGAGGCACCCAGGAGGCCCTGAGAGTGCCCCAACAGCTCCCAAGAGTCCTCCTCCTATTCCTCTTCCTCCTCCTCCTCCTCCTCCTCCTCCTCCTCCTCCTCCTCGTCCTCCTCCTCGTCCTCGTCCTCCTCCTCCTCCTCCTCCTCCTCGTCCTCCTAGTTATCCGCCCCCTCCTTTGTCCTCCCTCGTCATCCTCCTTTTCCTCCCCCAAGTGTCCCCCGAAGGGCTCCCACAAGGGCTGGGGGGAAACACGGTCCCATAACGTGGCCGAGCTCTGGCCACAGCGTTCGGCCGCACTGGCGCTTCCACATGGCAGGGGGCGGCGGTAGTTCGCGCGTGTTCGACTTCGGGCAATATCCGGAGATACTGTTTTCTCAAAAGGGCCGAACATTGATGGATGAAGAAACGATCCTACCCTGGGTTACAAGTGCGTGGTCTGTAAACCTCCTGGGGACCCCTGAAGCCTGGAGGACGCCAGGACGCCGCACATCACGCAGGGTTTACCCTGTCAGCCCACAGGAGTTTCAGCGCACAGCGCCTCGTAAACCAGGGTTGGGGCGCTGTTTAAGCCCTTGACTCAAGGGCTTCAGAACTGGAACACAACAAATATACATGAATATCTGTCCTGGCCGCCAGGGGCCCTGAGAGCTGGGTATCGCAGGATGGTTGTCGTGGCAACCTGCCTAGCAGCCGTTGTGTCGCTGTCCCCGTGGCGACGGCGCAGGCCCTCTTCGGGGGATGGCCAGCCGATTCCGCGGGCCCCAGCCTGCCTTCTCCCCGCCGACGATGCCAGGGCACTCTGGGGGCAACATCGGTGTATACCCTAAACCCCATCAAGACACAACTACGCGCATACACCGAAAAGTGTATACACCAATCACGCCAGATTGGTGTATAGAGCCCACCAACTAAACAACGAATGCCGGTATACACTGAAAACGGTATAGACAATCACCTGGGCTGGGCTTCGCCGCCAGGGACGAGGGCGACTGGGGTCCGCGGAATCGGGCTCGTTCTTGGTGGGCGAGTCACAGTGAGCTTGCATATGCGCGTTTGCGCGCACGCAGCCACGCGCATGGATTCACTCGGCGCGGGGAAGACGATGAGCGTGCCACCTTCTATCGAAGCAGGAAGGGTACATCTGTATAGTTGTTGCCCCCCAGGATGCGCGCGCCAGCCGTGCAGTCTCGCACGCGCCTAGCTCGCGAGGGGAGGGGGGAATGGAGGATAGGAGGCGGAGGAGGAGGAGGACAGAAAAGAGAAGAAGAACAATCACCACCAGGAATGAACCTCAAATTGCGGATAGGGCATGCCTCCTTCTGGCGCCGGCTGGAGTGAAAACGCCCTGCCCCCTGCGAAAAGTGCACGATCCCAATATAAACGACATATACATATACAATATGTGTATGTAGGCTTGTATATATACACCAGATATTGTTGGTTCGCTTCGCTTCGCCACGGCATCTTGCCGCTCATTCTCGTCCTTTGCGCAGGAGCGCGGATCTCGTATCCCACCGCAGTAGGTGAACGACTGAATGCGATATGCTCGTGAACTTGATGGCTTTGGGGGTATATGTTTTGATGTGTCGTGAGCATGATGGCCTTGGAGGGTTAGGTGCGTTGCGGTTTTAGGACGGCTCACAAAAGGCAGTTGTGTGGGTGGTCGCGCTCGTGGTCGTGCACGAGTTCGTGTTGGAAGTCGTGCCGGCGATTTTGCTGGTGGCCGTGCTGCTGGTTATGCTGGCGGTCGTACTGGTGATGGTTCTGGTGGGAAATCGTGCTGGTGGTCGTGCTGGTGGTTGTGCTGGTGGTCGTGCTGGTGGTTGTGCTGGCGGTTGGTCGTGCTGGTGGCCGCGCCAGTGGTCCTGCTGGCGGTGTTGCTTCCAACCAGACAATGTCCAGGGAGGGAGCGGGACTAAGGGAAGAGGAGCAGGAGGGGGAGAAGGAAGCAGAGAGAACCCGACCTCTCACAGGGCCCCCCAAACCGCTGGAGGAGCGCTAGGATGTCTGCCGCCCCTGGTCAACGGTGCTGCGACCCGTTGTGATCGTGCTGGTGGTGCTGCTGTTGGTGGTGCTGTTGGTGGTGGTGGTGATGGTGGTGGTGGTGGTCGGGCTGGCGGTCGTGCTGGTAGTCGTGCCGGTGGTCTAGCTTGTTCTCGTGCTGGTTGTCGTTCTCGTTGTCGTGCTGGTGGTGGTGGCGGTCGCGTTGGAGGTCGTGCCCCTGGTCAAGCTGGTGTTCGTGTTGGTGGTCGTGCTGGTGGTCGTGCCAGAAGTCGCACTCTGGTGGTGCTGGTGAGGCGTCTGGGCGGCTCGCGCTGCGGGGCCCTGGAGGACGCCGACTATCTGAAGCAGCAAGAACGAAAACCCACCTAAGGGGGTCGAACCGACTTTGGTTC
Organism: Prorocentrum cordatum; assembly: GCA_963575745.1. Taxonomy (NCBI): domain Eukaryota; class Dinophyceae; order Prorocentrales; family Prorocentraceae; genus Prorocentrum; species Prorocentrum cordatum. Next base: position 220,533 of record CAUYUJ010013936.1, on the reverse strand, counting down.
ACGTCGACGGCCGCTCTTCTGCGCCCGGGGCCGGGGCGGGGGAACCTTGGGCGCCATCCAATCGGCCTGCGCCGCGAGGCCGAAATGGGCGTGGGCTCTCGTGGGGAGTGAACACGTCCGAAGGCGAAGACTCGCCCGCGGGGTCGAACTGATTGGTGGTTCCCGTCGACGGCCGCGTTCCTGCAGCCGGGCCAGGGGTGCACGGTGGGGGGCGCTGGGCGGCCTCCTCTCGGCCTGCGCCGCGGGGCTGACGCGGGCGTGGGCTCTCGTGGGGGCTGCGCCCGCTCGGAAGCGCGGGGGTACCAAAGGGGCCGCACCGATTCTCTTGGTTCACGCCGACGGCTGCTTCCTTGATAGGGGGGCCAGGGTGGGGGACGCTGGGCGTGTTCAGGACGGCTTGCGCCGCGGGGCTCAGATGGGCGTGCGTCTTCGCGGGGAGCGGGCATGCCCAGAGGCGGAGAGCCACCAAGCAGGCCACACCAATCTCTTGCGAACGTTTTTCTGGTTCGGCGTTTCGACAGTGGGCGGAAGGGGGGAGGGGGTCTGGTTCCAGACCTCCGCTTAGTGCGATGGTTTGCAGCAGTGCGTCCTGCAAGGGGAGAACCCACCTGCGCGAAACAGACGCCAAACGCAGCCAAGATCTACTCCATAGGGGGCGAGAAAGGGGACGCGAGGGAAAAGGACGACTTTGCTCACGTCGACGGCTGCCGTTTCGCTCCGGGGCTCTGGATGGGGAGTGTCTGGCGCCATCCGGGCGGGCCAGCGCCGCGGGACCGTCGCGGGTGAGGGCTCTCGTCAAGAATGGGCATGTCCAGGGGCCCACAGCAACAAACAAACTCAATTTTGGCTCACGTCGACGGCTTTTCTTACTGAGTTCGGGGCCGGCTGGCCAGCCGGTGCACGGAATGCAAGTCCTGAAGTGGCAGTCGACCCACTACGCTGCATTCGCGGCAGGCGCTGTCATGCGACCTGTCGCGGTCGGTGGCGAAGGCTCCCTTTTGCAAAAAGAACATACAAAGAACGCAGAACACTTCTGGTCGGCGTCGGGAGAGACCGGAAGTCTGCGGGGCACCGGCGGTGAAAGCGATGCATACGCGGGAGGCTCGTTTGCGTTGGGCGAAGCTGAAGTCCAGCCGAAGGACGTCCTGATCGCAGCGAGTGCAGTGCAGCGTTATCTGCGCTGGGACCAGGCCGTCCTGGAGCGTTTCTGGTCCGTCTTAGGGGGCTTTGGCTGTCTAGACAGCCTTTTCGGGGACCCTGGGGGCTCTAGTGAGGCTCTCTGGGGGGCCTCTTGGGGGCTTCATGGCGCTGTGTTGGGCCGTCTGGGGGCTCCCTTGGACCATCTTCAAATCCATTGGGGCCGTTCTGGGTTGCTCTTGGGCGCATGTAGGAGCGATGTTCTATGGTTCTATGGCGCTTGGGTCGTTTTGGACCGTCGGAAGCCCGGGAAGGCGAGAACCTGAAAAACCGTCAAAAATTCAGCGACAATTAATGGCGTTTGCCTCCTGAAGCCTAATTATTCGGGGGTCGTCTGAACGGCCTCTGGGACCGTCTGCAGGCTCTGTTGGACTGTGTTGAAGCCATCCGAGGCCATCTTATGACGCTTGGAGGGTCTTGGGCTCGTATGGAGCGGTTTTGGGCCGTCCTGGGGCCCTCCTAAAGCCTCTTGAACCTCTCTGGGACCGTGCGTTGCCCGTCTTGGCTTAAACTTCTGGCCGCCTCGGAGCGGCTTTGGGATCATCGGGGGAGGGGGGGCGAATTAGATGTGGGCCAGCTGAAGGGGTCCCTCATCGTTTGATAGGGGAAAGAACATGTGTATTCGTGTGTGTGTATACATATACATATATATATATATATATATATATGTGTATACACACGTGTATACATATGACATTGGAAGTTCTCAAATGGTTTCCGTGGTTTCCGCAAGCTTCTGGGGAGGGGAAAGTGAACTGTGGCTTGGGCGTCAAAGGAGGGGGAGGAGGAGGAGGAGGAGGAGGAGGAGGAGGAGGAGAAAGAAGGGGCGGATGAGGAAGACGCCGAAGAAAAGGACGAGGGCGATTGCACAGCGAGCGGAAGAGCAGAGGAGGACGACATCCAGCCGTATGGCGACGAGGGGCCTCACCTCCCCGAGGTTTTACAAAAGGGCAAAGACACCCGAACACCCCGAGCCTCGAATGAGGGCCCGTTCACGGGGACTTTGATTAGGTCGGGCCTTCGCTGCCCCGGTACGCAACACGCAACACTTAGCGTCTTCATCTGGAACTCAACACGCATCCTGGAAAAAAAGAGCCTGACGCGATACGTTCGCCGACACGTGGGCCAATACGTTCAGCCAACACGCAGCGCATTGAAACGGACGTTTTGAGCACGGCACGTGTTGCGTATTGAAACGTGCGTATCGAGGAAGCCAAGGGTCGGGCATGTCCTCCTACAGGCGGATGTTGGGCGAACAAATAATCAAAACATGCTCAAACATACCCCAAAATAGTCAAAAGCATCGTCCCCCGACCACTTCTTGATCTGTTTCTGGATGTTCCTCCTGTAGAGGGACAGGCCCGACTCAAGACTTTGAGCTCCCACTGGGTCTTGCCAAGTCCTGGTTTGCAACGTCCTGGCTTCTGGGGCCCTGGCCGAGCTTCTCACAAGTCGGCCCACGGACCTCCCTCCGGAGAGCGCCCAGGACAAGACTCCCGCGGGGAGTCCAGCCGTGGCGACGAGGAGCTTCCCCAAGGACTAGCAATGACCCGGCCCTAGGTACAACGTCCAACTTGAGCAGGGCTGGGGGGGCGGGTCTGCAGAACACCCCAAACGGACGCCAAAGGGCGCAACCAACCTGTTAAGGTCAAGCTGAGGCTGGTGCACCACACCCGGCGTCACGCGACAACTTTGGACACACAGGCGAATAGTTGGACCGTGGCCATCTTCGTCGGCTTCGCCGGCGAGGCGCTTGACCACCTCGACGTCCCTTTTTAGTGGTCCTGCTCAGGAAGGCGCTCTCTGACCTTCGGCCCTCGTCAACTACGACCAACCCCCAACTCCGAGGGCCGCTCCCCCGCTCCCCCGGGAGCTGCTGCCGGCAAGCGCTGGCGCGGTCCACCGGCAGCTCCCCGTGGCAGCGGCGCCGCCACGCGCGCGCGGTCGCGCCCTCGCGCAGGCGCCACCGACGGCAGAGGCGGGCTCGTTCAGGGGGGCTTCCATGGGGCCACCAGCTCCACTCGTGCATCAGCTGCGTCGGGCGTCCGTCGACTTGGGTCGAGCTTCGGCCCAGCTTGGGTCAACCTAGAGTCGACCAAGAGCCGACCCACAGTCGAACTAGATTCAAACTGGAGTCATACAGATCCGCTGGGTTGGCCCCAGGAGGGTCCCCAACGCGAGCATCTTAGTGGAGGAGGTCGGTCCTGATAGCACCTGGCCACGACAGGGGGCAATGCATAGAGGCCTCCTAAGTGGAGTCGGAATATATGGGGTCGGAGGCTCGCGCCGCATCGCCGACACGTCGGCAATACATCGCCGATGCGTCGGCGACACCGGCGATGCACCAGCAACGCCATCGTTGAGAAAATCGGGCCCCACATCGAGCCGCATTGCCGATGCATCGACGATGCGGGGCGATCCTCTGACCCCATCTACGTACTCCAACACCATCTGGGAGGCCCACAATCTGGCAATGGATCAGCGTGCTACTCCTCCTCCTACTCCTCCTCTTCCCTCCTCGCTCACTCTTCCCTCCTCCTCCTACTCCTCCTCCTCCCCCTCCCTCCTCCTCCCTCCTCCTCCACCGCCTCCTCCTCCTCCTCCTCCTCCTCCTCCTCCTCCTCCCTCCCTCCCCCTCCCTCCCTCCTCCCTCCCTCCTCCCTCCCTCCCTCCCTCCCTCCCTCCCTCCCCCTCCCTCCCCCCCTCCCTGACGATGAAGGATGACGATGAAGGATGACGAGATTGCTGGCGGGGTGGGGGGCCGGCACGCAGCAGCGCTTGGTGCGATGCGGCACGAACTGTGGTCCCCGCGCCCGCTCACGGGCGCTGCCACGGCCAGGGAACTTCCCTGATGGCCCCCTATCCAGAATCTTCGGCGGCAACTCGTGGGAGCCTCCCACACCATCTTCCCGGCCTCTTGCGAATCGGCGCTCGTCGACGCCAAGTCGATACTAATCGACGCTTAATCGACGCCAATCGACGCTACATCGGCGCTGTCTCATCGACTCCAGACGCTATCGACGCTAAAGGCAGAATTGCGAGGGCACACAAGGCTCTCATGATTCGCTACCGATAGAATCGCTTCCGGCGGCAAGCTGCCATGCTTTCAATCGTCGTCTGCTGTGCCTGTTTTCTCTTGACTGCCGCCCTACATCAGGCGGGGAGAGATGGGGTAGAGCGACCAGGCCGATCGAACTCCGAAGGCCCCCCCTCACTCTCCCTGAGAGGGCCCAGAGGAACTCCGAGGGTTCCCCAGGGGGGGCCCTGAGAAAAAACCCTGACGGGGCCCCGAGGAACCACGAGGCATCCCCAGGGCCACGGTGAGGAGTGGGAGGGATATTTCTGGTCAGCGGCAACTCGAGTCCAAGAGGCGGCACAGACAGCCGAGAGATGCATCGGAGCCGCATTGGGCACAAAGGAAAGAATGAGTCTATGGAGTCTATCGGACATATGTCCGTAACCCACATCCAAGGTTTCGATTGGCGGACCTGCAAGTGAGGCTAGTCGCTGTCACCTCCGCGCATGATATGAAAAGCTTCTGCCTCCTCCACCCCGTCCTCCTGGCGCGCCACCCCCTCGCTGGAGGGACCGAGCCACGCGCGAGACGGCGCCCTCCTCGCTGGCAGGCGGGGAGACCTGCAGAGGAGACATGGAAAAAAGTTAAGGAGCGCAGGAACGGGGGGGAGGAAGCCGCGGGCGGCCCTGAGGCCTGAGGCTGCGAAACAAATTGCAGCATCGCAGAAAAAAAATATCCTGGCGAAAGACCCAACCATAAGCAATTGTTGGTAACGCGTTGTGGGTGCCGCTTTCGGTGGGGCTCCATATGAGGCCACGAAGCGCTGCCTTGGATGGGGGAACCGCATGCGGACTGCGCCACAGGGGCGGGCCTTCGGTGGAGCTCCCTATGGGGCTACGAAACGCTGCCCTGGGTGGGGGAACCGCATGCGAACTGCGCCACTGGGGCCTTCGGTGGAGCTCCCTATGGTGCCACGAAACGCTGCCCTGGGTGGGGGAAGCGCATGCGAACTGCGCCACGGGGGCTTTCGGTGGAGCTCCCCATGGGGCCACGAAGCGCTGCCCTGGGTGGGGGAACCGCATGCGAGAGCAGCCACTGGGGCCTCCGGTGGAGCTCCCTATGGGGCCACGAAACGCTGCCCTGGGTGGGGGAACCGCATGCGAACAGCCACTGGGGCCTTCGGTGGAGCTCCCTATGGGGCCACGAAGCGCTGCCCTGGGTGGGGGAACCGCATGCGAACACCCCCACTGGGGCCTTCGGTGGAGCTCCCTATGGGGCCACGAAACGCTGCCCTGGGTGGGGGAACCGCATGCGAACACCCCCACTGGGGCCTTCGGTGGAGCTCCCTATGGGGCCACGAAACGCTGCCCTGGGTGGGGGAACCGCATGCGAACACCCCCACTGGGGCCTTCGGTGGAGCTCCCTATGGGGCTACGAAACGCTGCCCTGGGTGGGGGAACCGCATGCGAACACCCCCACTGGGGCCTTCGGTGGAGCTCCCTATGGGGCCACGAAACGCTGCCCTGGGTGGGGGAACCGCATGCGAACACCCCCACTGGGGCCTTCGGTGGAGCTCCCTATGGGGCCACGAAACGCTGCCCTGGGTGGGGGAACCGCATGCGAACACCCCCACTGGGGCCTTCGGTGGAGCTCCCTATGGGGCCACGAAACGCTGCCCTGGGTGGGGGAACCGCATGCGAACACCCCCACTGGGGCCTTCGGTGGAGCTCCCTATGGGGCCACGAAACGCTGCCCTGGGTGGGGGAACCGCATGCGAACACCCCCACTGGGGCCTTCGGTGGAGCTCCCTATGGGGCTACGAAACGCTGCCCTGGGTGGGGGAACCGCATGCGAACACCCCCACTGGGGCCTTCGGTGGAGCTCCCTATGGGGCCACGAAACGCTGCCCTGGGTGGGGGAACCGCATGCGAACACCCCCACTGGGGCCTTCGGTGGAGCTCCCTATGGGGCCACGAAACGCTGCCCTGGGTGGGGGAACCGCATGCGAACACCCCCACTGGGGCCTTCGGTGGAGCTCCCTATGGGGCCACGAAACGCTGCCCTGGGTGGGGGAACCGCATGCGAACACCCCCACTGGGGCCTTCGGTGGAGCTCCCTATGGGGCTACGAAACGCTGCCCTGGGTGGGGGAACCGCATGCGAACACCCCCACTGGGGCCTTCGGTGGAGCTCCCTATGGGGCCACGAAACGCTGCCCTGGGTGGGGGAACCGCATGCGAACACCCCCACTGGGGCCTTCGGTGGAGCTCCCTATGGGGCTACGAAACGCTGCCCTGGGTGGGGGAACCGCATGCGAACACCCCCACTGGGGCCTTCGGTGGAGCTCCCTATGGGGCCACGAAACGCTGCCCTGGGTGGGGGAACCGCATGCGAACACCCCCACTGGGGCCTTCGGTGGAGCTCCCTATGGGGCACGAAACGCTGCCCTGGGTGGGGGAACCGCATGCGAACACCCCCACTGGGGCCTTCGGTGGAGCTCCCTATGGGGCTACGAAACGCTGCCCTGGGTGGGGGAACCGCATGCGAACACCCCCACTGGGGCCTTCGGTGGAGCTCCCTATGGGGCCACGAAACGCTGCCCTGGGTGGGGGAACCGCATGCGAACACCCCCACTGGGGCCTTCGGTGGAGCTCCCTATGGGGCTACGAAACGCTGCCCTGGGTGGGGGAACCGCATGCGAACACCCCCACTGGGGCCTTCGGTGGAGCTCCCTATGGGGCCACGAAACGCTGCCCTGGGTGGGGGAACCGCATGCGAACACCCCCACTGGGGCCTTCGGTGGAGTTCCCTATGGGGCTACGAAACGCGTGAGAGGTGTGCCGAGAGCAGAGGCAAGGAGGGGGAGGAGGGGGAGGAGGAAGGAGAGGAACGCGGGGCACCGTCTCTTCAAAACGAGGACCCAACACCACAGGATGGTTGGGAATCAAGACCAGAAACCGGGGCCCCCTCTGTCTGAGTCCTTGTTCGAGCCGGATCGATCTGTGAGGGCCCAGGGGCCCGACACCAGGCGAAAACGCCTGGTGTGAAAACATTGTAACGCCAGGATCTCAGGGTCGACGCCTCCACCACACCCTCTTTCTCCACCGCGGCACCAGCCGCCGCCGGCGCCAAAGCTCGGGGCCGCGACCCCGCCGACCCCCACGGCGCGGGCGGCCTGACCGACCCCCAGCACACTATCCCCGTGACGTCCCCCTCGCCTCGCCCCGAGACGTGTGCGTGCGGCCGGAGGGAAGCCTGCAAGGGCGAGGACGGCGCCACAGAAGGGGATGGCTTGCTAGGGGTCGGATTCCAGGGGGGGCGGAGCGGGGTGGGAGTGCACAGCTTACCCCCTTCCCGAGGAGGAGGAGGAGGAGGAGGAGGAGGAGGAGGAGGAGGAGGAGGAGGAGGAGGAGGGGGAGGAGGAGGAGGAGGAGGAGGAGGAGGAGGAGGAGGAGGAGAGGAGGACCTCCGCCCCCCACCCAGGGGGCGCCCCGCCCCCGCCGCGCGCGGAAGCGGGCGGGGGGGCGCCTCCATCGCGCCGAGCCGCTGCGACGCCCTGCCCTCGGCCACCAAGGCCTTCTCGCGGTCCTGGCTGGGGCCGCCGCGGTCAGCCTGCATCTCTTGGGCAAGCTGCAGGTCGCGCACGTCGCCGTCAACCTCCTGCTCCTCCTCCTCCTCCTCCTCCTCCTCCTCCTCCTCCTCCTCCTCCTCCTCCTCCTCCTCTCGGAGCCTCGAGTCCTCCGAGGCCCGGGCGAACGTCTTCGTGGTGCTCCTCGGAGCCGAGACCGGCGGTGAGCCCCCCGCCTCCCCCCTCGCCGGCGGGTCCTGCCGCCACTCCCGCTCGCGGCCGCGGATGTCCTTCACGCCCATCTCCCTGCTGAGATCCGCGAAGTGCACCGCCACGGCGCGGTCGATGCCCTCCTGGCGCCGGCGGAGCACGCGGTTGGGAGGCAACCACTGGGAGGCCTTCGTCGGAAAAGTTAAAGAGGATCAAGCCCCGTTGGGGGGCCGTTGCGCCAGATTGGGCCTCGGATAAAGCGGGATGAAGCCGGATCAGGCGGGATTAAGGCGGAGCGAGCGGGATTGAGCCGGATTTCGGGCCAGGGGGAAGTCATAACTCGACCTCCCAGGAGTTGCACCCGAACCTCCTGACGCAGGCGGAGCACTCGGGGAAGGACGGATCGAGGGTACGGCAGGTTCGTGTCCTGACGACTTCAACGCTGGTCTCTCACTGACACCACTGGGGATCGTTCAGCCTTGAACTATCGGCCGGGTCCGAAACGTCAGATCGTTCAGCGATGGACTGATTCTGGGTCGCTGTCGGCGTTCAAGGTTGAACGCCGGCGGCCGGGTCGCCGACTGTCAACACGACGCGAGCAGTCGAGCTTGATTGGAGAGGACACGCGAGGGGACACAAGACCCTTCGGAGGGCCGCGCTGCCACAGGAGTGTGAGAAGGCAAGGGCCGCGAGGCACAGGACACAACAAAGGTACCCTTGATCTGGCAGGGTCGGCCTACTCAGCAGGGCCGACTGTAGAGAGGTTCTCAAGGTCACCCCACTTGGCTCGAGGAACAACAAGCGGCATAAGCATAACCTTTCGACGGTCCGCGCGGTTTCCCTGGACCTGCGCCGCCCCCCCCCCTCCCCCGGCGCGCGGAGCGCGCCAGGGGCGGCGCCGGAGGCGCCGCCGGCGCGCTCCAGATCGGATCCCGGAACTCCGCGCGCACCGTCGAAAAAACACGTGTGGCCGTGCCCTCTCTGCCGGCTCGATCCGCGCGCCGCGCCCCGCGACGGGCGCGGACGCGCGACCGCCGTCGCGGCCTCGGCGCCCCCGCGCCGCCTCTCTCTCTGGAGGGGGGCGGCCGCGCGGGCCCCGACCGCGCCGCGCGGGGGGCAAGCGGGGCCCTCTCCGCGCCCCCCGCGGGGGGCCCCGGCTGGGCCCCCCGCGGGCTCCACGCCCACGAGCTCCCAGGAGCTGCAGGGGCGACTGGCATCCAGGCACCCAGCTCTCGGCGGCGACTCGCGGGGGGCCTCCCACGCCATCTTGTCGGCCTCTTGCGGATCGACGCCAGGCGACGCGGAATCGACGCTCGTCGACGCTGAACCGACGCGGCGCGGCGCTAGGCGACGCTAAATCGGTGCCATCTCATCGAATTCCAGACGCTGATCGACGCCAATCAGCGCTAAAGATGGAATGAAAGGGTATACAAGGCTCCCATGACTTGCTGCCGAACCAACTTCTCCTCCCCGTTGTCTCCGAGCTGCGACGAGGCCCAGCTTGCCTCCGGATCCCGGCGCTGCAGCCGACCACGCTCGACCCTGAACTCTTCTTCGGCAAACCGCTGAAGAAAAGAAATGCCTGCTCGGAATGGCAGCCGTAGTCGCCAGCGCCGGCTCCGGCTGTAGCAAGACTGAGCTCGGCTCCCGTGTCACCTCCCGCACCTCGCGGAGCAGCAATGACGAACAGAACTGCCAGGTGCCTGCTGATGTGCCACACGCTGGGCCAGATGCTGCAGCGAATGAAGTTGGGCTCCACCAAGGCTCGACCTAAACTGTGTGTTTGGTGTTCGTGTTGCTTTCGTTCCACCTTTGCTGCAACACGAACTCGAAACGAAAACGGCCCACGACCGTTTGGGTCGAGCCCTGGGCTGCACATTCTCCTCCCGCAGTTCGAAGAGCAGCATCAAGACCTGCTGCCACTCATCGCATGTATTGCACGAGCTGGTCACAGCGTCGAAACCATCCGGTTTTCTCTCGAGCGACTCGAGCCCGCGTCCCACAGCTCGCTCAGGACTACAGAGCACTCATTTGTAATTCCGGTCATTTGTAATTCCGGTCATTTCCAATTCCGGCCACGAATTGCAAATGAGAGGTGCCGACGGAAAGGCATGTGCTCAAGCGCTACGCCCAACGTGTCTCCAAGGCGACAACAACAGCAACGTCGTCGCCGTTCCGTGTGACACGCAGGATTTGCGTGTCACGTCTACGCGACACGCAAATCCTGCGTGTCGCGTCGCCCGGCCGCCCCGAAGCGTTCCGGGTGACACGCAGGATTTGCGTGTCACGTTTACCTTACGCGACGCCGCCCCGAGCGCGTTCCGTGTGACGTGACACGCAGGATTTGCGTCTCGCGTAGACGTGACACGCAAATCCTGCGTATCACGTCAGTCTGAAGCCTCAAGGCCGCCGAGTGACTGACACGCAGGTTTCGCGTGTCGCGCAGACGCGAACGCCTCCGTGACACGTAAATTCTGCGTGTCACGCGGCCAGGAGCGCCGATCGAGGAGTGCCGAGGAATGCGCCCCGAGGAGTGCCGAGGAGTGCCGAGGGGGCCACGGTCCCCGGCCTTTGGCTCCCTCCTGCTGGGGCCCGCGTGACACGCAGATTCTGCGTGTCCCCACCCCGGCCCCCGGACCTCTGGCGTGCGGCGCGCAGATTTTGGGCCCGCGTGACACGCAGATTCTGCGTGTCCCCACCCCGGCCACCAGGACCCCTGGCCTGGCGTGCGACACGCAGATTTTGCGTGTCCGCCCCCCTGGCGGGGCCCGCGTGACACGCAGATTCTGCGTGTCCCCACCCCGGCCCCCGGACCCCTGGCGTGCGACGCGCATATTTTGGGCCCGCGTGACACGCAGATTCTGCGTGTCCCCACCCCGGCTCCCAGGACCCCTGGCGTGCGACGCGCAAATTTTACGTGTCCGCCCCCCTGGCGGGGCACGCGTGATACACAGATTCTGCGTGTCCCCACCCCGGCCCCCGGACCCCTGGCGTGCGACGCGCAGATTTTGGGCCCGCGTGACACGCAGATTCTGCGTGTCCCCACCCCGGCCCCTAGGACCCCTGGCGTGCGACACGCAGATTTTGCGTGTCCGCCCCCCTGGCGGGGCCCGTGTGACATGCAGATTCTGCGTGTCCCCACCCCGGCCACCAGGACCCCCGGCGTGCGACGCGCAGATTTTAAGGGCCCGCGTGACACGCAGATTCTGCGTGTCCCCGCCCCGGCCCCCAGGACCCCTGGCGTGCGACACGCAGATTTTGCGTGTCCGCCCCCCTGGCGGGGCCCGCGTGACACGCAGATTCTGCGTGTCCCCACCCCGGCCCCCGGACCCCCGGCGTGCGACACGCAGATTTTGGGCCCGCGTGACACGCAGATTCTGCGTGTCCCCACCCCGGCCCCCAGGACCCCTGGCGTGCGACGCGCAGATTTTGCGTGTCCGCCCCCCTGGCGGGGCCCGCGTGACACGCAGATTCTGCGTGTCCCCACCCCGGCCCCCGGACCCCCGGCGTGCGACGCGCAGATTTTGGGCCCAGGCGTGTCCCCACCCCGACACGCAGATTCTGCGTGCCCCACCCCGATGCGACGCGCAGATTTTGGGCCCGCGTGACACGCAGATTCTGCGTGTCCCCACCCCGGCTCCCAGGACCCCTGGCGTGCGACATGCAGATTTTGCGTGTCCGCCCCCCTGGCGGGGCCCGCGTGACACGCAGATTCTGCGTGTCCCCACCCCGGCCACCAGGACCCCCGGCGTGCGACGCGCATATTTTGAGCCCGCGTGACACGCAGATTCTGCGTGTCCCCACCCCGGCCCCAGGACCCCCGGCGTGCGACCCGTACATTTTGCGTGACCGCCCCCCTGGCGGGGCCAGCGTGACACGCAGATTCCCACCCCGGCCCCCGGACCCCCGGCGTGCGACGCGCAGATTTTGGGCCCGCGTGACACGCAGATTCTGCGTGTCCCCACCCGGGCCCCCAGGACCCCTGGCGTGCGACATGCAGATTTTGCGTTTCCGCCCCCCTGGCGGGGCCCGCGTGACACGCAGATTCTGCGTGTCCCCACCCCGGCCCCCGGACCCCCGGCGTGCGACGCGCAGATTTTGCGTGTCCGCCCGCTGATTCTGCGTGTGCCGCCCCAGGCGCGCTCCGTGTGACACGCAGATTTTGCGTGTCACGTGCACGCGACACGCAGGATTTGCGCGTCACGTCTACGCGTGCCCGATCGAGGATGGCTCGCCCCAGATCCAAACTCGGGCGCGCGCTCGAATGCATTTGCCCTGGGCCTCCGGGGCCTAACAAGCGCGTTCATTTCTAATTCCGGTCATTTGCAATTCCGGCCACGAATTAGAAATGAAGCGCGCCGAAAGGGCGGCGGAGGCCACGTGCAGCACACGAATTAGAAATGAGCACTCTGTACCTTTCTGAGAGCATCCCATGCAGCGCCCAACTGCCAGAGCACTCAGATCGCCTCACCCTGCCGATGCCTCCTGCCTCGCTGCACTGACCTATAAACTACAGACGGTGAGCCTGAACTCCAAGTTCACCTCTCCTACCTGTGGTGCGAGACGGAACGTAACGTGCAATCAAGCTACGACGAGAAGAAGAGCTAAATAAGGAACGAAACCCCGTTTGGCCCCATAACACCGCACGAGTGCACCAGGAGAGCAAGCGGAACGATCATGGAAGGACCTAAGGCACCGCGAGCCATTTCTTTAGGAACGATTGCGCCATAGCCAACCACTTCCGAACCCAAAGCTGTCCTTGCTTCAGCGTCTTGACTGCACTGTCAGCGCCAACTACTCTCGCACCCCCTGGCTCTGGCAACAAACCCTGCCACGGAGGCCTTCGGTGAAGCTCCCTATGGGGCCTCGAAGCGCGTGAGTGGTGAGATGGGCGAGGCAGCGCCATGAGAACCCTGCCACGGAGGCTTTCGGTGAAGCTCCCTATGGGACCACGAAGCGTGTGAGGGGTGTACCGAAATGGGCGGGGATGCGCCATGCGAACCCTGCCACTGGCGCCATCGGTGGAGATCCCTACGGGGCCAAAAAAGGTGTGAGGGGTGTGCCAGAATGGGAGAGGGGGCGCCATGCGAACCCTGCCACGGAGGCCTTCATTGAAGCTTCCTTTGGGGCCACGAAGCGTGCAAAGGGGTGTGCCGAGATGGGCGGGGCGGCCCCATGCGAACACTGCCACTGGCTCCCTCGGTGGAGCTTGCCACGTGTCCACGAACCGTGTGAGGGGTGTGCCGACATGTGCGGACCGGCACAATGCGAACCCTGCCTCTGGCGCCCTCGGTGGAGCTCCCGATGAGAGGTTGGAACCAAACGGCTTCGGATCACGGAATGGACCCACAAGTTTTCGATGATTCGCTCCAGCAGCGAACGCACGTCCCACCCCCGTTCCCTAGCCGCAAGACTTCAGAAGACATCCTGGCCCAGTGGCCCCTCAAACCCGAGACGTAGCCGCGCCTCGTTGGACGCACCAGATACAGCTCTCACGAGCTCAGAGCCCAGAGCTCCCGACCTTGTACACCCGCACTCTGGCCAACACAAGCCGCACTCCTCACGGGGGTGGGCCGAACGGTTGGGCCACCAACCTGGCGTATGGCCTATCCTGACAGCATGGCATGGCACAAGCCACTCCCGCTGCAAATCCATCAGTGCGCAAGCTGCATGCCAAGTGCAGGCAAATGCAAGGCCCCTGACGCCAAGACACACCCGCCCCCATCGTACAAGGCATGTCGCTGCGCACGCACAAAAAATGGATTCGGCTAAACAACCATACGCTTTGTTTGGTGCATCGTGCGTGCGAGTCGCATGCACGGCCATGGTAGGAAAACGATGACATACAACGCAACGCAAACCAGTGCCACGCGGCAAGGGGACCGCATAGACAACCAATGCCGTGTTGGCTTAGACGGGTGCGATCCAAGGAGCCCGTAGATCGAATGACCTTTGGCCTGTCTCACGCATTTTGATGAGGGGAGGAAGAAGGTCTGTGACGTTCCAGTGACAGTGCACACGGGTTGTTTGGAGACATGCACCGATATGATAAATCCGCGCGGAACACCAAAAGTTTATGCTCATTCCGTGTTTCGTTCTGAAGGTATTTTGCTTGGTTGCCGCAAGCCGACTGGCAAACCAGACTTACAGCTTCCGACGTCTGCATTTATAAAACTTATATCCGCCACCGTGCCCTGTGCACGTTGAGCCGTGGAATCTAGTAAGGGACACCTCGCGTCCATCTGCACGCATCGACCCCCCCCCCGAAGCCACGATCCCTCATGATAAGCTATGGAACTGCGCTGCCGAGGCCACGACCCCTTGCAATACGCAATGGAGATGCGTCCCGAGCTTACAAGACGGCCCATGCAAGCAACCAAGGACACCACGATGGCCAAAGATGGCTTGAAGATGGCCCAAGATGGCCCCCAAGCGGCCAAAGATGCCTCCGAGGGCCTAGAACGACGATAAGAGGACCTCCAACAGGGTCCGAAGAAACAAAGCTCAATGATGCCTTATTGGTTGTTCATTGCTGTTCGTAGTCTCGCCTCTTCGGGCTTCCGTCAGCTCAAGACGGCCCAACAAGCCTCCACAACCACGATGGCCCCAAGATGGCCCAAGAGGCCCCCACGAGGGCTCAAGATGCCCCCCAGGGGGTCCAGAGGTGGCCCAAAAACACATCCAACACGGCCCCAAGACGGCCCAAGAGGGCTGCCCGTGGGACCCACGACGGCCCCTAGAAACCCACCATACGGCCAGGAGGTCCCCAATTCAAGAGGGCCCCGCGACGGTCCAAGACCCCCAAGACTGCCCCACAGGAGGCCCAAACAGCCCCAAGTGGGCCGAACGGGTTCCATGAAAACTGCTCAAAGTATGTAAAAGAAAGGTGTCCCATGGGACGGCCTTCCTCGTCTTCCTCCTGCTCCTCCTCCCCCTTTTCCTTTTCCTCCTCCTCCTCCTCCTCCTCCTCCTTCTCCTCCTCCTCCTCCTCCTCCTCCTCCTCCTCCCCCTCCTTCCCCCTCGTCAGCATCATCAGCATCAGCATCAGCATTATGATGGTCACCACCACCACCATCACCATCACCATCTCCATCGCCATCGCCATCGTCATCCCCACCACCGTCGTACACATTCGAATGTTCGCCCGCGTCGCCACCGTCCTCCTCATCACAAGCATCACCATCACCATCGCCAAAATCAGCATCAGCATCATCATCATCAACATTCTTTCCATCATCACACTCCTTATCACCCAAATTATCGGTACCCCTCGGCCTTCCATGCGAACCGAAGGGTCTCCTGGGGCCAGGGAACATCTTGATGATGTGACCGTCGTCGTTGTGTCCTTGCTGTCGCCGCCCGAGAGGAAACGCCTAGGAGGGACTCATGTGTCTCACCAGGGTTCGCGGCGCCTAGGACGGTTTGAGCAGGAAGTGTTCATACCACGCACCCGGAGCTGCACGTGTACGCAAGAATGCACACAAGCACATATAACCACACAGTTCTGCATCTTCCAGCTATGAGGTGCACGCGCCAGTCTGCGCATTGACTCACACCGAGGCCTGCGACATTGCTGCAACAAGATCCAGTCGGTCAAATCTCGGCTGTCATAAGTGCGGGGGCGCCAGGTGCTTTCCAAGTTCAAGCCTAGGACCGCCTCGGGCCCTCGCATGTGTCATCCCTGCTCGCTTGTTTCGTCCAGGCCACCTCAGCCTGGCGGGCACTCTCCTGGCCTCCGCACGGCTCTGCTTCTTTCTGCCCACTCGGGCGTGTCCTGATCCTTCAGCACTTGGCAACACGCCCTGCATTTGACCTTCTGCTTGAACTGGTCGCTGCACTGGGTCGTGAGCCACTCTGGTCGGTGCCCAGCGGTACCTGGGTCCAGGATCGGCTGCTTCTCCATGTGCTTGAACTTTTGCTTGTCGTGGACGCGGCACTTGATTTTCGCGGTCTGCCCGTGAACCTGGTCCTGAATAGCGGCAGTTCCTCGCATCGGTGCCGATGACGCCGAGCTGGCATGGGATGGCGGGCGTGCCATGATTGAAGTCGTTGGGCTTGACACGCCCTTCGGCTTGCATGTGCCTTTGCCTTTCGCTTTGACGAAGACCTCATCGCCCGCGTCATTTTGCAGCCATCCTCGCGCGCTCCCCTCGTTGGAAAAAGCCGCCAGAAACGCCGGGAATGACTTGCCATCTCCTCGGGCCGACGGCGTCGGCTGTCCTTGATGCCTGAGCGCCTCGCGAACTCGCGGCCCGCACTCGCGCTGGACCAGCGTCATGCGACCAGCTGCGCGCACCGCCATGGCTGCCGCCGCTGATCGCGCGGTAGCTGGTGTCGTCAGCCGTCCAAGTGATTACCATGCGCCACTCGAGGTGCAGCTAGGATCCAACTTTGGCCATCTTACCTCCGCATCGCACGCTGGCCAGCGCCTGGTCGTTATAAGTTTGAACCCCCGTTGCGTACTGCTGCCGCGCTGGTCTGACTCGCGCGGGGCACGCGGCCGCGACGTGGCGCGCGCCCTTCACCTGGCTCTTCATGTCGGCAACCGCTCGATCAGCCTTCAGATCCTCGGCGAGCCCGCAGTAACCCGTCCTCAAAAAAACGCATGTAGTCAGATGCGCGAGCGCCGCTTCTGATCAGACAGTCTGCCAACATCATCCAAGTGTTTACCAACTTGGAGACCAGATTCCGTTCTCGGCGTCATTGAGAAAAGCCTCGAGGTCGAACAGTAGCCTGCCTTCGCAAGGAATCGTGCCACGCGTCTGCAGCAAGTCTGAGAGATTGTCAATCAATCAAGCGCACCATCTTGATGTTCGCGGGTGCTACGAACAACTCGTTTGATACGATGTGATATCCACATCATCGGCGTTACCTTCGCAGGTCCGCCTCGAATAAGCTCGTCATCCAAGTTGTCGGCCGTCAAAATGTCGAGCCCGGCATGAATGGCCGTCTTACTATGCCCCGCGATCCCGAAGCTGGAACCGCCAATCGCGACCACCACCCCAATGGTCAGGTCGATGTCTCGGCAGATGATTCGCCCGGTACGTATGCGCGTCCTCGATTTCATCATCGTGTTGATCTGCATAACGTCCGGTTCACTACCCTCAGGGTCGCGTGCTCGCGTCTGGCTTTCAACCAACTGAAGTGCGAGATCCATCCTCGTCAATCCGACTAACCACTGTACTTGCCCGATAACTCGATGCATCGCTCGACGTGCCCCTGCCGTGATCGTGGTCTCCTCCTGCTTGCCTCGCGCCTCGCGATGCGCATATCGGCATTCGCTCGACGCCCTCCGCGCAATCCTTCCGGGCGCCAGAAATGCGGCCCTGGACGTTCCGTTTGAGGCACCCCCCGCAGCGGTAACAACCCTATTCGATGCAACGCCACTTGCCGCAGCAGTGCGCCTTGCTCCGCGCTGCGACCTGGTTATTGAACAACTCCTGGGGTCCAGCAATCATCTCGAGCGCGAGAGATACCAGTACCCTTACCTAGACAGGGTGGCAAGGGGCCGGGGGGGGGGGCGGTTCGTCGCAGCTGACGGCGGCTGCACAAGTGTAGAAACGACAGCCGATCGAGCATTGCAGACCGCTGTCTTCTCGGGGCGCACGTTAGAGCCGATCGCACGTGCGTTCGAATCGGCGGAGCGCCCGACCCTGCGTTGGTTGTTGTCGACGTAGACCAGCTACTGCGGAGGCGCGCCCCCAGACACACATCCGGGCGTTGAGGAGACAACGCGCACTCGGGGGCGCATGCGAACACAACTCTGGCGCGAACGTCATTGCGCGACAACCGCCCTATCGCGAATTGCTCGATGCAGAGACATCGCGAGTCTGTACCCTGGGCGAGGTCGCCAGAGGCCGCCCCCGTTGGACGGCCGTCTGCGGATGGATCACCCCAGCCAAGTACGGTTGCCCCATGAAAAACCAAAAACATACCCGCACCTAGCCGGGGTGCCGCAGCTCACCCCAGCTAAGTCCGGATATGTTTCGGTGGTTTCAGGCAGGTCCCCGTACCTACCCGAGGTGGCGGCAGGCCCAAAACGCGCTCGAGCACATATCATGCCCCCCAGAGCCGCCCCCGACGTGGCCGCTGCGGCCCCCTGGGGGCGCGAAGTTGCAACGTCGTCCCACAGGGCAGGCCCAGACGCATTGGTTGCCAGGATAGCGAGGAAATGCAACTCTTTATCGATTGGGGCAGGCGCCGCCACACATGGGCGGCTTTGACCCGCGCACGCACCACAATGCCCCGAGACGTCCCTAACAAAAACAAGCACTTGTCGCTGCAATCAGACACCCAACCATCGAGCGCGCCGTTGCGTCTTGACGCGCGGATGCTGCACTGGCGCGCGCGGGGCAAGCTGACCGGGCACAACAGCAAGCGCCCAGTCCCCCTGACGGCCCATCTCACCTTGGCTGGCCCCGGGTACGGGTATCTTTCGGACCAATGAAATCAGGTCCTCGCCCACGCGCGCGCCGACGAGCGCGATCACCTTTCCCGACTCGACACTAGAGTAACTGGTCATCGCTAGGATCTCGTAGCTCCCTGAAGTGAGAATGGTGCCGCGAGGCCCCTCGCGCCATAGCAGCTGTGAGTTGAGTCCGTAGATGTCCTTCCTGTCTTGCAAATCGCATCTCCGCGGGTGCGTGGGGCCATCCCAGCTCGGGCGCCGAAGGTAGTCCGCCCTTCGGGGCCTTGAAGAACGTGCGCCTTGTCTTGTCCAGGTAACGGCCGCTCAGAAAAGCTGAATCCACGTCCCCCTGCTCGACTGTCCAATCGGGGTTGCTCGCTGTCTCCTGCAATTTGGCTGTCGCCGCGTCTGTCAGCCCGGGCGCAATCGTCTGCAAACCGACTGCTAGGAGCTGCTTATCCGCGCATCCAGGCACGATCTTCCTCGCCCTGGCCTGCACAGAGGTTTCGCCGAACGACAGGTCCCCACGCGTTGCTTCATATTCCTGTCGGTGTAAAACTGAGGCATAGGCAGTACCTCGGATGAGTCGATCGTCTTGAAAACTTTATCCGTCGGGATTGTCACCGTGTCGTACTTGATCCACTTGACACAGTCGGCCTTGTCGGATGCCTCGAAGGCCGACTTCCACTCGGCAGGGAGGTGTCGGAACTCACTGCCCTTCCTGGCCAAAGGCTGCTTGCTTCTGGCCATCTCGGTCTGGCTCGCAATCAAAGCATCGCGGGTCCGGTTCTGGACGCAGAAGGCGAGGTCTCCGTCGTCGCTCGTGTCATCCATGGGGGCATGTCGGGCCTCGTACCGCGCGCAGCTCCATGCAGTGGTTCATCCGCTGCCTGCCCAGATCGCATGTCCTCCATGAGTGGCCGTTTCCGATCATGTCCCGCTTCTGCAACGGGAGCTGGCGTCGGCACGCTCAACAGTCCTGGCGGGCTCAACTGTCCAGGGTGTCCTGGCGCTGCGGAGTGCGTCGGCGGCGCTTCCGAATTAGGCCCCAGTCCAGCTGCTTCGGCGGGTGGCCTGGGTATTCCGGGTACAGCGGGTAGGTCGCGCACCTGGTCCTCGGGTATATCGCTGATGACGGAATGCTTATCGAGGTCGGAGCTTGTGGTTCTACGCGTCAAGCAAGTGCTGGTAGTGGTAGGCCACGTCGAGGTGCCACTGATCTCGGCGGCGACGTCTGAAGTGGCATGCTGTTCTCCATCTCGACGCCCTCCTCAGCTCCGCCACTCGCGTCGCCAACCTGATGCGGGGGGTCGCCCCCGTCCGCCCACAAAACCTTGCTGCATGGTAGACCCACCCCTTCACTGATCTAACTGCTCCACCAAATCTTCATGTTCGATCATGCCCGACTCGGACCGGCTCGCGCGTCGGAGCTGTTGAGGTGCGATGAGCACTGGTGCTCCAAGCCACGACGTGCGTGGCCTGGCACTCCATGCCACGACACGTGTAGCCCGGTGCTCCACGATACGATGTGTAACCCTCTCCAACCACGTTCATCCTGCAGTCGTTTCGATTTGATGTGCTTCACCTCCCGCCAGTCGAATCCCACTTGCCCTGGCGGGGATGTTCCTCGCGGCGGTCGAACTCGCCTCAGAGCAGCTCGTGGAATCGCATCGTCGCCATCCAGTCTGATAACTGACCCGCTGGCAGCTGCGCGCATCTGCTATGCCCGCCGGGGCCCTGGCTCGAATGGCGCTGCGGTTTCCGCCGAAAGCCTCGTCTTGGAGCTCTCCATCGCGCGCTGGCAGGGCGCGAGGCCATTCCGCTTGATATCGACGAATCGCTGGGCTCGACGCCTGAAACTTCTGCTCGCATACGAAGATCACGGTCGAGACGTCGCTATCCAGCCTCACCGCCTCCGAAGGCCTGCTGAAAGCCCATTCCGTCGCCCTTCGCGCTCTGGGCGCGAGCGACCCGGCCGTCGCCCTTCGCGCTCGAGCTGGACGTGGATTAGGTCGCTGCGCGGGTAGAACCCCCGGGCGCCCTCGCCGTCGTCACTCGCCTTGCCCGGCCCGCGCCCGACGGAGCCCCCCCTGTCGGCGAGCTCGCGCGCGGCCTCGCTGACCGCGGCGCGGGCAAGCAACTCCGGCCGTGCCCCGGCGGCAGCTGCGCTATGCTTCCCGCGACCTACCGCGCCAGCACGGCGGCGCGACCTGTCGCACTTCACTGAGAGCCGCCGCTTGAAACAACTATCCTTCGGCACCGGCATCACAGTGGGCAAATTGATCAGCTCGCCCTCGGAGGCGACGAGTTTGCGCGCGCACTGGCCCAGCCGAATCGGCCCGCACTTTGCGCCGCCCCGCGCGCACAGTTCTCGGGCGTCGTCTTCGCTCCGCGCCGGCCCCAGTAGCCCCCCCGACGTCTGCGATTCCAGCGCGCGTCTCGCGAACGTCAGGCGCGGCGTCGCCGTGATCGGCAGCCCGCCCGCCCGGCGCGATGGCCCCGGTGCCCAGGCGAGCTCCCGCACATTCGAATGCCGTCTGCATGGGAGCGAGCGCGTCGCCAGCCATGGCTTGAGTTCTTGATGACCAGTAGCCTATCGCCCTGCATATCGGGGTCGGCGAAATTGACGCCAGCGCCGAGATCCGAGGGCGCTGCGTCACGACGTCCTCCCGCTGCGCCGACCATCGCCAGCTGGGCCGCGTTAGCGCGCAACTCCCACGCAGGAGTAGTCGCGCCATCCAGTGGCATCTCGGATCTCACCGCGCATTCCTTCGCCCGCCCCACGACGCGCTCGATGGCCGGCATCGCGGGAGCACCGCGCCGCCCTTCGCGCGCTGACTCCGACAAACAGGCATCGCGCGCGATCGTTTCGCTCGGCCCCTCGGCCCCGCGCTCGCTGCGGCACGCGATGTTCGACAGCATTACCTCCTTAGTCGAGGCGGGCTGGTCGATCTGACATCATGGAAGGTCGGGTCGTCGAGGTAATCTTCGCGGTCGTAGTCGAAGATGTCGAGGCCCGCGCGTCCTGGGGGCTCCCTGAAAGCCCCCTGTGGCACGTTTCCAGGTCCTCGAAATCTGCCCATTGACCTTCTCGACACCTGCAGAAGACCGTTTTCTTCCAGTCTCCCGTGTCGCAGCGGCCGGGGAATCCGATTATCTCACGGGGGATCGCGCAATACCTCTGGGTCAGATGCTCTTTGCAGACGCCGGCTGGGGCGATCCACTGCTCTGCGGCCCGTAGACTGGCGCCCTCCTAGCCCGCGAACTGAAGATCGGCCTCGATCACCAGAGTACGTAGGCCATATCGTTGGAGGCCTGCGTCCTCTGGTGCCACCTTGGCAACCCATTCCAGGCCTGCCACGCGCGCGCTAACTGCCGAGTCCTTCAGCGAGCTAGGCGCCTTGGATTCGCCGAACACAATTTCCTCGACTTGTGGCATTTCGATCTCGATTGCCGCGTGGATCTCCACGTCAATCTCAAATTCGCCCATGAATCCAACTCGTGGCGACGCTGTGCCTGGGTGGCCCTGGCCGATCTTCTAGAGTGCGTTCTGGTAGAACCTCGCAGTCGGTATACGAGGGTCCGCGCACCGAAGGGTGACCGACCCGATAAACCACGTGCCGAGACGATTCTTCCGCGAGGCACCTTCGATTTACCCTTGCGATGTGCCCCTTCTTTTGGTCGCCGTTTGCTGGGCGTGAATTTAATTCCGTGGCCGCGGTCGATGCACTTGCACTCGACACAGTTGCACCCGCTGCGCCTCTTTTTCTCGAACCTTTGGACTTCCCCCGCCCGCCGCCGAACTCGCCGCTCGGTTAACTCCTGATGCCGCGCTCCCGTCCAGCACTCCGTCGATCTTGCGCTTGAAGAACCCCATGCCGCCCTCATATTGTTCACCTTTTTCCTCTCGACTCGCGCAGTGTCGCCAGCACCTGCTCGTACTCGGGATCCTGGTCGGGGGGAGCTCCGGTCGGTCCATCTTCGATGGCGAAGGCCTCTTTACCCATATAGTCGTAGCCGCCCAGCGTCATTGTGGCGTAGTCCTGGCTCACGTAGGCGCCGGATCTGCGCTCCAATCGTGCCAATAGCCGTCGCTGTCTTAAGTCCAGTACGATTCCTCGTTGTAGTCACCACCGGCCTCCTCGTCGCACTGGCCGTCGTCGACGTCCTCGCAATAGGCCCACCATCTCGGTGGCTCTCGAAGCCGGGTGTCCTGCTGCCGATGTCTGGGACCTGCTGGGGACATGTTCTTCTCGTTCCGGTCTATACCTGATTTCTCGACCGTCCAGTAGCCTACCTGGTTGTCGCTGATCTTCGTTCCGCGAACGATCTTCTCCAGGTAAGCCACTTCCATCGCCGTACAGAATGCCACAATGGGTCCGGTTCCGCGCTTCTCGAACTGCGCATCCTTGCGGCAGATCTCTGAATTCTGGCTTGCTGAACCTCGAGTGCTCCAGAAACTGCAACAGCTGAGTCGCTCCATCTTCTTTATCGTAGTCCGCACGGTCCTGCTGCTCGACTGGCACTGAGATGCTGTTGATGACCAGCAAATTCTTATATTATTTGGGACCCCGCGATAGTTTCTCCCTGTCATCCTGGCCAGACAGAATGCGATCCTCAACCGAACCCTTGTGC
>CAUYUJ010013936.1:170000-192500 GCA_963575745.1 Prorocentrum cordatum | reverse complement strand
TCTTATCTATTATCCTACCTTGTCGTATATCTTATCTTACCTTATCATATACTGTGCTATCTTATCTTATATTGTAGTATATTATCTTGTCTTGTCTTATCTGGTGATTATCATTGGGAGGAGGGAGGCGCGAGCGGGAGGAAGGAGGAGCAGTGGGAGGCGTCAGAGTAATAACAAGAACCCCAATCCTTAGGATATGGGGAAAAACACAGTTGTTCCTAAGGTTTTTCAAGGGTTTTGACATTTGCTTCTTTTCGGCCTTCCGACGGCCCGAGACGGCCCAGGAGCCCCCAAAGATCGCCCAAAGATCGCCCAAGAGGCCTCCAAGATGGCCCCAGAACGGGCCAAGAGGCCCCCAAGACGGCCCCAAGAGGCCCCCAACCAAGACGGTCCAGGAGGCCTTTAAGACGCCCAAGATGGCCTCCAAGACGGCCCTGGAGCACTCCAAGAGGGCCCCAAGTCGGCCCAGAGAGGGCCCCCAAACGGCTTCCGACAGCGTCAGACGGGCCAGGAGCCCACCAAGACGGCCGAAGATGGCCCTAAGATGGCCCAAGAGGCCTCGAAGAGGCATCCAGGAAGGTCCGAAAAGGCCAAAATCATAGATTTCCCATGAGTTTTTGAACGGTTTGTGGCATTTGCTTTTTGTTCGGCCTTCAGACGGCCCGAGACGGCCTAAGTGCCCCCAAAGATCGCCCAAGAGGCCCAAGACGGCCCCAAGAGGCCCCCAAGACGGCCCAAGAGGCCTCCAAGACGCTCAAGATGGCCTCCAAGACGGCCCAAGAGGCCTCCAAGACGTCCTCCAAGGAGGCCCGAAACGGTCAAAATTGCCTCCAGACAGCCAAGATGACCTTCAAGATACCCACGTGTTCACCGAAGGCTTTCCAAACCAATTCGAGGAACACATGGTCCGATAGCTTGGCAGGTCTGGCCTCAACGTTCGGCCACTTAGGCGGTTCTGGTTTTGGTTCTTTTCCAAAAGAACTCCCCCTGGGGCTCCAGCGCGTCCCGCCGGCCACCCGAAAAGACTGCCCAGGATGCCCGGAGCCGGTTGCCAAGGGTTGTTCGTGCTCCAGGCGGCTCCAAGACGGCCCAAGATGGCCTCCAAGTTCGCCCAAGATGGTCCAAGATGGCCTCCAAGACGGCTCAGATGGCCCCAAGATACCTTCTAAATCGCCCAAGAAGCCTCAACAGGGGCCAAGACGGCCAACAGGGCCTCCAAGACGGCTCAGATGGCCCCAAGATACCTCCAAGATGGCCCCAGATGCCTCCAAGACGGCCTTAGATAGCCTCAAGATGGTTCAAGACGGCCCCAGTGGCCCCCAAGAGCCCCCCAAGACGCCTCCAAGAGGTCCTCAAGGAGGGCCTGAAGAGACCAAAATCATTGATGTTCCTAAGGTTTTTGACGAATTTGGGGATTTGCTTCTTTTCGGCCTTCCGAAGACCTCAAGTCGCACCAAAATCACTCACGAGGCTTCCAAGATGGCCCCATGACAGCCTAAGAAGCCCTCAAGAAGGCCCCAAGAGGGCCCCAAGACGGGCCAAGAGGCCTCCAAGACGCCCAAGATGGCCCCCAAGACGGCTTAGATGGCCCCAAAATGCCTCCAAGACGGCCCAAGATGCACCCAAAACGGCCTGGGATGGCCTCCAGATGGCCTAAGACGGCCCAAGAGGCCCCCAAGAGGCCCCCAAGACAGCCCAAGAGGCCTCAAAGAGGTCCTCCAGGAGGGCCTGAAGAGGCCAAAATCATTGATGTTCCTTGGGTGTTTAAAGGATTTGGGGATTTGCTTCTTTTCGGCCTTCCGAAGACCTCAAGACGGCCCAAGAGGCCGCCAAGATCGCCCACGAGGCCTCCAAGATGGCCCCATGACGGCCCAAGAGGCCCCCAAGACGGCCCCAAGAGGGCCCAAGAGGCCTCCAAGACGGCCCAAATGGCCTTCAAGACGGCTAAGATGGCCCCAAGATGCCTCCAAGACGGCCCAAGATGCACCCAAGACTGCCTAAGATGGCCTCAAGATGGCCCAAAAGGCCCCCACGAGGCTTCCAAGCCGGCCCAAAAGGCGTCCAGAAGGTCTTCCAGGAGAGCACGAAGAGGCCAAAATCATTGATGTTCCTTAGGTGTTTGAAGGATTTGGGGATGTGCTTCTTTTCGGCCCTCCGAGGACATCAAGACGGCCCACGAGGCCCCCAATATCGCCCAAAAATCGCTCACGAGGCCTCCAAACGAGCCCCATGACGGCCCAAGAAGCCCCCAAGAAGGCCCAAAGAGGGCCCCAAGACGGCCCAAGGAGCCTCCAAGACGCCCAAGCTGGCCTCCAAGACGGACCCGAAGCGCCCCAAGAGGGCCACACGTCGGTTCAGAGAAGCCCCCAAGACGGCTCCCGACGGCGTCAGACGGGCCAGGAACGCCATAAGTCGGCCAAAGAAGCCCCCGAGAAGTCCCGAAAGAGCCCCAAGAGGCCCTCAACAGGTCCCAAGAGAGCCCAAAATAGCCCCAGCATTCCAAGACGGTCCCAAGATGGCCCAATCGAGCCCAAGAGTGCCTCAATTGGCTCCGAAGAGGCATCCTCCCCCTTCTCCTTTTTCCTCCTTCTCCTCCTCCTCCCCTTCCTCCCCCCCGCGTTCCCCGGAACCTTTCCAAACCGACTCGGGGAACACATGGTCCGATAGCTTGGCCAAGCTCTAGCCCAGCTGTCGGACACAGAGGCGCTTCCACAAGGGCAGGGGGCGGCGGTGATTCGCCGTAGGCATCTTCGATAAAAGGAGCTCCGAGGCTCAGTGAATCTCGCTGGGCGCGCCTAGCAAATACAGACGACATGAGCCTAAAATAGCTGATGGAAATATGCAAAAGTGTCAGCTCAGATGCTGGGCAGCATCATGATTGGAACTGCTACTACATATGCTACGTTCTTGTTTGCAAGGGGTAGAGCGGAGAACTGCTCGCGGTGGACAGCACGACGATGACCGTGCAGAACCTCGTACCAGACTAGATGTAGGCCTGATGATCGCAAATGCTTAGATTAGAGTCACAAGCTCACTCTGCTTTACAAAGGCGTCGCAACTTGCATCATTCAGTGTACACCCTTTCGGGATGTCCCAAATTGTTGAGTCTGAAGCGGCGGGGTCCTTCAAATCCCAACCTGTAAACACTTGACGCACGCCCCAAGGAATATAGGTTCGCAACGGAAGACCATATGTTGGACTGCCCTTCTCCGCATCAACAAGAATATGAAAACCATACTTCAAGTAGTGATCGGCGACAACCACACGCTTTCCGATACCATCATCAAGCGGATTCAAGCGAACTCGCCCAAGATATTCTAAACCTCCCTGCGAAGCTGGCAAATCGATGATGTCGAGCTTATCATGCGGAAGGAAAGCTCGAATATGCAACACGCCAGCCACTGATTTGTCGCAAGTGCATGTGCCAGAATTCGACACTGAGATCGTGGCGCCGGTGCTCCCACTGCTTATCTGCTCGAAGGTTTGCAAATAAGTTTGAGTCGAACCTTTGAACCTCTCGGGCTTGTTGAAGCTGTAACGCATGCGGGCGACTTGGCCATCCCAGCCGAAGCTCACATTAATATCTTCAGCAGGGTAATCTCCGTGGCCATCAGGAATCAACACCAGTGGGACGCGCACTTCGCCAACCATGTGGGCCGTTGCCTTCATGGGGTAGGCAGCTGGTACTCGCTCGGACGCATTGACATCGCCTGGGAAAGAAACAACCTCACAAGGAACGGGGTCAAACTCGTGGTTGCCGTCGCCAGTTCGAGGACCCCCAAGCCCTTCGCAAGGACCGCAAGACGGAGAATACTGGAAATCGCAACTCCGCAACCGTTCGAGCCCTGGCCTCTCCCTGTCTGGAGGCGAGGGAAGCGGCAATGCTGCATCTTCGTCCTCCGCACCACTGTGGCATTGCTGGCAACTGACCTGCTTGTTGTAAACCTCGAAGACTGCTGCCCGAGAGTCGTCCCATGTCTTTGACTCTGGATTTGCGTGGATGTGCGGCGGCAGTAACGGCAGTTCAAAGGTTGGATCCACGGCAAAAGAGTGGCGCGCAGGAGCGGCAAGGTGGTGCACAAACCACATGACGGCTGTGTGACATAGACCGTCTCTCACAACAGGCCGGAGAGTGGAAGGGTCGCGTTCTGCATGGGAGTCCACGGTCGCCCACTCAGAGCGGAGCTCTGAAATCGATGCACTGCTCTGCGCACGTGGATCATTCGCCTGCCTGTAGATTGAGAGCAGATCCTGATCTGACGAGACATGCATGCGCTCCAAAACATGCCGCAGTTGAGTCGCATTGAAAGTCGAGCAACTGCGGGCACGTAAGGAAGGCACGCGCAACAGATGTTCGTTCAACCGTGCCGCAACTGCAGAAGGGGTGCTCCCACGATACTTGCTGCCAGGAACGCGAGTGCGAGCCCGCCGCAAGTCGCGCGCATCAGCCGACGCAGCTGCCGAACGTGCTGGCCAAACCAACGACAGCCCAAGCAACCAGCACCACCATCTGAACTGCATCTGGAAAATTCTTCGACTGAAACGGCCGCCTTTGGCAGCTAAAATATTGGGCCCGAACTGTTCTATCGGGGAGACGTCAGACTCGGGTACGATAAAAATGACAAGACCCAACCTGAAATGTGACGCGGGCTCCCGCTGCAGACCTCCCACGAAAACGGGACCGCCAAAATCCAAGACGCGCTCGTCAAAAAAAAATGTCGGCAAACCCGAGTTCTGGCTTACTCGAGTCTTACGTTTCCCTGATTCTAGCCTTATGTCGGGCGTGTCCTCCTACAGGCGGATTTTGGACGAACAGTAAAAATATTCAAATAACATTAGAGAAACACTCAAACATTGTTTAAAAAATCGTCACCAGACTATTGTTTGCCTATCTTGCAACATCCCCCCCTGGAGAGGGACAGGCCCGACGTGATTCTGGCCCAAACGGCTCGAGCCGAGAGGCTGCGGAGGCCGACCGACCTGCCGGACCCGGGCAGGCCCCCCGCAGGAGGCCCCCCGAGGCTGCATCGACCTCGCCCCCGGCGGCGGCCTTCCGCAGGGAGCCGCTCTGGACGGTCCCACGGCCCAGCGAGGGCCCCGGGAGGCCGAAGCTGGCGAGACGCCTCCCGCCGCGTCTGCTCTTCGCGCCGCACCTCTCGAGCGAGATTTTGACGGCTTGCTTCACTTCTCCCCCTAGCAGTGGGCTCCTCCCTCCTCCTCCTCCTCCTCCTCCTCCTCCTCCTCCTCCTCCTCCTCCTCCTTCTCCCCCTCCTCCCCCGCCCTCCTTCGCTCCCCGCCCCTGCCTGCCCGAGAAGCAACCCCACGGCCCAGTGGGGGCCCCTGGAGGGCCGAACTCGGTGAAGCTTTTTGTTCGTAGGCGGCGAGGCGGCGGAATCTGCACCGGCACAACAGCTAGGTAGGGGGGCCACCAGCCAGCGAATGGGCCGGCGTGCAAGGAGGGAGGGGGGAGGCCGAGAGGAAGGAGGGAAATGGGTGAAACACATCCCGCCGTGGCTTTTTTGTTCGCGACGCACCTCTCCAAGGGGCGCATTCTGGAGGGAGTTCGGAGAGGATCCAGCCGCGGCGGCGAGAGCCCTCTAGAACGAGCAGCGGTGTCGGTGCCTGTTCCTCCTCTGAGCTTGGGCAGGTCTGAGCCCGACCAACCAATCCCAGCAGGTCGGGGGTTGCTGAGGGGGCCCGTGGCCCAAGGTGTCCCCAGCTTTTCGCTCCATTTTGGAGAGGAGGGGGAGGAGGAGGAGGAGGGGGAGGAGGGGGGACGAGGAGGGGGAGGAGGGGGAGGAGGACGAGGAGGAGGAGGAGGAGGCCGTGGGGGCCTCCTTGGGCATCCTGGGGGCACCCTGGACCAGGGACACTTCTTCTAGCAGCACCCGAGCAGGAGAGCCCCCAGGCGCTGGCGGGACTGGGCCTGGCCGGGCCTGGCGTCGTGCTGTGCGCTGGGGGGGGGGGAGGCCGGCCCCGCCTCGCTCCGCCAACGGCTGCGGGGGGAAATCCTGGGGGCATCTTGGGCCAGGGGCACCACTGACGCCCACCACCACCACCACCACCGCCACCACCACCGCCCTCCTCCCGATGCCCCCACCACCACCACCACCACCACCACCACCACCACCACCACCACCACCACCACCACCACCACGTCCACCACCACCACCACCACCACCACCACCACCACCACCACCACCACCACCACCGCCTTGCTTCGTTCGAGACACGGAGGAGCAGAAGTAGACACAGCCTTTCGTGCGTATGGCCGTTGATTTCCTTGCGTCCGGCGTCTGAGCCCCCCTTCCCCCCCCCGGCGAGCGGAACGCGCCGGGCACGGCGCCCGAGGCGCCTCGAAGGGGGGGGGCAGAGCCGATCTAAGAAGGCCGTGCGGACCTGCGGAGGTGGAGTTGTATGCCGAGGTGGGCGACGATCACAGACTGGTCGCACGCGAGATGGCACAGCGAGCTTACGCGGTGGCTTACGCGGGCCGCCAGCGCGGCACGCCACGTGGACAACGGGGGCGCTCACGCGCGAACTTTACGCGGGCAGCTCACGCGCGAATGTCGGCGCAAACGACCCCTTTTTCTTCCGCCGCTCACCTGAAGAGACGCCAGCTACGGCAGACTTTGTTTAGCGATTCGGGTCAATTGTCTTGGCTTCGGGGCCCAACTCCAGACCCACGACGTCATGATTTCGGGTCCCAAAGGTCTGGACATCTTCCCCGGGACCTGTTTTTCATCCCCAGTGGTTTTTTGGCAATCCCGAGGCCCGGTAAGGGGCCTCAAAGGCCGAACATACGGAAAAACTCCCGTCGTGATCTTTTCATGACTCGAGGGGGTCTGGGATCGCTGACCAGCTCCCCTTCCCCGGGGTCCTGCCTAACGGTAGGTTCGTGCGGCGTCGGCGCGAAAGGTTTTTGACACCGTGTCGATCGTTCAACCTTCAACCGATCGCGTCGATCGTTCAACCTTCAACCGATCGCGGCCCCGCTCGTTCGAGGCTGAACTCCGTCGGCTCATGTGGCGCTGCCGTGCCCGTCAGTGCCTCCGCGTCGTTCTGCCATGCGGAACTCAACCCTGGACGCCTTCGCAAGCGTCGCCGGCGCGCCAACGCCGCAGGAACACATCCGAACCTCCTCGGGGATCTTCTGACCCGGGTCAATCCAGACACAAGTCAGTCAGGCCTTGCAGAATCCTGCAAGATCCTGCAAGAGCCTGCACCCAAACCCAGGTCGATGCGGAGGATCCTGCAAGATCCTGCAGGCTCCTGCACCCAAACCGGGGTCAATCCGACCCTGGCCCTGCATGATCCTGCAAGATCGGGCGCTCTGGCTGACCCCCGTTTGCATTGACCCCCGTCTCTTGATCCCCGACGCGCCCCGCCGCGGAGGAGGAGGAGGAGGAGGAGGAGGAGGAGGAGGAGGAGGAGGAACGAGGAGGACCGAGGAGGAGGAGGAGGAGGAGGAGGAGGAACGAGGAGGAGGAGGAGGAGGATGGGGGAGGAGGAGGAGGAGGAGGAGGAGGAGGAAGAGGAGAGGAGGGCGTCCTCCAGCCGGCCCTGCTCCTCCTGCAGGCGCCCCAGATCCTCCCGGAGCCGCTGCGCCTGGGCCAGTGTGCGCGGGGGGCCCGCACGTGGGGGGGGGTCCCCGCGGCCGCCGGTCTCCCCCCCCCTCGCTGCGGCTCCTCCAACAGGCCCCGGCCCCTCGAGCCATGAAAACATCCCGGCGGGAGGGTTTTCTCTACGGCATGGGGGGCCATCCGTCAACAAAACGACGCAGGATGCCAACGCGGTCCTGGGGAAGGGGTCGAGACCTCTTGGGGTCGACGTCACGACCAACTCATGACGTCGGGGGTCTGGGGGTGGCGACACCCGAGCCCGACCCCCGCCAACCATCGACTCCCCTGAATCGATGGGAGGCGGGGACAGGGTTCGGGCTTCGCCACGTGTGCGACGAGTTCCGAGCCCTACCCCCGCCGCCCATCGAGTTGCCTGAATCGTTGATCGGCGAGGGCAGGGTTCGCATTTCGCCGCCGATCCAAATTCGGTGGACGAGGACAAGGACCCAATGCTCTCAGAGGCCTCCAAGATGCGGTCCGAGCAGATGGGGTCGGAGGATTGCACCACATCGCCGATGCAACGGTAAGACATCGGCGATGCATCGGCGATGCATCGCCGATGCATCGGCGACGTCGGCGGTGCATCGGCAACGTCGGCGCGGGGAATATCGGGCTCCGCATGGAGCCGCATCGCCGATGCATCAGCGATGCGGCGCGATCCCCCAACCCCATCAACTCCGACCCCACCTGGGAGGCCTAGGGCTCTTCACCCTGTGCATGAAGAGGCATGCAGGCCTGGTGGACGGACTGCTGGCGTCTGGAGCCTTACCGTCGGGGCTCCACGACGTGGGCTTCACGGGGCTCATGATCGCCATGCAGCAGTGCCACGTCCTTAATGGCGAAGAAAAACTGTGTGCACGTCTCGATGCGTGCGTGCCGGGATCCCTGCGGCGCCGGCCCCAGTCCATCCCCATCTCGAGCGTTGTGCAGGGATGCCCCAGTCCTCCGGTCCCTGTCCTCTCCCCCTCCCCATCCCTCTCTGAAAGGCTGCTGTCCCCAGCCCAGGGTGTCCCCGGCTTCTCGCTCCATCCTGAAGCCCCAGGGGCCCTCTGGCCTCGCGAGGCGAGCGCGAGGCGAGGCGAGGCGAGCGCGCGATGTCGGTCCGGCGGGACCGGCCCTGAGAGGGCAGCGCGGGGGGTCCAGAGCCCTCGGGAGACGTGTTGTGGCCGCAGGAGTTGGGGCCGGAGCCGGCGGAAGCCGTAGCCGGAGACATGGTACGAGACCTATGTGGCATCACAGCAGCAATTCGGCCCCTGACTTTCGTCCTGGGTTCGGTTTAGTGAAGTGATGAAGTTCGGGGTCCTTACGTGGGAAAAAGCATCACTTCACTAATCTGGGGCCTCAGTGGGCCCTGGGGCCCAAAATATTAGTGACGTGATGCTTTTCGGGCCTCGGATATGGAAGCCAGAGCTGCAGAAAAGGAAGCTGGAGTCGGAGAGTCCCGAAACGGTGCGGTGACAGACCGTGCGGTGACCCCAGATCCCCAAGAGACCTCACCGCACGGTCCGTCAACGCACGAGACATCCCACCCCGTTTGGGGGGCCCCGACCGGAGTCGGAGGGAAGGACGCTGCAGGAGTCGGAAAGATGGCCGGAGTCGGACCGGGCGTGAGGGGTGCTCCAGAGGCTGCAGGGGCCTCCTCGGAAATCCTGGGGGCACCCTGGGCCAGGGACACCTCTGGCGCTCGCTTTCTCCAAAAGACCCTCACAACTAAAGGAGCCCTGGGACACACAAATAAATAGGTACAAATCCCAGGATTCCCAATATTTTCAAATATCTCCTGGGTTTCTGTCTTCCCCCCCCCACACTTCCCATATTTCCGCACATGTTCCTGGGAATCGACGAGTCATGGTGTCTGGGTTGCCCCTCCTGAACAACACCCTCCCCACACTGCTTCTCTCTCCCCAACGGAGCAGCACAAAAGTAGACACAACCTTTCGTGCGTCTGCACGCTGTTCGAGGAGGAAGGAGGAGGAAGGAGAGGAGGAAGGAGAGGAGGAGGAGGGAGGGAGAGGAGGAGGAAGGAGAGGAGGAGGAGGAGTCCTCCTCTCCTCCTCCTCCTCTCCTCCTCCTCTCCTTCCCTCCTCTCCCTCCTCCTCTCCTTCCTCCTCCCCTCCTCGCAATCCTCCCTCCCCGGCGAGCGGAGCGCGCCAGGCACGGCGCCCGAGGCCCCCTCTAGGGGGGGGGGGCTGCAGAGCCGATGCAGAAGCTCCGCGCGGACCTCTGGAAGTGTATACTTCGTCGGCGCGCACAAGGGGGATGGGGGGAGGGGGGAGGGCTTCTCAGAAGCAGGCTGCTTCTCAGAAGGCGCCGGCCCTGCATCGACAGATGCGGCCCGCGCCTTCTGAGAAGCAGGGACTCTTCTGAGAAGCCCTCCCCCCTTCCCCCCTGCCCCCCTCAGCGGGTGGCTGATATTTGTGTGCCGATGCGTCTCGTTTGACCGCTGCTTCGTGCGCATGCTGATTCTCGTCTTCGTCATCTCCTCCCCTCGTGCAAAGGCCACACCGCCATCCCCTCCCCCTGCTGCCGCCACCGCGAGTATTCTCTGAATGGGGCCCAGAGACACTGAAGGGGCCCAGAGACACTGAAGGGGCCCTGGGACACGCAAATAAATAGACACGAATAATAGGATTCCCCATATTTTCCCACAGTTGCTGGCTTTTTGTCTTCCCCCCCACTTCCCATATTTTCCCATTTCTGGGGCGTCGAGGATTACTTTAGGCGCCCGAATTATCCGGGGTAACTCGGGTCCGGGGTAACTCGGGTTTGGATTCCCGAAAAAGGAACCCGAGTTAGCCCTGACCCGAGTTACCCCTGATGATGTGGGGCTCTGGACGCCCGAGTTGTCCGGGGTAACTCGGGTCCGGGGTAACTCGGGTTCGGATTCCCGAAACACGAACCCGAGTTAACCCTGACCCGAGTTACCCCTGATGATTCGGGGCTCTGATTACTTGTGTCTGTGTGTTCTTTCCCTCCGGATACACACACACACAAACACTTTTTCCGTCGTCAGCGCGGCAGAGGCAGCCCGCACACACGCGCCCGAGCGAAACCGGGGCGCGGAGGCGCAAATCGGCCCGCATGGAAGAGAGGGGGAAGGAGAGGAGGAGCAAGCAAGCAAGCAGTAACCATAGGATCCATGAAAGTGCTACATATCACGCACAGCCAAAAAGTTGGATCTAGGTGGCCTCAAATGGCAGCCTCCTCAAGGGTCACTCCCGCGGGAGGAGAGGAGGAGGAGGAGGAGGAGGAGGAGGAGGCCGCAGGGGGAGGGAAGGGCGAGTGGGGAGCCCCATGCGAACCCTACCCCTACCCCCCACGATCTTTGAGGGGGAGGGTGGGGTTCACTTCGCTCGGGAGACCCCCTATAGGAAGGGGAGGAGGAGGAGGAGGCGGCCGCAGGCGGAGGGAAGGGCGAGCCCGCGCGGGGGCGCGCTCACGCGGCGAGGCTGCGGCGGGCGCGTGGGACCGGCGTGGCCGAGGGGCCAACCCGGCAGCAGCTGCGGGTCGGCGTCGCGGTGCACGGGCCAGCAGCCGCAGCGCGGGCGAGGCCCGGCAGGCCGGAGAGCGGCAGCCAGCGGGGCAGCGTGCGGCCACTTTCCAGCGAGCACCCGCTGGTGGGCACCCGCTGCAGTGCCGCGGACCCCTCTGCGGCGACCGCGGGCGCCGGACGGGAGGGGCTCCTCGGCCCGGGCACTGGCAAAGAGCCCCCCGCGGGCCCCTGCCGCGCTGCGCCCTCGCCTCGCGGCGTCCAGTACCGCAGCGCCGATGCGCACGCCCTGCGCGAGCGAGCTGCTGCGCACGCCCGCCGGCAGGAGCCAGAGGCACAGAACTGAGGCGCCCGAGTTGCGCGGGGTAGCTCGGGTCCAGGGCAGCTCGGGTGTGGATTCCCGGAAGGCGAACCCGAGTTGGCCCTGACCCGAGTTGCCCCGGATGATTTGGGGCTCTGGATACGCCCGCATCACCCGGGGTGACTCGGGCCCGGGGCAACTCGGGTTCGGAATCCCGAGAAAGGAACCCGAGTTAGCCCTGACACGAATTACCTCTGATGATTCGGGGCTCTGAAAAACAGCCTCCGCGATCCTTCTAGCTATTCACAAGGCCGCACACGGCAGCACCGCGGAAGAGGGGGCCGAACCGACAGCGAGGCCGAAGCCCGACCCCCGGGAGAAACCGCGAGACCGCAGCCGGGCGGCCCGGCTGGAGGCTGGAGGAAGAAGCAGCTGCATGCAGCAGGAACTCGACCACAAGGAACCTTCCACAGGAAACCCAACCCTGAGACCCCAGGACGTCCATGGATGTTTGTTGTGGGAGCGCAACACGCTCTCCATCGCAAGACCATCGAAAGCCGAGGAACCCAGGGCACCCTGGAGGCAAGCAGGGTGCTTCTTGGCATGGGCTTCCACTGCAAACTGTACACGTCATCTTCGGCGGTCCGCGCGGACTGCGTGGATCGGCGGTGACCCCCCCTCCCTGGCGCGCGGAGCGCGCCAGGGGCGGCGCTGGAGGCGCTGCCGGGGGGGCGCAGCGCGGATCCAAGACACCCGCGCGGAGCGCCAGAAGTTTGTTTATGTTTATGGCGTGTCTTGCCATCGCTCGGGCGCCCTTTCCCCGTGCACGCTTCTGCTTCGCGCGCCTGTTGTTCGCGAGATTATCCAAGACGTTCCTCGATGGTCCTCGCCGAACAAAGATGCACACGTCCGAGCGATGCTAAGAGCCCTGCGGCCAGGCGGAGGTTGTCCGCCGGGCCACGCCCACCGCTGCCGCCGCGCCGCTACCGGCTGCCGCGCCACTGCTGCTGCTGCCGCTGCCGGCTGCCGCCGCCGTCGCCCCGCCGCAGGCTGCCAGCGGCGGCGACGACGACGACGACGGCGGCGACGACGACGACGACGACGACGACGACGACGACGGCGACGACGACGACGACGACGACGTGCCGCCCGCCGCGCCTGTGGCCTCGCGGCCTGCTCCGCCCGCCTGCTCTCCGACAGCCGCTCCCGCTGACGCGCCAGGTCCCCGCGGCACCTCTCGAGCGCCTGGGTGCCCTCGCGGAGCCGGGCCTGAGGGAGGCAGGCACCAACTATACACCAACACCGATCCTGGCCAGGATCACCCTGGGTCCAGGATCGGTGTATACGCCCTCCTGCCTTGCGCAAGAAGGCATATACACCGATCCTGGGCCCAGGGTGATCCTGGGCCAGGATCGGTGTTGGTGTATAGTTGGTGCCCTCCGATGAGGGAGGGGGCAGGGCTGCAGCCCAGACGGGCCCGCGCCGTGCAAAAACAAATACCTTTTCCGCGACCCCCCCCCCCCCCCAAAAAAAAAAACGTGAGCCTTCGGCGATCGCTCACTGGGGGCACGTGCTTCCTCTCCCTTCCCTCCAGTGAGCTCTCGCGCCGTGTGCAAATCACGGCGTGAAGTTTTTGGCCGTTTTCGGCTCTTTGGGGGGGCCCTTGCCGTGCCCCAGGGCCGTCAACAATCGGCTCGGAGTGAAAATCTGGCCTCGAGGAAAGGGTCGGGACTTCAATGGACCGCGCGTTGAAACGTGATGTTGCCACGTACCCCGACCTTGCATTGCAGGTAGGGATGATATGTGAGAGTGGCAGGGGCAATGAAGGGCCTGCCTCTTGGCTCGAGTTGACGACGGGGAAGAGTTCCGACGAAGAAACATGCGATAATTATTGTGTTCGACTCATGTTCTTCCTGGGAGCTTTTCGGAGCGTCGTGGAAGCTCGTGCGCTGTGGGGGACCCGTTGGGGCTCCAGTCGCCTCGCGGGATGTGCGTTCAGGACGCGCAGAGCATGCGCGCTGTAGGGTTTCGCTGGGTCCTCTGAGGCGCACCTGGGAAGTTTTTCGGGTGCATTCAGGGACCTCTCGTGGGCGTCTGGGGATGTTCGTGTCTTCAAAGCTCCTGGTCCGCCTCTGGGTTCTCTCCCGCCGTCTGGCCCCTGGAAGCGTTTCGGGTGCCAGGGGCCTCTTGTGGGCGTCCGGTGGTGTTCTCGGGGTGTCTTCAAAGCTCCTGGGCCTCTGGATGCTCCCCGGCCGTCTGGCACCTTCGGAGGCCGTGCTGGTGGTGGCTCTGGGTTGCCTTATCGGCCCTGGGGTGCCTTTTTCCACGGCCGTCATAAACTTGTCGGCCGTGCTTGGGCGGAATAGTAGGGCTCTTGATTCTTCCGGCTCTGTTGGGCCGTCTTGGGACCCTTTAACGGGCGAAAGGGCGGTCACGAGTTCTCTCGACCGCTGAGCGCACGCAGGCAAGACTGGTGAAACTCATACGTACGGAAGGGGACGCTAGCAGGGCGGCCCAGTGCGGTTCCCGTGTTGTCGCTTCTCACTGGAGGCCTGTTCTGGGCTTCCTGAGGAGGTGCAGGAAACAGTGGGAGAAGGACCGAGAAGGACCGAGACAGCTCGGAAGCGAGACGATGGAGGAGAGTAGAAACACGAGGGGGGGAGGGGCAGAAGGGTGGGCAGAGGAGAAGGGTAAATTAGTGGGGATTCCTTCAAGAGAGCGACGACGGCGACGGTGACTTCGGAGATGCCTCCTTGGGGCTTATTGGAGGCTTCTTGGGCCGTTGTGGGAGTCTCTCGGGAGCGAAGAGAAGGAAGGAGGAAGGAGGGGAGACGGAGGAAGGGCGTTGGGAGGAGGCTGGCGGTAGGGACGGCGATGAAGACCTCGAGCATGGAAGCGGGTGACGAGGATGACAGGACAGCTCGCCGCTTGGGTCCCACTGCCGGCCGAAACGGCGTGCGGGCGCATGATGTTGGTTCCCGTGTTGGCGTCTCCAGCTTTGTCGTGGCGTGCCCAGCCAGCCTGACGCCCTCTTGGGCAGTCTTGGGGCCTCTTGTTAGGGGGCCTCCTGGGGGCCTCCTGGGGGCCTCCTGGGGGCCTCTGCGGGTGGAACAGTCGCTCCGTGCTCCGCCTCTGGGGCTCTTCTTGGGGCTGTCCTGGGGCCCTCTTGGGCCGTCGGGGCGCACTTTCGGAGGCCTCTGCGGCCGTCTTGGGGCGATCCGTGGAGCCTAATGAGCCGTCTTGGGGCGTCGGGAAGCCGAAAAAGGCTGAGACACGAAAAGCATGGAAAAACCTCCAGGAAGCCTACTAAGTTTGCCTCTCGGAGCCCTCTCGGAGGCCCTCTCAGAGGCTTATTAGAGATTAGAGTCTTCCGGCTTCTGGGGCCGTCTGGACGGTCTGGACCGAGCAATCGGCGACTCCTGGTCCTATCTATTGGGGGCGCCCGTGCCGCCCGGAAACGCGTCTGCCGGAATCTGCGCATTTTCTCTTAGGGTGGGGGGCTCAGGGTGAAATCCATATGGGCTTCTGCACCGCGAAAATCCATCCGTCTTGTGATTCACCTTTTGCAAATTCAAGCCTCGAACATTCATCAAAACGGCATTTCAGATTTCACCCTTTGCCCTCCAACCAAAGAAAATGCTCGGGGAATCCTGCCGAACTTCGGCGGGCTTCTGCTGGCGTTCCGCCCGTGGCATGGGCCAGCTTTCGGGGGGGGACAACCCCTGCAGACACCCCAGGGGGAATACCAAACGGGAGCCCCGCCGCAAGGTCGGGAAATAGGACATCGCGGAGGGAGAACGCAGCGGAATGCTACAGCTGGACGATTGCACCCCCCTTCGGGGGGCGGCTCTCGATAGCTCGCCATCTCTGAGACTCGCGCTTCAGATGATATCTGATCACGCTCGATCCGACCTCCTCCTGGAGGCGCCCCCCTCCTCCCCGAACCGCTCCCGCTCGGAGGGATGGGCCACTTGTCACCCTTGGGGGGGACCTCGGCGCAACGTACAATCGGACCTAGGCCAGAAGAACATCCCTCGAGAACATGAGACCCTCCGCCAGCCAAGGGTACCCTCCCCAAGATGCACAAGACCATCCAACAAACACGAAAAACATTAGGGTACCCTCTAGAACATGCCTCAATATTATACCTCGGTCCGACTGCACTCACACATAATATATAATCTACTGCTGTCCTGAAAGGACGTTTCCAGCCGCCTTGGGACTGGCGTCCCCGATGCCAGAACATAATACTTCATCCGGCGGCGAGCGAGGGGGGGAAGTGAGGAGGATAAGACATTCTCAGAAGGCGGCGGGGCTTCTCAGAAGCCTTCGCGCCTTCCGATAAGTGTTCGGTGTCTTCGTGGAAGGCTTAGAACACTTCACAGAAGGCCAGAGGACTTCCGAGCCTGCCGAGAAGGTCCGCCCCCTCTCATTTCCCCCCGGGCTGGCCGCCGATTCAGCGTCTCCCGCCCGCCGGAGGGAGGGAGCGGGTACAGGACGGCGGGATCGTATCGTGGCGACCTGCATGACCCAGCTTCGCACTTCGCGCTGCGCGAAGCGCGAACCACTTCGCGCCCTCGCGCCGCCCCCCCGGGGAGAAGAGGAGGACGAGGAGAAATCGGAGCCGAACCGCGAAGCGCGGAGCGCAAATAGCTTCGCGCCCTCGAGGACGCCCTTGGCCATCGCGGCTCCCCGATGGCGCGGATCGTCCGATCTCGGCCGACCCAAGGCCAGTGGCGGCGTGCATCCTCGACCGCGGAGGCGCCGCCGCCGCGTCGACACGACACGAACCTCCCCTAGCCGCGCACTCGAAGTCGGGCTCGGAGGTGGGACCAGAATCGGTGTTGGCATCACTGCCCTGGCTGCGAAGGGCCCTCCGAGCTGTCAGGATGGCACGCGTCGCGAACTATAAACGCGGCCCGTGGCTTCAGACGAGGAGCGGCAGTCGAAGACGGCTACGCCCTCATCCGCTGAAGCCAACGTCGGGTCATATTGTGAGGAGGGGCAGCATGAGGGGAAGGAGATGACAACGAGAAAAGAGACAGAGAGAGAGAGAGAAATAGAGAGAAACCAATAAACTACGATCTATGTCTGTATGTACATATAGTATATATAAATGTATAGCACACGCACACAACCATATTCATACGTAGCAACCCGCAACTGCGGATAAGAGTGAGGGGGCGGGCGCGGGCGACGCGGGCGTCGTCGAGCCGGCGGACCTCGTGGCCCCCACCTTCCCTGTCGATGGCGCTCTCCTCCTCCTCCTCCTCCCCCTCCTCCTCCTCCTCGTCCTCGTCCTCGTCCTCATCCTCGTCCTCCTCCTCCACCTCGGCCTCCTCCTCCTCCTCTTCTTCCTCTTCCTCCCTCTCCCCCCCTCGTCCTTTCATCATCGTCCTCCCATTGTCGTCCTCCCCCTCATCGGCCTCCATCATCGTCCTCCAATTGTCGTCCATCATCATCATCCTCCCCCTCCTCCCCCTCCTCGTCCTCCTCCTCCCCCTCCTCCCCCTCCTCCCCCTCCTCGTCCTCCTGCTCCTCCTCCTTTTCTTTCTCCACATTCTCCTTACATCCTCTCTTCTTCCGCGTCCTCCTCGTCCCCTGTTTACTCCTCCTGCCTCCCCCTCCTTTCCCAAGATAACTGCAACACAATCCTGTTTTCCACTTTATGCTCCCCGACTTCTCTGATCAAGGCAACTCGCCAGGGCAAAGTTGCTGGACGGGCTGGTGTGGATGCGCGGGGCTTGAAGAGGTCCTTGCGGGCTCAGACGGCATGCAAAAATCTGCCGCCGCGCTTGTGCGGCATTGGTTTGTTCAGTGAACGTGGTTTGGGTCGCGGGTGGGTCGCGGGCTCTCCACCTCCACCTGGAAGGAATGCAAAAGCAGCCCGCCGCAGGCGCCAAAAAAATTGGTTTGTACGCTGAGCGTGGTTTGGGTCGCGGGTGGGCCGCGGGTTCTCCACCGGGAACGAATGCAAAAAAATGTCCGCCGCAGGCGCCGAAAAATGTGGTTTGTACCCTGAACGTGGTCGCGGGTGGGCCGCGGGCTCTCCACCTGAGACGAATGCAAAAGATGCCCGCCGCAGGCGCCGAAAAATGTTGTTTGTACCCTGAACGTGATTTGGGTCGCGGGTTGGTCGCAAGTTGGTCACGGGGTGGGTCGCGGGCTCTCCACCTGGAAGGAATGCAAAAAAAGCCCGCCGCAGGCGCCGATAATTGTGGTTTGTACCTTGAACGTGGTTTGGGTCGAAGGTGGGTCGCGGGTGGGTCGCGGGGTGGGTCGCGGGTGGGTCGCGGGTGGGTCCCGGGTGGGTCGCGGGTGGGTCGCGGGTGGGTCGCGGGGTGGGCCGCGGGCGGGCCGCGGTGTGGGTCGCGGGGTGGGTCGCGGGGTGGGTCGCGGGGTGGGTCGCGGGGTGGGTCGCGGGGTGGGTCGCGGGTGGTTCGCGGGTGGGTCGCGGGTGGGTCGCGGGGTGGGTCGCGGGTTGGGTCGCGGGTGGGTCGCGGGGCGGGTTGCGGGTGAGACGACGACAACGAACAACAACAACAAACAACAACAAACAACAACAACAACAACAACAACAACAACAACAGCAGCAGCAACAACAACAACAACAACAACAATAACAACAACAACAAGAACGAGGCGCAGTTGACCGGCCCGTCCAGTGGGGAGCTCCACAGCGCCTCCTCCCCTAGGGACAAGGCCGACTTGACCGGCCCGGGGGCAACCGC
Organism: Prorocentrum cordatum; assembly: GCA_963575745.1. Classification (NCBI taxonomy): domain Eukaryota; class Dinophyceae; order Prorocentrales; family Prorocentraceae; genus Prorocentrum; species Prorocentrum cordatum. The sequence goes on along the minus strand of CAUYUJ010013936.1, from coordinate 174,356 downwards.
GGGACCCCAGCAACCCCAGCAACCCCAGCAACCCCCAGCAACCCCGAAAGCTTACCTCCACAGACCAAGCTCTCAACGCTACGTCCTCCATGCGGATTCTGACAGCACGACGCGTGTGCGCACCGGTGCAGCGAGCTCTTGAGGAATCCTATAGGATCCTCGAGAAATCCTATAGGATCCTATAGGAAATCCTATAGGATCCCTTAGGAATACTATAGGATTCCTTAGGAATCCTATAGGAATCCTATAGGATCCCTTTGGAATCCTATGGGATTCCTTAGGAATCCTATAGGAATCCTATAGGATCCCTTAGGAATCCTATGGGATTCCTTAGGAATCCTATGGGATTCCTTAGGAATCCTATAGGAATCCTATAGGATCCCTTAGGAATCCTATGGGATCCCTTAGGAATCCTATGGGATCCCTTAGGATCCCCCTTAGGAATCCTATAGGATTCCTTAGGAACCCTGTGGGATCCCTTAGGAATCCTATGGAATCCCTTAGGAATCCTATAGGATCCCTTAGGAATCCTATAGGATTCCTTAGGAACCCTGTGGGATCCCTTCGGAATCCTATAGGATCCCTTAGGAATCCCATAGAGGAGCTCTATGAGCTCTATGAGGAGCTCTGCTAGGATCCTATAAGATCCTATAGGATCTATAGGATCCTCTAGAAATCCTATGAAATCCCATAGGAAATCCTATAGGATCCTATAGAAATCCTATAGGATCCTATAGGAAATCTATGAAATCCTATAGGATCCTCTAGAAATCCTATAGGACCCTATAGGATCCTATAGGACCCTATAGGATCCTATAAGATCCCTTAGGAATACTATAGGATTCCTTAGGAATCCTATAGGAATCCTATAGGATCCCTTAGGAATCCTATGGGATCCCTTAGGAATTCTATAGGATCCCTTAGGAATCCTATGGGATCCCTTAGGAATCCTATGGGATCCCTTAGGAATCCTATAGGATCCCTTAGGAATCCTATGGCATCCCTTAGGAATCCTATAGGATCCCTTAGGAATCCTATGGGATCCCTTAGGAATCCTATAGGATCCCTTAGGAATCCTATGGGATCCCTTAGGATCCCTTAGGAATCCTATGGGATCCCTTAGGAATCCCCCTTAGGAATCCTATAGGATCCCTTAGGAATCCTATGGCATCCCTTAGGAATCCTATAGGGAACCCTAGAGGATCCTATGGGATCCCTAGGAATCCTATGGGATCCTATGGGATCCCTTAGGAATCCTATAGGAATCCTATAGGATCCCTTAGGAATCCTATGGGATCCCTTAGGAATCCTATGGAATCCTATGGATCCCTTATCCCTTAGGAATCCGATGGGATCCCTTAGGAATCCTATAGGATCCCTTAGGAATCCTATAGGATTCCTTAGGAACCCTGTGGGATCCCTTCGGAATCCTATAGGATCCCTTAGGAATCCCATAGAGGAGCTCTATGAGCTCTATGAGGAGCTCTGCTAGGAGCTCTATTAGGAGCTCTGTTAGGAGCTCTACTACGAGCTCTACTACGAGCTCTATTAGGAGCTCTACTACGAGCTCTAATACGAGCTCTACCACGAGCTCTAATACGAGCTCTATTAAGAGCTCTACTACGAGCCCTACTACGAGCTCTACTACGAGATCTACTACGAGCCCTACGAGGAGCTCTACTTCGAGTTCTACCACGAGCTCTACCACGAGCTCTACTACGAGCTCTACCACGAGCTCTACTACGAGCTCTATTAGGAGCTCCGTTTGGAGCTCTGTTAAGAGCCCTGTTAGGAGCTCTACCAGGAGCTCGCTTAGGAGCTCTACTACGAGCTCTACTACGATCTCCATGAGGAGTTAATCTGCGAGCTCTACCAGGAGCTCTACTGGTAGCTCGATTAGGAGGTCTACTATGAGCTCTACTACGTGCTCTATTAGGAGCTCTAGTGTGAGCGAGGTCTGCCAAAATCTCTACTGCGAGCTCTACTAGGGGCTCTACCACGAGCTCTACTAGGAGCTCTACTACGAGCTCTGCTAGGAGCTCGATTAGGAGCTCCATTAGGGCTACTACTACTACGGTTACTACTACTACTACTACTACTACTACTACTACTACTACGACTACTACTACTACTACTACTACTACTACTACTACTACTACTACTACTACTACTACTACTACTACTACTACTACTACTACTACTACTACTACTACTACTACTACTACTACTACTACTACTACTACTACTACTACTACTACTACTACTACTACTACTACTACTACTACTACTACTACTACTACTACTACTACTACTACTACTACTACTACTACTACTACTACGACTACTACGACTACTACTACTACTACTACTACTACTACTACTACTACTACTACTACTACTACTACGACTACTACTACTACTACGACTACTACTACTACTACTACTACTACTACTACTACTACTACTACTACTACTACTACTACTACTACTACTACTACTACTACTACTACTACTACTACTACTACTACTACTACTACTACTACTACTACTACTACTACGACTACTACTACTACTACTACTACTACTACTACTACTACTACTACTACTACTACTACTACTACTACTACTACTACTACTACGAATACTACTACTACTACTACTACTACTACTACTACTACTACTACTACTACTACTACCACTACTACTACTACTACTACTTCTACTCCGACTACTACTACTACGTGTGTGGACGCACGCGATTGCGAAGCGTGCGTCCTCCTGCCTTGGGCAGGAGGGTCGATACAGCATCCTGCATCCCAGGATGGCCCTGCTGAGGCATGGTGGTGGTGCGTGTAGCTTCCCTCTACGGATCCTGGACCGCCAAATCCGGGGAGCCCGGGTAGAGCGACCAGTCGCCCCAGGCGGAGCCGGTCAAGCCGCCCTCGAAAACCACCCTGGTGATCGCCATCATGGCCAGACGACCGTAGGCGAGGGCCACCATCGGCGCCGTTAGGCTATGCCGTCGGGGCTTAGAGATATGGAAATATGGGAGGAGCTTAGGAAATCAGCTTGCTGAAAGCCAGGGCGCAGGGCGCCACTCGAGCCAGCCGATGACATGAGGGCGATGGCGACGACGACGCAGACGACCGCAGTCGCGACGACATGGGAACTGGCTGCTGACATCGCGTGGGTCGTTCACTCTTGAGCGATCTGCGCACCTGGAGGCCGTTCTGGAATCATGATTTCGGACCGCGGGTCGATTTCCGTGAGTCCTGGGGCCCGAAGAAAAAATACCCTGGGCGCATTCAACCATGCACGCCCACGCTGGAACGCAAGGAGGAGGAGACCCAGGAGCAACAACAACAACAACAGCTTTGCCCAAGGTGTTCGCGGTGGGGTTCGCCCAAGAGGCCTGGGGCAGAGTGGCTACGATGTTAGCCAGCGTGGGCCCAAACCGGCGAATCCCACCAGCACTTTAGGGCGTGAGTGGTCTAAGGAGCTCGTTCTGCTAAACCCCCTTTTTCCCCTTCGGGGAGGGGGTTCCCCCTCCCCCTACCCCCTCCCCCTGGACCTGGAGGGAGGGTGCCGCGAGCGGTTGGAGCGTCCAAGATGGCCCAAGATGGCTCCAAGCGGGTCCCAGAGAGCCCAAGATGGTCTCCAAGATCGCGCAAGATATCCCAAGATGGTTCAAGATAGCTATCAACATGCATCCAAGAGCTCTGGAGACCGCCCCAGGACGGCTCCAAGTGCCTTTCGAGCCCTCCAAGGAAGCCCTCAAGAGGCCAAAATCATTCAAATCCTGTATGTTTTTCCGATGTTTTTTGCATTGTCACCCTTTCGCGCCCGATGGCCTCTTGAGGCCTCAAGATGGCTTCTGGATGGCCCAAGAGGGCCCCAAAAGGGGCCCAGGGGGGCCCCAAGACCGCCCCAAGAACACCCAAGACCGCTCCAAGAGCGGCCCACGAGGGCCCCAAGAGGTTCATTTTCGGGCCCCGACGGGGGGACGCAGTTAAGGACCCCCCCGTCCCCGACTCGACCATGTCCTATTGAATTCCGATTCAAACACAAATAAATGATTAAGGAATTCCTCCGGCGGCTGGGACTCGACCATTTCCTATCGAATTCCTATTTCAGCGTTCCGAAGGATCCAACCTGTTTATACTAAGTCCCCGCGCAGGTCACTCCGATGCCCCCCCCCCCCCCCCCAGCAGCCCTCGAAAGGAAAGTGGCGACAGTTTCGCAGACCGCAGCCCCCCCAGGGATGGCGAAGTCAAATCTGTAGGGTCCCTTGGGAATCCTATGGGGTCCCTGAGGAATCCTATGGGTTCCCTTAGGAATCCCACTGGGGATCCTATA
>CAUYUJ010013936.1:150000-165000 GCA_963575745.1 Prorocentrum cordatum | reverse complement strand
GCCTCGCCGCAGCGCGCGCGGCGTCTTGAAGGGGCCCTGGGACACACAGATACAGGGCAGTTTTTAATACATAGGATTTTAAACATATAGGACTTTTAGAAATATAGGGGCCCTGGGACACACTGATACATACACACAAATACAGGATCCCCCGTATTTCCCAAGATGTTCTGGGTTTCTGTCTTCCCCCCCACTTCCCCTATTTTCCCATCTTTTCCTAGGAGTCGACCATGATTTGTGTCTGTGTATGTTTTTCCCCTCCTGACTTCTGGGGAGACGAGGATAGACAAGCCCGTTCCACGACTCGCGAAGCAGCTGCTCGCAAGTGGTCTGGATCCGCCACGGAGGAGCTGTGGCACATTAACATCAGGGCAGACGTTTGTGTTTTTCGGACGTTGGCGAGCAGGCGCTTTGCGAGTGGTGGAACGCGCTCGGTGAGAAGAGGTACGGTTGTGTCTCCGATCCCGGCAATTTTTTCACGGCCGGAGCTAGGACCAAAGAACATCCGTCACGAACACGAGGCCATCCGCCAGTCAAACTGAAGAGCATTCGAGGGTGCCCTCCCCAAGGATGCACAAGAGCATCCAACACGCACGAAACACATCAGGGTACCTTCCCCGACCCGACCTCGATCTCATACATCGGTCCGACCGTACTTGCATGGAAGGGGGGGGCGTCGCGACGCCCGAGAAGAAGTCTGGACTTCACGCAAGCCGGGATTGCCTTGCACGCCTTGTCGGCCCAGCGCTGTTTGAAACGACGGCGGTGTGGGGAGGGAAATGCCATGCAAGTCAACTTGCCAGAGTCTGCAGGAAAGCAGCCTCAAAGGCGCCAACACCGCCACTCCCTGGACCTCTCCCGGGGTGCGCTCTGACCAGAATCTCGGGGAGAATCCAGCCGTGGCGACGATGGCTGTCCAAGACGAGCAGCGGTGTCGGTATCTGCTCCTCCTCTGAGCTTGGGCAGGTCTAGATCCGACCGACCAGACCCCGCAGGTCGGGGGGTGCTCAAGGTGCCCCTGGCCCAAGGTGCCCCCAGCTTTAGGAGGCCTCCTAGATGGGGTCGGAGTAGATGGGGGGTCAAAGGATCGCGCCGCATCGCCGATGCATCACCGACGTCGGCGGTGCATCGGCGACGTCGGCGCGAAAAAAATCGGGCTCCTCATCAAGCCGCATCGCCGTTGCATCGGCGATGCGGCGCGGTCCTCCGACCCCCTCCGACTCCGGCCCCATCTGGAAAGCCCAGGTCCGTTCCATCGTCACAGGAGCCCCTGGGGGCCCCCCGGGCCTCGTGAGCGCGGGGCTCTCTCCAGGCCTCGTGGAGGCCCGCCGTGGCGACAGAGGGCTCTCCGGGGCGAGCGGCGGCATCGGTGCCTTTGGAGGAGGAGGCCCTCGGCCCTCCAAAGCGCTTGGCTGTGGGGGCGCCCTGCGCGTGGCGACGCCCCCCCCCGCCGACACGCAGGCCCTCCGCGTGCCTGCGCCCGCGCCATGCAGGAGGAGGCTGAGAGTAGAAAGTCGGCGGCGAGCGAGGGGAGAAGCGAGCAGGAGGAGGTCCATCTCGGAAGGCGGCGGGACTGCTCGGAAGCCCTCGCGCCTCGCGAGAAGCGTTCTGTGCCCTCGGGGAAGGCTCCGGCAAAACTTCTCGGAAGGCCGGCGGCCTTCCGAGCCTGCTGCCGGGGGCGGACAAGAGGAAGGGGGCCGCCAATGGGGGGGGCGCAAAAGCATGGCCGGCGGCATGTGCGCGGCCCGGGGGGGGGGGCTGGGGACGCGCTGAAGCAAGGAGAGGCGCCAGGAAATCCGGGGAGACATCCTGGCCCTCGCCATGCTGTCCGCACCCGCCCTGGTCATCACCCCCCTCTCTTGGCTCGGGGACGCGCAAACATGGACAAGCGATCCATGGATTTGGCGCGCGGTCGCCAAATCCATGGATCGGGGAAGGTGCCCTCCCCAGAATGCGGCCAGCGCCGCCTCGCTCGGCGGCGGAGATCCGCGCCTTCCCATGGAAGCGGGACCCGTCGCTGATCCGCGCCCTCTCGAAGCCATGCTTGCGATCGCCTGATTGGCCGCCCCCGATCCTGGGAGGGGCCTTCCCCTGCTCCCTTTTGAGCAGAGGCCGACCGTCCCGGCATTCCTATAGTCCTACCACGAAATGTTCTTAGAACCCAAAGATGTTCTAATAACAAAAACAATGCTCTTAGAACATAAACCCCATGTGTTAAAACAAGACCCTCTCCGCCAGAAATGTCCTAAGAACATTGCGTGAAAGCCACAAGAGATTCTTAGAACATTGCTTGGTAGGGCTATAGGCGAGCCAGGACGCTTCGCCACTGCTTGACCCTTTTGGTAGGGCTATAGGCGAGCCAGGACGCTTCGCCACTGCTTGACCCTTCCCCCTCCCCCCTCCCTCCCCCCTCCTCCCTCCTCCCTCCGCCCCTCCTCCCTCCTCCCTCCTCCCTCCTCCCTCCTCCCTCCTCCCTGCTCCCCCTCGGGGGGCTCGCCGCCGAAGCCGAGGCCGAGGGGCCCCGAGCCTGCGCCGCCCGCGCGCCGGCCTGCAGCCCCGCGGGCCCCGCCGGCGGGCAGGCTCGGGCGGAGGCGGTCGGCCAGCCGGGCGCGGCCCCTCCTCCTGCTCCTCCTCCTCCTCCTCCTCGTCCTCCTCCTCCTCCTCCTCCTCCTCCTCCTCCTCCTCCTCTCCTCCTCCTCCTCCTCCTCTCCTCCTCCCCCTCCTCCTGCCTCCCTCCTCCTCCTCCTCCTCCTCCTCCTCCTCCTCCTCCTCCTCCACCCCCGAGACTTGGCCCCCGGCAAGCGGCGCGTCCTTCACCGCTTGAAGGGGGGGGGGGGGAGGCACCCCGAGTCTGGCAGGACCCTGGGGAAGGGGGGGGGGGCGGACGGGGCTCAGCTCTTCCCTTCTAGAGTAGAGCTGTGCCTGTGAGCAGACGCTGCCCCTTTGGCTCGTTCCTCGCTCCTCCTCCTGGTCCTCTCCTCCTCCACAGCTACACCATCTGAATACTACTCTCCTCTCTCCCCTGACGACGTCCGGAAACTATCCGGCCCCCTCCGCGTGCTGTTATTTACGCGCAGGAGTCCCGGGAACTGGGTTTTCGCTTGGGTTGCTTGTTCAATGTTGCTCCCGCTGAAGCGCTGGCCTCATTTTCCCCGCTACAGCGCTGGCCTCATTTCCTTGCTTCCGCTCGTTCCGAATCGTGCTCCCGCTGCAGCGCTGGCCTTCCAAGTAGGCCTAAAATTCTGGGGCAATGCCCCCCCGCAAAAACCATCGGAAGTGATTACACATTCGGTGCCGATTCGTTGATTCTTGAGGCGGTAAAGCTCCCCCCCCCACTTTGGGGCGTCGTCGTTTTCAGGAAGTATCATGCGGGAGCCCCGTTTCTGCTTTGAGAAGGCGATGTTGAAAGCAGGCCAGCGGGTGCTCTCCATCGGCCCCGTTTTGTGTGGAGCTTGTCGGGGAGCCCAAGGACCTAGACATGGAGCCACGACTCCAGACCGGCCCAGACCTCTCGAAGACGATACACTTACCCTGCAAAGAACCTGGCGCCATGCCATGACATGCTGTGCGGTGCTGTGTTCTGCGCCGCTGTGCGATGCTATGCTTTTCGTTGCAATGCTTTGTGATGCAATGCTTCACTGCGCAATGCCACGCCATGCTATGGCATGCTACGCTCTGCCGTGCTCTTCTATGCGATGTCATGCTGTGAACTACCATGCATCGCGTGCCTGCTCGCGATCATTGCCCTGCTCGACATTCGACTGTGCGAATAGAGAGAATATCTACGCCATGGTAAGGGATGGGAGGGAGGGGTAGGACGTCAGATCCGCCGGCCCCCTTGTGGGGCCACCAGGCTGCGAGGCCCGTGATTCGCAGTTTCCTGTACCAGTTGTAGTTTCTAGTTTCCAGTGTTACAGTTCTGCTTCTTGCTGGTTACTGTAACTAGTTGACTTCTTGCTGGTTACTGTAACTAGTTGATTGACCGCGCGAGGGGGGGGGAGGCCCAAACAATACTTTTAGCGTCTCCTGGGCGCGTTGTCTGAATTGCTGGGGGGGCTCGAAATCGACACCCCTCACGCAGATCCGCGGGGTCAGGGTCCAAAAACACATGGGATTTGCCACATTTCTGAAATTCGGTGCCACCCCTCACGCAGATCCGCGGGGTCAGGGTCCAAAAACACAGGGATTTGCCACATTTCTGAAATTCGGTGCCACCCCTCACGCAGATCCGCGGGGTCAGGGTCCAAAAACACATGGGATTTGCCACATTTCTGAAATTCGGTGCCACCCCTCACGCAGATCCGCGGGGTCAGGGTCCAAAAACACAGGGATTTGCCACATTTCTGAAATTCGGTGCCACCCCTCACGCAGATCCGCGGGGTCAGGGTCCAAAAACACATGGGATTTGCCACATTTCTGAAATTCGGTGCCACCCCTCACGCAGATCCGCGGGGTCAGGGTCCAAAAACACATGGGATTTGCCACATTTCTGAAATTCGGTGCCACCCCTCACGCAGATCCGCGGGGTCAGGGTCCAAAAACACAGGGGATTTGCCACATTTCTGAAATTCGGTGCCACCCTTCGCGCACATCCATCGCAAGGCGTGGTAACCCAAACTGCGAGAACTCCCTCGGCCCTTTAATCGCAAGGTGTGGTAACCAAGCCCGTAAACCATACACGTCTTACCAATCGCCAGGTGTGGTAACCCCTCTTGTGATCAGTTGGTTTTGCTGATTGCGAATCGGCTTCGCATGAAGTTTCGATACTGCTTCACGACAGCGCCAAGGCCTCATGACTTAGCTCTTCCATGGCCCATTCTCCGAGAGAGGGGGCCGGCGGCAGGGGGCGAAGCCCTTACGGATATGACGCTAACGCACCTAGCTTGTCCTCCTGCCCCTCCTCCTTCTTCTCCTCCTCCTCCTCCTTCTCCTCCTCTCCTCCTCTCCTCCCTCCCTCCTTCCCTCCCTCCCCCTTCCCATCTCCCTCCTCTTCCTCCACCTCCTCCCTCCCATGCACGCGCACCTCCCATGCCCCAGCCCTCCCTCCCTCTCCATCCCTTCCTCTGCAAAAGTTCCTTCGCTTCCTGCCTCCCCTGCCTTGGCTACCTCCCGCCCTCCATACCTTTGCCCTCTTCACGCCCTCCCTCCCTCTCCTCCCCCCTCCCTCCCGCGCACGCCCACCTATGTCCGTCCCTTCCCTCCTCCCGCGCCTCCCACGACAGCGTCGTGCCCCAAAGACCCCGACGGCGCCGATCGCAAACCACACCCCAGCGCAGCCACGCCCGATGTGACCGTCGACCGGCGCCTCCCATCCTCAAAGGCCGGGAACCCTCGCCGCGCAGGCCGCCCACGGGCATACCGGGCGTGCGCGCCGCGCCTTGGCGTGGAGCTCGCTCAGCTGCCGGTCTATGGCCTCCAGCTTGGCCTTGCCGTCCACCTCGGGCGAGCCACGCCCGTTGGCGGCGCGCACAAGAGGGGGGGGCAGGGGGTAGGGTTAGGTCGGGCAGGTCCCCCTGCAGGCGGGTTTTGGACGAAAGAAATACTCCCAAAAAAGAATATCCAGACAATCATAGAAGAATCGTCCCCAGGCTATTTACAAAAACCATGTCTGAATGTTCCTCCTGTAGAGGGACACGCCCGAATTAAGGGGAGGGGGGAAGGCGTCTCGGAGGGAGGCTGCTTCTGACAGCGCCTTCTGAGGAGCAAGGCGGCTCTAAGAAGCCTCCCCTCTACCCCCATCTGCGCGTGGCCGGCACCCCGCGTCTTGAGAAACATCGAGGCGGAAGTTGTTCATCATTCTCGGCCTCTCGGGGCCCTCACCGGGCCTCCGGCCCGGGGAAGTGTCGGGTCGCACGGACGGGGGGCATAGCAAAGGGGGGGGTTGGCGAATCAGCTCGCGTATAGCTGATTTCCCCGGCGCGCCCCGATGCATCGAGGGGTGGACCCGGCAACTGCACGCAGCAGATATCGTAGCCCCCCTTTCTCTATCCCCCACCCCCCTTCCTTCGGCCCGAAAAAATGGCCGAGAAGTCGGAGAGGCCCGCGCCTCGGAACAAAAGGCCGCGGCGCCGGCTGTCCGGGAGATCGGAGGAGGCCGCGCGCCACGGAGGAGCTCGTGGGAGCTTCTTTCGGGGATGGACAGACCTCCCTTTAGCAAAACGTGGTTTAGTGAAAACGACCTCGGGCCCAAACCCGGCGGGCGCAGGCCTGGAAAATAACGGCCAAGGCGCCCTCTCGAGAACCGAAAACGGACAATTCACTAATCGACGTGTCACTGTTGGGGGTTCTGTCCACCCCCGATTCTTGGGCCAAAAGCGCAGCGACACCACCCCACCTAGGGCACGACGGCGTCGGAATGTCAAGCACTTGCCTCGTGCAGCCCTGGCTGGCTTGTCGTCGCGCAGACGCCGCAGCGGTGTCGGGATGCCGCCGTCGGCCAGGGAGCACCACGCTGAAGGGGCCCCAGGACACAGAAATAAATACACACAAATAAAATTACTCCCCATATTTTCCCATATTTTCTGGGTTTCTGTCTTCCCCCCCACTTCCCATATTTTCCCGTATTTTCTGGGGAATCGAAGATTAATTGTGTCTGTGTGTTTCCTTCCCTCCTGACACGCAAGGGACAGCGAGGCAAGGTCGCAAACATCCAGCACCGCATGCCGTAGGGTGGGTGGTGTCGTGTGTTTCGTGGTCGACTTCTCGCGCGAAGAGCACCGGCGTGCCTCGAGAACGTCGCGGTGGCGGGTTCGTGGCCGTCTTTTTGTGTTGCTGTTCCGCTGGAGACTGGTTCGGGCCTCTGGGGCGGTCCGGAAATATCAGCCGGCGTTGACTCCAAATAGATTGGACGACGCAAGTGAAGGAGTCAGAAGAATCAAGCATGCTTGGAATCCGCAAATCAGCAAGCAAGTCAGCGCGCAAGTAAGCGCGCAAGCGCGCAAGCAAGCAAGCGCGCAAGCAAGCAAGCGTGCAAGCGCGCAAGCAAGCAAGCAGGCATAGGCATAGGCGTAAGCATGGGAGTTAGGGGGGTATAAGCAAAGGCATAGGCATAGCCATAGGAATTAGGGGGCATAAGAACTAGGGGGGGGAACGGACCAATTAGTAGGGTTTGAGCTAGGACTCCTAGAGGGCAAGCCTACTTGGAGAACAAAGCCCAGGACCAAAAGGCCGGCCGTGAGGAAGCGGTGGAAAGTTCGGGGGGGGCCACACGCATCGCATCAACAAAAACCAAGGCACCGGATGCCTGCGGGGCAGTTGTCTTCCGCGGGGCGTGATGGTGTTGAGGTATGGGTCGCGGTGCGGGTTGGGCTTGGCGCGCGTGCTGGGGGGCGGTGCAGAGCGGGCCGTCGGGCGGAGTGACACGGTGGGGAAGGCTTATGGAGCCGCTTGGACCACTCGCTTTGCCTCCTCCGTCATCCCCCATATGTTTTTTGTCCTGCTCCTGGAGCCATGGAAACAGGGAGGGAGGGGAGGGACGGAGGAAACAGACGGGAGCGGGAAGTGGGAACAGGAGCGGGACAGGCAGATGGAGGGAAGGATGTCGCAATGGAAAAAAGGCCTGCGATTGAAGCAAACAGTATGTTCGAGAATGCGATGACACATGTCGCCGAGAGGGTAAACGTGAACGGTGGCGCGAGCGCAAGCGAGGACATCGCGGAAACGGAAACGACAGCGGGAGGTAACTGAAGATGTGAACCATTTGACGCCGCGGGGCGTTCTCAGAGGAGAAGAAGGATGAACACGAGGAGATAGGGTCGAAAAACAGGAGAAGGGGAGAGGTGCAAGAGGCGGGAGAGGAGAAGTGGAAGTGGGTGGGGAGGGGGACAATGAACAGGGAGACAAGGAGGAGGGATCGATGGACAAGGGAAGCGGGTGGAGGCAGGGAGGGAAGTGACGGAGGAAGGAAGGACAAGGGAAAGAGGAGGGAAGGAGTAATGGGGAGGCGGAGGGAGGAGGACACAGGATAGAGTATGGAGGGGGCGGACGACGACACACGTGTGAGGGCGCGGAAAGTGACCCCTACCCCTCACATCGAGAACTTCAGGTCAGTCGACTGTCAAACAACGTGCGACCCTCAAGCGGAAAACGATCGACGGCCCGCCAACGACGACAGCGCGTAATTCCAAATAGGGTGGCGCGTTGCTGCTAGGCTCGTCGGAATTCGAACTTGGCGCTACTTTGCTACTCTTCCTCCCAGCCGGAAGGCCCCGCAATGAGACAGACACGCGGCGACTATTTTGTTTTGACCTCGTAGACATTCGCGCGCCCGTGCTGGCGCTGACATCGGGGGGGTCCGCCAGCCGTTCGCGGCACTAGCAGGACGTCAGGGCGGCCCACCAAGCAAACCATGACTAGGCGCGCATCACAAAGTTCAGAATCCCCCCGAAATTGAAAACACTCACCAGGTGAATCGGTTCATACACGCTCCAGCCAAAAATGCGCCTGAACTTCTTCCACGCGGGAAGTATCGCGCGGCCGAATCGCAGAACTGTTACACAAACAGTGTTATCCAGCGCAGGCCACAAACAGTGTAGTTCTAGGCATGCATGTCGTGCAGTGTAAGTGGAGCAATTTACGTGGTGCAATTCACCCTGCCGAACTTGAAACTGTCAACTCCACTGCTCGCGCAATCATCCCACCCACCCGCGTGCAGTACCATGCGGCAGCGATTGCGATGGCTTCTCGGCGCTGGCTGCCGCATCGCCGCGGCCGCGCTAGCGCGCATGCTCGTGCGCAAAGCGGCCAGCTCGTTTGGCGCGACTCACGCGGCCGCGCCGGCGCTGACCACTGGGCGCTTCCCAACGGGCACTTAAGTGCGAATCGGCAGCTCAGGCAGGCGCAGTATCATGGCAACGTCGACAATGGTAGACGCGATGATGATAGCAGCGGTGTTGGAGACGATGGAAACGACGACGACGGTACGGCAACTGACGGCGCCGATGCTGATCATGCCGACGACGACGACGACGACGACGGCGTCCTCGCGTCGGTGATGAAGGTGTTGGAAGGAGTTCGACATGCGCGCGCAAGCGACGCGCGAGAGTGGCCAACATGGTACGACCCAGAACGCGCGCAAGGACGTTCGAATGATTTCGACATGCAGCGCGAAAGGCCCGCTTGGCAGAATGGAAAGGACATGTTTGGGGGGAACAAAACACAACAAACTGCGGTATTCTTAAGATTTCGCAAGCTTGTTGTAAAACTGGTGTTTCTAAAAAACCAGATGTTTTTTATATAGTTTCGGGACACTCGAATTTGAACTCCTGACGAAATCTGAAGTTCGTGACGGATTTTGGCGTGCGCGCGCGACGACGCGCGCGTGTGCATGTCGTCACATGTATTGCAAGGGGTTCATGCGAGAACACGCGCGCAAGGGCGCTCTTGCGAGTCCGACACGCGCGTGCGAGAGGCCCGCTTGGTAGCATGTAGTGAAAATGTTGGAAAGCAGACGGTTTCCTTAAGAACCCGCACGAGCCCGAGTGCAAGCTTTCAGTTTAAAAACTCTTGTTGGGAGACAATGTGCTTCTGTATGTTATCGGGGTACTCGATTTTGAAATCCTTACGACACCTCAGGAGTTTGAAGGGTTTCGGCATGCGCGCGCGACGACGCGCGCGTGTACACTTCGTTCCTTCCTGTTGCAAAGGATTCTTCAAAAACTGCGGATTTATGATGAACGGATGCGCGCGCATAGCATTTTCTGCTGAAGATGAAAGGGGCACATTTGGCCTGGCTGGCGTGGTACGAGTTCATACATACTTATGATGATGGACGATGGGGCAAATTCACGTGTAGCTTGCAATACGAAAGGGAAACCGTCAAATTCGGGAGAGATAAGATCATGATGTCTACGTTGTACAATCTATGTTGTACGATCGATGTTGTGCAAGCTGTGCTGTGCGCTCAATATTGTGCAATCTACGTGGTGACATTTATGTGGTGCAAACTATGTGGTGCAACGTATGTGCTACAATCTATGTAGTGCAATCGTTGTTCTACAATACGCATACACATACGTAATAAATGTAGATGTATATATTTATAGATGCTGTGTTTACGTGGTGCAATCGACGTGGTGCAATCTACGCGGCAACAGGGTGACGACGAACGACAACGACCACGGAGCCGCTAGACTGGCACCCAGGCCCAGACGACGTGCGGGCGGCGACGCCGACCGCGGAGCCGCTAGGCCAACACCCAGGCCCAGACCACGGGCGGCGACGAGGCGGTGACGGGGCGGCGACAGCGACCACGGAAATGCCAGACCGGCCCCCAGGCTCAGTTCCCGTAGACAGCGAGAAGTTAAAAACCCTAAGTGCAAGCACTTTTTGGCGACAAGTTCGTTTACACAAGCGCCAACAAATATGACCAGTTAGCTCAAGGGAAGCGCCGCCAATTTAAACTTTAACTGTGCGGAGTGGCGAGTGGGCGTCGGGTGCGGGGGCAGGGCCCTCCAGCCACGGACCAGCGGTGCCGCCATGCGAGAAGCACGTGTTGCCCTCGCCTCTGACTGCGGGGCGCGGCAGTGAAATGCGTGACCCCGGGAGTGCCGGCGGAGGGCGCAGCCGCGTCGTTCGGACCCGCGCCGTCGTCGCTCGCGCGGGCCCACGCGCCCGCGGCACCTGGCAGCGGTCTCGCCTTCACGGCGCCCGCGGCTACGCCCGTTCGCCATAGGGACAAAACGTGGAAACCTAAAATCCATATTTTTGGGGGGCGGGGTTGGTTCCCTCGGGGGCGTCCAAGAGGGAGGCGTCCAAGAGGGGTGTTCGAAAATCGTGGCACGAGACATGTGCGCGGCCCAGGGGATGACTAGGGGACGTCTTGAGGGAAGAAGAGGGGACCATGACATCTGGGAGATATCATGGCCCTGACCATGATATCCACAACCCGCTAATCATCATCCCCCTCTTGGCCGCCCCCGATTCCCTCTCCCTCACCATGGGCACCATGGCTTAGAGAGACAGGAAGGGGGGCGTCCGGCCATCCTCGCCGCTGCCCGCGGCCATCGGCGCCGCCTCGTGGAGGGATTCGCCGGGACCGGCTTCTCATCCCGAGTGCCTTTCTGAGCCAGGGCCCCTGGAGCTGGATGAGAACCTTCCGCCGTGATCGTCGTTCCCCACGCCAGCCCCAGACATGCGTCGTCCTGACTTGTTCAGGACGGCGTCCCTGGAAGCCCCGACCCCTTCCCCGGGACCGGCTCTTCATCCTGGATCGTTCTCGAGATCTGACGGCCCCGAGGCCCGGCGAGGGCTCCTCCTCACTCCTTCTCCGCCTCGCTCCTCCTCCTCGCTCCTCCTCCTCGCTCCTCCTCCTCTTCCTCCTTCTCCTCCTCCTCCTCCTCCTCCTCGCCGAAACCCGGCAAAAACCTCCCGTCCTGTGCTCTCTCTCACGGCGCGATATCGTGCCCGGCAGGGCGTCTGGGCTCCCCGCCTCCGCACGCGCGCGCGCGGGCCGAGCGCTGCCCGTCGTTTTCGCTGACGGCCCCGAGGCCCGGCGAGGGCCCGAGGCCGAAGCCTGGGAGAGACCGCCCGCCCGGATCTTGCACGGCGCGGGCCATGCCCGGGGCTGCGGCGCCGCTGACCTTCCTCCCCCTCCGCCCGGCGGCGACGGCAGGGGGCCAGCAGCCCGGGGGCGGGCAGTACACGCATCATCGCCCGGGAGCCCCTCTCGAAGACAGCGATCCTCGGCGCACCTGAATACACCTGTGTTGCTCTCCCCATGGGCTGCTTCGCCCTCTATCGTCGCCTCGGACCTCCGCACCGCCTGCCCCCCCGCCAGGGCCCCGGCCAGGCCGGTGAAGTGGAAGCGCGTGGCGCCGTGGCGGGCGGCCTCGGAGTTCACGCCCATGTTGCCGTCCCTGCCCCCCCGGGGGGCGGCGGCGGGCGGGGCGAGGCGCCGCCCCGCCGGGGAGGCGCGGCGGCCCGCAGCGGGGCCCCCGTGCGTCCGCACGGCGGGGACTCCCCCGCGGGCGGCGGTTGCCGGGAGGCTCTGCAGCCTCGAGGAGGAGGAGGAGGAGGAGGAGGAGGAGGAGGAGGAGGAGGAGGGGGAGGAGGGGGAGGAGGAGGAGGAGGAGCAGGAGGAGAAGGAGGAGGAGGAGGAGGAGGAGGAGGACGAGGAGGAGGAGGAGGAGGGGGGCGACAGAAAATGATGGGGGGGGGGAGAGCGAGAGGTGCCCCTTCCGGGCCCCACGGAGGCCCCCTCTCGGGCCCCTCGAGGGCCCCTTTTCGGCAGCCTCGCTCCCCCCCCCCCCCTCCCCCTCTATCGCCCCCCCCTTACGCGCCCGCCACCTGCGCCTCGCCGAGCGCTTCTCGGGCGTGCCCAGATGGCCCAGACCAGACGCTGGAACGTCATGCAACCAGCAGGCAGCATCGGGTGATCGGAACATCGGGATCGAGTCAGGTCGAGCCGGACAGAGAATCGATATCCATCGGATCGAAGCGGGCCCTGAAGCGTCGCGGGAGGCGGCCATGATGGCCCAAGGCGCCTCCAAGACGGCCCAGGGTGGCCCCAAGACGGCCAACGATGGCCTCAAGACGATCCAAGAGGGCCACACGAGGGCCCGCAGACACCAACATCACTGGTGCCCCTCAGGTCTTTGAGTGGTTTTCACGTCTTCACCTTTTCGGGCTTCCTTCAGCCCAAGGCGGTCCCACAGGCCTGCAAAATGGCCCCAAGACGGCCCAAGAGGTCGCAAAACTGGCCCAATCCGATATGATGCCCCATGGCACATTGAGGCGTGGTAGAATGTCAATCGCTGCCCGGCAGGGTTGTTTGAACGTCACATGTGGCGGTCGTCGTCGTCGTCTTCTTCCGCCTCCTCCACCTCATCGTGAACATCATCACCATCATGATTTTCCCGCTACGATGCTCCTCCTCCTCCTCCTCCTCCAACTTCTGGTCCTCCTCCCCCTCCTTCCTGATCCAGCTCATTTCAGGAGCCTGGTGAGTGTGGGGAGCACTCCCAAACAAGAATGTGACCGTCGCTGAGTCGAGGACATAATATATGGTTTTCTGAGGCGACACTTGTAGACTTTCTGGCGATATGCGTTAACGCCCTGAACGACTTCCTAGGACCCGCAGTACATCTCGCTAGCTGCCTGATGGGCAGGACGGGGCCCTTGCGCCTTCCGGTGCTGGGGGCGTGCACATGCGCAGCCCAGCCCGACCACTTTGTTTGGCCTCCGTATTGCCTTTTGTTTTCTGCTGAGCGAGGGCAGGTGACAGATGTTCATGCGCTGCGGTGCTCACGTTGACGTGCTCTCAGGAACTGTGAGGCTTCAGAAGACGCTTTGCAGAACCATTGGGTAGTGATTCACCACGCAATGTGTGCGCAATTGATCAACTAGCGCAAGCAAGCAGAACATGCTGTGCAGACCTCCTATGGTGCTGCGTCGTTTGAAATATTGTCTGTTACCACACACTTCAAATTGCACGCTACCTGGGATGCGAACATCGACTTCGATGTGAGCGGGCCATTGCTCAGAAACTTGTTAATTTGAGGCGGTCGTTGCGTTGCGAATGTTCCACCATTTCCAACACATGGTGGGCAACGGTTGCAAGAAACACACCACAATTGACCGGCATTAACTTGAGCAAAAGGCCATCACCGCATCCCTAGGACCGAGAATGCAAACTACAACCGGGGCAACAGCGTCTGCAATAACCATGGTCGTATTCCTGTGCTGCCGTGTTGTTGCAATCATTGCATCGCGCATTGTCTGCGTAGCGCGAGCACGAACACGAAGCATGCCAACAACACTTCCCACAAAACCTGTAGTCGCAATCTGAAGCAAGGAAGTTCGTGGCGGACGTGCCGCAAACTTCGCGGACATCGTACATATCGGCTGGCTCATATTGCCTCGCGTCTGTGATGCCGACGGAATCTCGAGATACCTCCTCGAAGACCACATTACCGTGACGGTGATTAATCTCCGTCGATACTCCCACACGAGAGTCTCTCTGTCTTGTTCCTCTCGCGAAGCGTAACTTGTAACAGTGTCCCACGTCGTCCTCGGTGATTCTCGCAAGTTCGATGAGAAGATGGTTTTTGATCTGCACGTCGTGGATTCGTGGTGATGAATACAGTGGAGGCCCGACCACAAGAAACCTTCCACAAGAATTCCAATCTTGAGATCCTAGGAAGTCTACTGATTTTTGGTGTGGGAATGCCACGCTTTCCACAGCAAAACCATCAAAACCCAAGAAACCCACGGCACCCTGGAGGCAAGCAGGGTGTTTCTTGCCATGGGCCTCCACTGTACACTCGTGCGCCTCCCATTGCGTAATCTTGTGCAACATGATGTCCATGCCTGCCGACCTTGACCTTGAGCAGCAGCCCGGAGCGAAGGTCTATGGCCATGGATCCTCCATCACAGCGAAACCTCTAGCGTCGGCCTATCGCGAGCACTGCCGCATCCATCTAGCGAAGTGGGTCGGGCTGCAAATCTCAAAGAATCATTACACCTTCAGCCACGATGGCTGCGGACACTTTTTGTTGACCTAGTTGCTGCTGCCGTGTCCCCACTGCTGTGAATGACAATAGTCGGCATCAGATGACTGTGCTGCGCTGCGCGCCAATGCCAAACACGTAATATTCGACTGCTACTCCATGGGATGAACCGCGTTGTCCTTGCTGCGTGTTCCATCCTCCTCCGCCTCCTCGACGTGTTGCGCGGTATTGCGCGGTATTGGCGACGCTTCCAAGCTTTCGTTCCGTGATCACCAACGCAGACGGCAAACAGCAATGTGCAGTGTTTGGTCCCTTCCCGTCTTCGTAGCAGCACTCGCAGCTCGTTCATGTGATCCGCCAGCGCAAGCAGGAACACAAGGATTGCGCGGGTCTTTCAAGGACCTGTATGCAGCATGCGTCCGGGAGCAGTTCGCCGCCCATGGCACATTCGGGCCCGTGCACATCCTCAGGCACACCTGCATGAACCCTTTCCTCGCGTACCTTGCGACGAGTTCGCCGAGTGAGAATTTTCACTTGTGGAAGGTGCCCGACA
>CAUYUJ010013936.1:87500-145000 GCA_963575745.1 Prorocentrum cordatum | reverse complement strand
GAGGTCCGGTGTGCATGGAAGAGGGGAATAACAAAGGAAGGGTCAGAAGACCAGCTGCACGCAGCTGGCTTTTCGGGCCCTGGGGGGCGCCAGAGGCTGTCATCCGTCCAGGGGCGTGCCTGGCTGCGGGGCCGAAGTGGGCTGCGTGCATCAGATTTCGTGCCCCGGCTTACCCCAGGTCATGATTTCTCAGAACGTCGATCCCAAGCCCAGAAACGCCGACAAAAATTTGTCATCGAAGCCCGAAGACTGGGGACCTCGATCAAGGAGAGTCACAGCAGCGACGGCGACGACCAGAACCACCACCACCACGGCATCAGCGACCACGACCACGACCACGACGACCAAGCCGACCACCACGACGACCACGAAAAAGACCACCACACTGACGACTACGACGGCCACGACGACGACGACGACGACGACGACGACGACGACGACGACGACGGGCGGCGGTAGCGACGACGGCGGCGGCGCCGCCGACAGCGCCGACGAGGACGGGGGGCATGAGGACCGGCTACACGCGAGAGTGACCATAGGCAAGGAGTGCCTCTTGGTGCGCGGCCTGCCGAGAGGTGCGCGCGATCCGGCGGCGGCGTCCTGCGTGCCCGGGTGTCCCCACCCCTCCCTTAGAGGCCTCCCAGATGGGATCCGACTGGATGGGGTCGGAGGATCGCGCCGCATCGACAATACATCGCCGATGCATCGGCGCCATCGGCATATGGAGGATCGAAGCGTGGCATCGGCATATAGAGACTCCGGAGGAACCCTGAGCAAAAAAATGTTGTCGCCTCTTTGGGAGGTCGACTGTTGCTTCCGCCTGCTTCCGCCGGCGGAGCCGCTGCCGTGAAACTTCCGCCGCCTTCCGCCGCGGAAGAGGTGGCAACGCCTTCGATCCTCGAAGGCAAGGCCCTCTTTGGAACGCCTCATATAGAGCCGCATCGCCGATGCATCGGCGATGCGGAGCGATCCTCCGACCCCATCTGGCAAGAGTAACCATGGGCAAGAATGCCTTTTGGTGTGCGGCTTGCCGATCGGTGGACGCGATCCGGCAGTGCCGGCCTGCGTGCTCGTGCTCGCACCCAAGGCGAATCCAGAATTCAAAAAGTACCGATCTCGCTACTCCCCGGACCTCTCCCGGGGTGCGTTCTGACCAGCATCTCGAGGCGAATCCACCGGTGGCGACGAGGGCCTCCCAGGAGGGCGAACAAGAGTGGAAAACGGGCGAAGGGTAGCTATGGGCACCCTTTCCTCCTGCGAGGGTTCCACCCCCTCCCTCCCCCACCCACTTCTGTGGCAACTCATGGGAGCCTCCAATACCATCTTATCCGCTCTTTGCGAATCGACGCTAAATCGACGCTAATCGACGCCACATCGACGCTAATCGACGCTGAGTCGACGCTACCTCATTGTCTCCCAGACGCCAATCGACGCCAATCGACATTCAGACAAATCTGCGAGGGTACACAAGGCTCCCATGATTTGCTACCGAACACCCACCCTCCGCTGCACGGTTTCCCCCCGGGCCGTAGGCGACCCGAGGAGGAGGAGGAGGAGGAGGAGGAGGAGGAGGAGGAGGACCAGGAGGACCAGGAGGAGGAGGAGTGAGGAGGAGGAGGAGGAGGAGGAGGAGGAGGAGGAGGAGGAGGGGGAGGAGGAGAAGAGGAGGAGGAGGAGGAGGAGGACTAGGAGAGGAGGAGGGGAGGAGGAGGAGGAGGAGGAGGAGGGAGGAGGAGGAGGAGGAGGACCAGGAGGGAGGAGGGAGGGAGGACCAGGAGGAGGAGGAGGAGGAGGAGGAGAGGAGGAGGAGGAGGAGGAGGAGGAGGAGGAGGAGGAGGAGGAGGAGGAGGAGGAGGAGGAGGAGAGGAGGAGGGAGAGAGGAAGGCGGAGAGGAGGAGGAGGACTAGGACTAGGAAGAGGAGGAGGGGGAGGAGGAGGAGGGGGAGGAGGAGGAGGAGGAGGAGAAGGAGGAGGAGAGGGAGGAGGACCAGGAGGAGAGGAGGAGGGACCAGGATGAGGAGGAGGAGGAGGGAGGAGGAGGACCAGGAGGAGGGAGGAGGAGGAGGAGGAGGAGGACCAGGAGGAGGAGGGGAGGAGGAGGAGGAGGAGGAGGAGGAGGAGGAGGAGGAGGAGGAGGAGGACGGGTTCGTGCGTGGTTTTGTGCGTGGTTTTGTCGCCAAATGATCAAAGATGGTCCTAGATGGTCCTCGCCGAAGGAAAAATGAACACGTCCGAGCGATGCCAAGCCCAAGGGCCTCCTTTGGCCTTTGGGGCCCTAGAAGGCCCCTTTTCTGCAGCCCTCGCTGCCCACCACCTTCATCGCCCCGACATGACGCGTCCTCCGAAAGCCGCGCACCGTACGCTACTCCCTCTGGCGGAGGGTCACTCCTCCGTGCAGCCAGGGAAAGCGCCCCGCCTCTGCCGGCGGGGGCGGCAGAGGCGGGGCGCGGCGTTCCGCCGCCCTTCCGCCGGCGGAGGCGGCCTCGCTGTACTTCCGCCGCCCTTCCGCCGCCCTCCGCCGTGGACGAGATGGCAACCCCTTCGATCCTCGAAGGCAAGGCCCCCTCTGGGAAGCCGCGCACCGCAAGCCGTGCACCGCTGGCTCCATCACGCGTCGTACGAAAGCCGTGTGCACCGCACGCTACTCCAGCGAGGGGTCCCTCCCGCGTGCAGCCCGGGGGAGGCGCCCGGAGCCTCTGCCCCGCAGCTCCTCGAAGACAAACCTGCGGCCCTCGGGCAGGCTGCGCGCGAACACGACGTCGCCCAGGAGAAACCTGCTATGTTGGGGGGGCGGGGGGGCAGGAGGGCGGAGGGCAGGAGGGCAGGAGGGGAGGAGGAGGAGGAGGAGGAGGAGGAGGAGGAGGAGGAGGAGGAGGAGGAGGAGGAGAAGGGGATGGAAAAGGAGGAGGAGGAGGGGATGGAGAAGCAGGAGGAGGGGGGGCAGTGTCAACCCAAGACGCATCAGCTAGATGGCAATAAACAATCATTACAAGCTCTTTTTTTCATTGATCCCTACAAGAGTGTATAGAAATGTGTGTATGGACGTGCGTGTATAACTCTATTGATCGATCGATCTATATATCCTACTAGACATGTATATAAATAAAAATATAGATGTGTGTAAATCCATAGCTCTGTATGTATACACATATGTGCACACATATGTATATATCGATGTCTAGACACCTGCATGTAATCACATCTGGATTTAACTATACATATCGCTCGATATACCTAGATATACATATATACATATATATACACACAAGACTGCATTGCCGCTTTGCGCCATGCACCTTGGTCCTGGAAGTTTGGCATGCAGGCGGAAGGGCGGGAACATCAAACAAACAATT
This sequence comes from Prorocentrum cordatum, assembly GCA_963575745.1. NCBI lineage: Eukaryota > Dinophyceae > Prorocentrales > Prorocentraceae > Prorocentrum > Prorocentrum cordatum. The sequence goes on along the minus strand of CAUYUJ010013936.1, from coordinate 141,647 downwards.
TCGCGGTGACTCTTTGTTGCCCCTCCGGCATCGTCGCTTCCTTCCCGCATGTTTCCTCGTCCCCTTCCCCATTCTCGTCTTACCCTGCGAATTCTTCTGCGTTCTCATCAGCTCTTTCTGCGGAATCTCCCCTTTGAGAGCGTCTTGGGAGCCTCACGCCTTGTTGTAAGGGCGTCTTGGGGCCTTATAGAGGCCTCCTGGGTTCCTCTTGGGGGCCTCCAAAGCTTCCTCTGGCTACCCTGCTTCCCTCCGCAGTCTCCCTGAACGACTGGGTCACGATTTGGAATGCTTCGGGGGGCGTCTTTGGGCCATGTTTGGCCGTCATGGGGCCCCCTTCGGGCCGTCTTTGGGCCATGTTGGGCCGTCTCGAGGCTCTCTTGGACTGCCTGGAAGCCCTTCAGGGTAGTTTTGAAACAATGTTCGGGCCTCCTGGGTGGTCCGGGACGCCTGGAAGACCGAAGAACAGAGCATTCCCAAATCAAATCATACAAACACCCATCAAAAAACAACCATCAAATCATCACCAATCGCACCGAGACACCATTCCTGGGACTTCAACGCCGCGAATCGACTCGCCTGTTGCATCCTGACAACCCTAAATCGTGTAGACAATAACTCCTGGGATTTTAACACTTCGAATCAACGTGACGGCTGCACCCTGACAATCCGAATTTTAGCCAAAACACCATTGTTAGACTTCAACTATACGAATCCTGCTGGAATCTCTCAGAACGAATGTGCGCGGCGCTAAAGCGAAAACCACATGTTGAAAAGGAACCGGCCTCCATCCTTGAAGCTGCTGCAAACTTTGTGTAAAAACGAATGCGCGCGGCTGTAAAGCGAGAACAACCTTTTGAAAACCAGCCACCTCCATCCGTAAAGCTAATGCGAATGTTCGAAGCGGATGTGCGCGGCGCTACGGCGAGAGTCACATTTTGAAAACCAGCCGCCCTCAATCGCCAAAGCTGCTGCAGACTTGCAGAACTTATGTGCGCGGCGCTGAGGCGAGAGCCAGATCTTAAAAATCAGCCGCCCGTCAACCTTGAAATTGCACACCTCAAACTTCGTGATCATAAATGGTGAGGAAAACTCAAACGAACGCCCGGCCGGCCCTATCGACACGTTGGGGCGTGCGACAATGAATAATTATCTACTAAGAATAGGGATGGAGGAAAAGGGGAAAGAGGGGGGGCAAAGGGGGAGGAGGAGGAGGAGGAGGAGGAGGAGGGAGAGTAGGATGGGGGGCAAACGGCGTGCGTTCACGTCATACCTGACGTCACACCCCTCTCCCCCATCCCTACCATTGCGTAGAGCCCCTCTATTAACACAGTAGAATGTTGAAGCTGACAACGATCGCCAAAAGGTACGCGGTGCATAGCATGGCATGGCATTGCGTAGTCAAGGATCGCATATGATAGCATTTCAGCGAAATTCATGGCATCGCGTAGCGGTACGCATAGCATTGCAAGGTATGCCATTTCATGGCATGGCACTGCGCAGCCCAGCGATGCATACCACAGCATTCCAGAGCAAGGCATGGACTCGCTTCAAAGCGTTCCATGAAGTAGCATTGAATTGCGCACCATGGCTGCATGAATGGTGCAGCTGGAAAGCCCAAGTGGAGGAATGACAATTTGGAGATGAGACCGCTGCAACAGCGGGAGCACAATTCGGAAGGACCGAACAGGCGGGTGGACATGAGGGAAGGACCGAAGACACGGATCTGAGATCAGCGCTGCAGCGGGAGCACGTCGGAAAGGTCGAAAACGAGGAAATGAGACCAACGCTGCAGCAGGAACACCATCCGGAAGGACCGAAACATCGGAATTGATGCCAACGCTGTAGCGGGAGCACCGTCTTGAATGACAGAAAGCGATTGGATAGGGCAACACGTAAGGAAGACAAACTGTTGCAACTCTGTTTTGCACAACATCGCGCGGAGAAGCTGGGACATCCCCCGAACAGAGTCAGCGGAGAGAGAAGAGTAATTCTCAGAACGTGTAACTATATAATCAGGAGGATGATGAGGAGGGCGAAGGATGAGGAGGAGGAGGGAGGAGGGGGCGGAGGAAGGGGAAGGAGAAGAAGAGGGGAGGAAGAGGAGAAGGAGGAGGAGGAGAAGGAGGAGAAAGAGGAGAAGGAGAAGGAGGAGGAGGAGGAACAGGAGGAGGAGGAGGAGAAAGAGGAGGAGAAGGAGGAGGGGGAGGAGGAGGCGGAGGGGGAGGACGAGGAGGAGGAGGCGGAGGGGGAAGAGGGAAAATATTGCTGTTGTCCCTTCACCCTCTACCGGAAATCCTGCTGACCAGGGAGGTGTCCAGACCAGTATGTGCAGTGAAATGTCACTGTTACTGTCAACGGTCAGGGGCGGCAGCACCGAGAGGCCGAGACGATTCGGCCTTCCATCTCTCCTGCAGTGGGCAGGGGCGCTCAAAGACATGTGAACTCCCTGGGAGGGGGCGGAGTGGCACGAACCTTTGGATCAGCACCGTCTCCCCCGAACGAGCAGCCCTCCGCTGCTGCACCGTGGCCGCCTGCATCGAAGCACGCTGATCTGGGATGGGGGCGCTCGTTCCTCACCCGCAACGGACAGCTCCCGTCCCGCGGACCGCCCAAATCAAAGCACTGATTCCAGCCCGAGTCAAATCAAATCAATGACCGCACACATCAAAGCAGCGATGCCAGATCGGCACCTGGACAGACAGACGTCCGAGACTGGCCTCCCCGAACGACCAGGGGGGGCGGATGAGAAACGGAAAAAAAGGGGACCCGGGGCCACGGCTGGGTTCGCTTGCAGCCCGCGCGAAGCCCACAGGGGTGTGCAGGGAGGAGCGCCTCCCAGTGCACACCGCGAGAGAAAGCGAAATTCAGCGGGAGAAGTCGGAGCGGCACAAACGCAGGGCTCAGCGCCGCTTTCCCGAGTGTCGAAAGGCGCACAGAAACATATATATATATATATATATATATATATACACACATATATATACATATATATATATATATAACGAACCCAAGGCTGGAGTCGCTGAGGCCCAACAGAGGCAGGTTCGTCAGAACTTGACTCCAGGCCCTGGGGTTGAGCCTTCGAGTTCTCTTCGAGTCCCAGGGAATCGGCCACACGCTTGAGCTGAGAGACCTGTGGAAATGAAACTGCCGCAGCTTCAACTTTCAACTCTACGTTATCTAGACTTTCAACTTTCAACTCTACTCAACTCGGCTTCTGATGTGAATGTCCCTGGCCACTGCTGCACGACCTGCCCTCCCAAGGGCAGAAAGCCCCATCCTCCTCTCCTCCTCCTCCTCCTCCTCCTCCTCCGCCTCCTCCTCTTCCTACTCCTCTTCCTCCTCCTCCCCCTCCTCCTCCCTCCCCCTCCTCCTCCTCTTTCCTCCTCCCTCCTCCTCCCTCCTCCTTCTCCTCATCCTCCTCCTCCTCCTCCTTCTCCTCCTACGTACTCCTCCTCCTCCCCTTGCTCTTCCTCCTCCTCCTCCTCCTCCTCCTTCTCCTCCTCCCGTCCTCCTCTCCTCCGCTTCCTCCCCTCTTTCTCATCCTCTTCCTCCACCTCATTCCTCCTCTTCCTCCTCCTACTCCTCCTCCTCCTCCTCCTCCTCCTCCTTATCCTCCTCCTCCTCGGCCCCCTCTTCATCATCTTCTTCCTCCTCTTAGTATTATTCGTCTTCGTATTATTACGATTATTGTTCGCACCAGTATTCCTAGTACTATTCGTCGTAATCCTGTTACTACTCCTACTATTATTAGTATGAGTATCGTGTTGGTTGTATTACTGTTAGTAGTACAGTGATTCTGAATAGCGTTCTTAGCATGTTTCATGTTACTAGTGTTTCTAACGTTAATAATATTCGTATTATCCGTGTTAGTATTGTTCCTCATCCTCCTCCTCTTCCTCCTCCTCCTCCTCATCCTCCTCCTCATCCTCATCTTCCTCCTCCTCCTCCTCCTCTTCATCCTCCTCCTCCTCTTGCTCCTCCTCGTCCTCCTCCTGCTCCTGATGTAGCTCCTGCTCATCCTGCTTCTGCTGTTGATGATGCTGTTCCTGCTGCTGCTGCTGCGACTCCTCCTCCTCCCCCTCCTCAACAGCAATAGCATCGACATCAGTACGGGCATCATCCTCATCATTATCAGCAGCATCATCACCACCTTCAGCATCGAATCATCAGCACCAGCAGCATCAGCAGCATCAACATCGTCATCGTCGTCAGCAGCATCATCAGCAGCATCATCGTCATCCTCAGCATCAGCACCAGCATCATCAACCTCCGCATCATCCTCAGCATCCGCATCAGCATCAACATCAACAACAACCTCGTCGTCAACCACATCATCATCATCATCATCATCATCATCATCATCATCATCATCATCATCATCATCATCATCATCATCATCATCATCATCATCACCGTAACCAACAGCAACAGCGTCCTCATCATCATCCGCATCATCATAAGTATCGCCATCCGCATTATCATCAGCAGCAGCAGCATCATCCTTATCATCAGCATCATCATCAGCAGCATAATCCTCCTCATCATCCCCCTCAGCACCATCATTGCCGTTCTGGCCCAGGGGATGCTGGGCTTGCGGGAGCAGACTTCAGAACGGCAGTCGCTCTCGTGGGTCTTTGGGCTTGGCACCATTCAATTTGGGGGGGTCTCAACCCTCCTGTGTTCTGCACTCAGGCCGAGGCACCGTATTCCCTTACCGCACGCACTGTCAGTGTTCATGGCCCATGGCGGAGCTGGTGCTGGAGACGTTCTCCCAGGACCGAGGTCTCCGACGTGGGCGTGCTCGACCTGCGGACGGGATGCAAACTGGGCGTCCAGGATCGTGTGCAAGTGCGGCTGCAATGGGGCCGTCGAGTGCGTTGCAGCGTGCTAAGGCTCTGGCTACTACTGCGTCAAGCCCAAGGCTCCTGCCCCGCGAGGCGCAGGGGCAGGCACCAATGACAAGAGGCAGCAGAAACTCTATGCGATGGAGAAGCGGCTGGCACAGCTACTTGGCAGCGGTGGTAGCGCGGGCTCGAGCAGTGGTTCCAACAGCAGTGAGTGGCTCCACACCGACATCTTCACCCAACAGCAGCCCTGAGCAGGCCAAGCAGCTGGAGATCTAAGGGGCGATCAAGCAGCTCGAGATGGCGGTGGCCCAGTGCAACAAGCTTCCTGGCGATTGTGGCAAGGTCGCTCGCGAAGCGCTCGAGATCCAGTTGGCAGAGGTCAAGAAGTCCTGGGCCGACACCAAGCCACGTCCCAAGCAGCACACTAATGTGGGACACAAGCTCGCCCGCACTGAGCTCAAGCGCGCCAAGCTCGATCAGGAGATGTGTGACGAGACTGAGCGCATGCGCGTGGCTCAGGAGCGCGTGGCTCAGGAGCGCGTGGACAACCTGCGCGCACAGGCGGTGGCATGCGATGCTGGGATTGTGGAGTTGCGCAAGGAGCTGGTGGCTGCGCTTCCCGAGACTGCCCCAGCACCAGCCTGCCTCAGGATCGACGAAGCTTTCCTGGAGCAACACCGGCCGCGGGTCGCCGTCAAGCCCTTCACGGAGACAGACGTCTTCAAGACCTTCGCGGAGGTCCTCGGCGAAAGCGCCAAGGGCAAGCAGGCCCGGATGCCCGTCGTTGCACCGCCCCCTTTTTCGGGGTTGTGCGCGGCCGCGTCGGATTCTGATGGCCTCCCTGCTCCTCGCACTCCTCAACCTCGTAGTGCAGAAGATACACGTGCGGGCGAGCCCGATGACATGGACCTTGACGAGCTTGACGGCACTGTCACTGAAGATATTATCGAGGCGGTCAAGGGCGGAGCCGACAAGGCTTCCTTCTCCTCACGATTCGGCTCGGGCCTACGTTGGGTCAAAGCGAAGACGGAGTAGCACCTCGGACGTGGGTGAGACCATGCCGCTTTGCTGTGGTTGAAAGTTGTCTAAATTCGGAGTGCATGCGCCACCCCCGCCTCCTCCTGTCTCGTCCTCCCTCGATGACCTTGGCGTGGACACCTGTGCTGAGACCTACAGGGGCAACGGTTGGCCGACCCTGAGAACGACTCAGCTCGACCACGGCTTTGATCTCACTAGCGCAGGAGACTGGCACCCCCGAGGGCCGCACGGGCGAAAGAACTGCCCCTGCTGCTGCCCTGGGGTTGAAATGGCTGCGCGCCCCCTCCTGGCCTGGCGAGGCGGGCCAAACTGGGGCGGGGATGGGAGTGTTCGTCTGCTCCCACGTGGGCCCCAAAAAGGCCCGAGGCTAACATTGGCGTGCTGGCCCCTGGCCGACTGATCCACGCCATCGTGGACATCCCCTCCCCCCTCCCGGCCCGCCTCGCATGTTGCGCCGGGCTACCTCCAGTCGGGTGCTGGGCTATGTCAGCTCAACTTGTCCCTCCTCGAACTTGTGGGGGAACGCCTCGATGGGAAAACGCATGTTCTTTGCGGGGTGTGACTGGAACCTCGACCCCAGCATCGTTGAGTCCACGGGCATGGCCCGCAGGATCGAGGGGGCGTTTCTGTACCCGCCCAGAAGGCCTGTATCTCGGCTGGCAATCTTAGCACGATTGGTTTTTGTTTTCCTGGTGAGCACTTGTTTCGCGGGAGTCTGTAGCTATGTTGAAGCGGATCTGAGTTGGACCCACAGCCCCCGCCGACCCGTCACCTCGAGGCTCCGTCCCGATGCTGTGAGGTGCCATCAGCTGACGTATCGGTCGCATCAGAAGTTACCGACGACGCTCCCTTTCGACCCACTCCCGAACCTTCGGCTTGGACGCTTTGCCGTAGTATTGCCGAGGAGGCCGCTGTGTCAGCCTCTTCTCGCCCTGTTGGTGAGGCTTGGGCTCTGCTCACGATGGCCTGGCGAAATCCCACCAGCCCTTTGGGCGTGAGTGGTTTAGCGAGCTCTCTCTGTTCTCAACCCCCCTTCTTCCCCTTCGGGGAGGGGTGTACCCCTCCCCCTCCCCCCTCCCCCTGGACCTGGAGAGGGGGTTTCGCGGGTGGTCAGAGGGTCCTTTTTCTATTCCTGGGAGGGCTGAAATTCGACACCCCTCACGAGGATCGTGGCCCCGACGGGGGTACTGACAAAAATGCTCCCCCCATCTGTGATCGATCGCCCCAAAGATGGCCCCAACAGGCCCCCAAGACGCTCCAAGAGGCGCCCAAGAGGGCCCCCGGACGCTCCCAAGAGGCTCAAAAGAAAGCCCAAGAGGCCCCTCTACGATCTCCAAGAGGCCTCCAAACTGCCTTGGATACGACTACTTGTACTACTACTACTACTACTACTACTACTACTACTACTACTACTACTACTACTACTACTACTACTACTACTACTACTACTACTACTACTACTACTACTACTACTACTACTACTACTACTACTACTACTACTACTACTACTACTACTACTACTACTACTACTACTACTACTACTACTACTACTACTACTACTACTACTACTACTACTACTACTACTACTACTACTACTACTACTACTACTACTACTACTACTACTACTACTACTACTACTACTACTACTACTACTACTACTGACTACTACTACTACTACTACTACTACTACTACTACTACTACTACTACTACTACTACTACTACTACTACTACTACTACTACTACTACTACTACTACTACGACTACGACTACGACTACGACTACGACTACGACTACGCCTACGACTACTACTGCTACTACTACTACTACTACTACTACTACTACTACTACTACTACTACTGCTACCACTATTACTACTACTACTACTACTACTGCTACTACTACTACTACTACTCTACTACTACTACTACTACTACTACTACTACTACTACTACTACTACTACTACTACTACTACTACTACTACTACTACTACTACTACTACTACTACTACTACTACTACTACTACTACTACTACTACTACTACTACTACTACTCCTACTACGAGGGGCCCGAACGACTTGCACCAGGACGAGGTGCCCGAACGCCTCACGCCACGAGGAGCCCGAACGACTCACACCAGGACGAGGGGCCCGAACGACTCACACCACGAAGAGCCCGAACGACTCACACCAGAAGGAGGGGCCCGAACGACTCACACCAGGACGAGGCGCCCGAACGACTCACACCACGAGGAGCCCGAACGACTCACACCACGACGAGGGCCCCGAACGACTCACACCACGAGGAGCCCGAACGAGTCACACCAGGAGGAGGGGCCCGAACGACTCACACCAGGACGAGGGGCCCGAACAACTCACACCACGAGAAGCCCGAACGACTCACACCAGGACGAAGAGCCCGAACGACTCACACCACGAAGAGCCCGAACGACTCACACCAGGAAGAAGGGCCCGAACGACTCACACCAGGACAAGAAACCCCAAACGACTCAAACCACGAGGAGCGCTTTCTCTCCCTCCTCCTCCGCCTCGTCCTTCTCCCGCTCCCACCACAAGGAGGATGTACAAGGAGGCGGGAGGAAGGAGGAACAGGGGAGATATGCGGGGGCAGGCGGAAACACGCCTGAAAAACACGACTGTCGGCATGCTTCGCAAGAGTTGCTGTTTTGAGATGGGCTGGTGGGGATACGCGAAGCGTAAAGAATATCTCTAACACGTTGGAGCGTGAGCTTGAGTATTTCACTGGGGAGCTGGTGAAAAGTAAAGGCCACAAGGGTGATTTCCTCAGGCCCAGATGGATCCCGATCTTTGCTAAACCCAAACGTCTCAACGAACGGGATATGCATGGCGGTTGGATTTGGCTGGCTTAGCAAGTGTCTGAAACTATCGGGGCCTCCATGAGGCTGCAGCGCGTTTTTGAGGACCCTGGGAACACCGATCAAAGCATTGCTCAGAAGTTTACTCAGGATGCCCAGCTTCAGATCCGGCAGCTGCTCACATTACCGTGCCCTGGTGAAGGGCAGGGTGCCCGACTTGATGCCACTCTAGGTCAGGTACGGCGACTGCTTCAACGTCTCCCTGTCGATGCCGACCTCGAGAGTTGGATCGAGGACTGCCAGGAGTTCCTGCCGTCTTGGGACGACGACATCAGCGAGGCGCGCAAGGCCATCCTCAGGGCCCAGCAGGATAGTTGGGGATGAATGGCAGGAGAAGGCTCTTGACGGCGGGGCTAGGGCGATGCATAGACTCACCAAGCTCAAGCGAAAATGGACCCCCACGGCTGTTCAGACGCACCCTGGACTTGTTTTACCAACGACCCGCGCGAGCTCCTGAAAGCCGAGGGTGATGTTCTCGCTTCTCTCTGGCACGCCACACATGTGCCACCCGAAGCTTGCGCGCCCGATCGAAGGCATTTGCCGGGGCCGTTTGCTGCCGAGATTCGCAGTGCGTCGGCCTCTTTCTCCCGCCTCACATCCCGGAGTCTTGCTGGGCTGCACCCCAAACAGCTTCCCCTTGTCCCTGATGCTGTCCTCGACACGTTTGGCGCGTTGGCTCAGGCCATCGAGTCCTTGGGGCTCCTCCCGAAACAGTTGCTCTGGCGTTTCCCTTTGGTGGAAAAATTGAAGGGCTGCCTCCGACCCATCCTTCTGCGAGCTGGTCCCGGTCGAGTTTGCGAAAGACTTCGCAGGCCTATGCTCCTCGATGTTGACACGTGCTTCCCTCGTGAGCGCTGGGCGTTCGGCCCTGGGCGCAGTACTGAGGATGCTGTGTGGCGCCGAGCTGCCAGGGCCGAGGTGGCCCAGCATGACGATGAGGAGACGGGGAGCATCACTTGGGATGGAACCAAGTATTACGAATCCGTCGACCTTGCTTGGCTTAAGGGTAGAGCTCTGAGACATGGCCTTAACAGTACCATCCTGGAGGGGGTCCCGCTTGTTGCGCCTTGGGGTCCAGTCTGGGCCGCTCCCGTTCTTCGTTTCGTCGGGCCTCGCTGCGGGCAATAGTTCCAACGATATCGTGGTGCGTGTTTACAGTATCGAGAACGTCGATTATTTTGTGCTGACATCCCCAAAGTTGATCTGTCCATTTATGCCGATGACGATAGTGTCACCACTTGTAGTGGTGAATGTCAGGTCCTGGCCAATATTACCCAGGCCGCTGCTAGCCTCGTTCGGGATGGGCTGAATTTTGGCATCCACCCTGACGAGGTCAGCACGTCGGCCAGCAGCTACGCTCTTGCCCAGAATATTGTCAAGCTGGTGGGACGGCCCGCTGGCCATGTGACCGATAATGTTGCGTCCCTGGGACCTGGCCTTGCGCCCGGCCAGAGACGCGATACCAAGAAGGGGCGTTGAAAGAGAAAACAGCGTCTTCACCAGATGAAGAAACGACATCGGGCTTTTACGTAGGATGCGTCACTGCTTGCCCTGCAAAAAGGACGCATCGGCAAGATTTGCATCACTGGAGTTTTGCCAGCTACCAGTTTCGGGCCCGCGGTTGCGGGGATGAATGACCACGAGCTTCTTGAGGCTCGCAGAGTGTTCCTGTCTTACCAACCGCTCAGGCACGGAGGCTGCTCGATGCAAGCTCGTCTTGCCATCCTCGGGGACCCCATGTGGAGACCTGCCGTGGCGCCTGCCCTGCACTGGGCCTCCATTGTGCGGCTCGCTCTCACCTCCCCAGGTATTTCTCTGTACACCGTCCAGCAGCTGTGCCAGATGTGGAGCGCCGTCTCGTGCGACCACTACGCTTCTTGGCGCAATTCGAGAGGGCCCCTGCAGAGGATGCATCTCTTCTTGCGCCGTGCGGGTTGGAAATGCATGTCTCCCCTCAGCTTCCTGGGTGCTTACGGTAGAGAAGTTCACCTCGGGTATAGTTCCCCCTCCACGGTTGGACACATGCTCCAGTTAGCCACGCAGCTTCAACATAAGCGTAACCTGTATGAAAGTACCCCCCAAGCTTCGGGGCTCAGGTTTTGTTTGGACCCGCTCAGGCGCCTCTTAAGGCCCAAAGGTAAAGGCCTCACGGCTACTCCGAGTTTCTTAATAAGCGTCGGGGGGCCGGCGTCGCCCCCGCCGACAGCCCCACATCGACCCCTGTCGCGGGCAGCCACCGCGCGCCGCAGGCGCTCCGACCCCCGTCGCGGCGCGACGAGAGACGAGGTTGACCCCCGTCGGGGGGATACCCCCCACGCTCATTAAGAAACCCCGAGTAGGGAGAAGTACGTGGTTCTCTCGGTTTTCTGCAAAGGTGTTTAGACTCGATCTAGGGACAAGGCTGACGGTTACGATGCTGACGGACTGTGTCCCCTTTGCAGGCTACAAGACGGTGTGTGACACAGAGGTTGGCAGTGCTTGCGCCCACTGGCCGTTCAGGCCCGCAAGAGCGTTACGGATCATGCTCCTCCCGAATGGCTCGCGGAGGCGCTCAGCTATGTTGATCACCTGTTTGTTGACGAGCTCCAATGTGAGCATCCTGAAGCGTGGCACCCTCCTCCCGCCTCATTCCCTCAACCGATGTTGTACCACTCCAATAGGGCTCAGGTTGGGTGGCGGTCTCTTGGCCTTTCGGGGTGCGATGTCGCCATGGACGGATCCGCCCATCGGCATCCTGTGCGTGAGCTGTCCGGGGCTGCCTACTATCTAGTTGTTCCTGGGGAAGGGGATCGTATCAAAGGTTATGCTAAAGGTATGGCCCTTGACATCCACCGCCAGACCTCCCAGGCCGCCGAGCATGTGTGTATGGCCATGCTTCCTATGTTCCGGGAGCGAGGAGGCACGCGTTATCCGGACGGCATGAACATGGCTCGACTGTGCAACCAGCCTCGCTATTACCAGGTCTCTCGCAAACGTCGGTACGCTGAACTCCGTCGTGGAGCGAGCGCTGCTGCGCGAACACGAACCGATACCTGATATGCACCACAGCACCACAGCAAGGCTCACCGCGATCGAGCGGAATTGGACTCTCCCCCGCTGCACGAGCGTCGTATCGGTGTGGGTAACTGGATCGCGGATGTATATGCCAAGCAGTCTCTCCTCATCCATCCTCAACCCCCCATGCACGAGCGCGAGGAAGTGGACAGGCCTTGCAAAAGCTTGCGTGTTGCTGCCAAAGTGTTAGGCAAGACTTTCGCTGTGTTTCCCATTGAGAAGTTTGTCGCCCGCCCAAGGGTCCGAAGGCCAGGTTTGTGGACTCGGGGGGATGGCACGCTTGAGACGAGATTGGCCAAGGACGTGCACGGTGCCCCCGTTGTTTCCTGGATTCCTCGGAAGCTCGGGGTCGACCCATGTTGGGATGTAAACGTCTCAGTAAGATGTGGCGTGGTGTGCTTGATCTCACCAAGGGGCACCAGCTGGTCCACAGAGTTGCCCAGAGGGGAGATACGTAATTAACGATGTTTTTCTGCGTTGTGTGTGGCGCGCACACTGCGCAACGGTGCCACCTTCTGAGCAAGGATTGCTCGCAACGTAAATTGTCGGGCGCGCCTACTATTTTGCCCCGAATTGATTTGGGCCTGTACCCTCACTACCGTGATCAATCCACAGTCAGTGTATGTGCGCGTCGTGGTGTGTCTGTCTTGCGCAAGGCCGCTTCATTGCCGCCACCGCAGGATGTCAGTTTGGTGCAGCCGCCACCGTTCCCAGGGCGTTATCGAAACCCGTGGGATGCTGGCCTCGCAGGCGCGCATTCAGGCCCGCGAGGCGGCGCGCATCGCCGCCTCGCGTTCTTCCACCCAAGGTGGCGTTTCGACTGTATGTTCGTTATTGCCCTCCCATGTGATCGCTGATAAACTCCTCGTCACCATCTTCATCATCACCACCATCATCATCATCATCATCATCATCATCATCATCATCATCATCATCATCATCATGATCTGCATCATCAGCATCATCATCGTCATCGTCATCGTCATCGTCATCGTCATCAGCATCATCAGCATCATCATCATCCTCATCCTCCTCATCATCATCAGCATCATCATTATCACCATCACCATCATATTCAGCATCATCATCGTCATAATCAGCATATTCAGCATAATCATCATCCTCGTCATCATCATCATCGGCAGCAGCATCACTACCAGAATCGTCAGCGACCTCAGCATCATAATCATCATCAGCAGCATCATCGTCAGCATCACCATACTCATCACCATCATCATCATCATCACCACCACCACCACCACCACCATCATCATCATCATCATCATCATCCTCGTCATCATCATCATCATCATCATCATCATCATCATCATCATCATCAGTATCAGCATCATCATGCTCATGCTCCATCCTTCTCCTCCTCCTCCTCCTCCCCTCTTCCACCTCCTCCCCCTCCTCCTGCTCATCCTCCTCTTTGTCCTCCTCCTCCTCCTCCCCCTCTTCTTTCCCCCTCCTCCCTCATTTTCCTTCCCCCCCTCCTCCTCTCAGCCAGGTGGTCTCCCGACCAGACGAGCCCCCCTTTCCCACCACGATAAATCGAGACTGACCTAGCAGTGGTGTGGGAAGCCGAGCAGCAGCGAGGCGAGAGACAAGGGGGACAGAGGGGAGGATAGCGGTCCTGTAGGTGCCTTGGGGGCGCGCCATAGCCCTGATGAGTCCGGTGGGACACATGGGCTCTCCCATTCTTGGATTGGCGGCGAGCGAAGGGGGAAATGAGAAGGAGAAGACCTTCTCAGAAGGCGGCGGGACTTCTCCGGCCTTCTGAGAAGTTGTCTGCGTCTTCGGGAGAAGCAGAGAAAAAACTGCTAGAAAGGCTGGGGCCTTCCGAGCCTTTTGAGAAGGCCTTCGCCTTCTCATTTCCCCCCCCCTCGCCCGCCACCGATTGAAGGCGGTGATCGTGAGGGCGCGGAAGGTAAACCTCAAGCCTTCTGACCCCGGGGCCTTTGGCAAGGCCCATTGCTGGCGCATGGTCTTGGTTCACGGCGCTGGTGGGCCCATAAGGCGGGCCAGAGGCAGCAAGGCAGCCCGATCCGGAGGGGAGGCGAGGAGAAGCAGATTGGTCCTGCAGAGCGCCCACGGGGCTGGCTGAACAGGAGGGCGTGCGATTGGCTGGATGGAGGAAGGGGAGGGGGGAGGTGGAAGGAGGAGAAGGGAAAGAATACGGGGGGGGCCCAGGGGGATAGAAGGGGCCGCGACCGAGACGGCGTGATCCAGGGAGGGGCATGGCGCATCGGCGGCGGCGGCCGTTTCGAAGAGCCCCCGGGGGCACTCGAACGCGCGGTCGCACCCCGTCCTGGCCTTGACGCACTTCAGCGCGGGCCACAACCCGTCGCGGTTGCGCAGTGCCTTGGCGCACTCCCGGGGGGGGGGGGCACCCGCGCGCCGTGAACTTTGCGAGAGAGGCTTCGCGATGGAGCCCCGACTCGGGCCCAAGGCTTTCGCGGATCGATCCAGGCCCGGAGAGCTCCAGCAGGGAGGAGTGCATTTTCTCGTTCGCGGCCATAATGGGCTTTATTGGGGGGGAGGGGGCGAGGGATGGACGGGAGGGGGCATAACGTAGCGCCCCCCCCAACCCCCAGACTGTGGTGCCGGACGCACTGCGGCAGGGCCGGGGACGCACTGAGGGGGGGACCGTCACGTCATGGGGGTGGGAGGGAGGGGGGGGAGGGTACGGGGCATAACGCGCTATGGCCCAGAAGAGAGTAAACACAAAAAACACTCTCGAGACAGGGTCGGGAGCTCCAACCGCAGCCCTCGCCCACGACGCCGCGACTCTTCCCAGCGCCGGCCGCGAGCGAAGGCGACGAAGACAGGGAGGGCCAGGCGTTCACCGGCACCGCCGACACTGCGACACGTCGCATTCTGGGGGGGGGCACGCAGAGAGACATGCTAATCAGAATGATGGGGGCTGAACCGAACGGTCATTCACTGTCCCTGGGTGCGTGGCTGAAGTGGAATTCTGCGATGCGGATTCTTGTTGTTGTTTTTTGTTTGGTGATTGCTGTTTGTTGTTTGTTGTTGTCGTAGTACCACTCGCGACCCGCCCCGCGACCCACCCGCGACCCACCCCGCGACCCACCCGCGACCCACCCGCGACCCACCCGCGACCCACCCCGAGACCCCCCCAGCGACCCACCCGCGACCCACCGGCGACCCACCCCGCGACCCGCCCGCGACCCACCCTGAGACCCCCCCAGCGACCCACCCGCGACCCACCGGCGACCCACCTGCGACCACCCACGACCCACCCCGCGACCCACCCACGACCCACCCGCGACCCACCCGCGACCCACCGCGACCCACCCCGCGACCCCCCCGCGACCCACCCCGCGACCCACCCAAAATGTTCGGCGCCTGCGGCGGGTTTCTTTTGCATCCGTTCCAGGAGAAGAACTTGCGACCCACCCGCGACCCAAACCGCGCCCGCGACCCACCCGGGACCCACCCCGCGACCGACGCAAAATTTTCGGCGCCTGCGGCGGGCTGTTTTTGAATTCCTCCCAGGTGGAGGTGGAGAGCCCGCGACCCACCCGCGACCCAAACTACGTTCACTGAACAAGCCAAAACTTCGGCGCCTGCGGCGGGTTTCTTTTGCAGTCGGTCCAGGTGGAGAACCTGCGACCCAAACCGCGTTCAGTTCACAAATCAAAACTTCCGGCGCCTGCGGCGGGCTGTTTTTGAATTCCTTCCAGGTGGAGGTGGAGAGCCCGCGACCCAAACTACGTTCACTGAACCAACGAAAAATTCGGCGCCTGCGTCGGGCTGTTTTTGCATTCGTTCTGGGAGGCCCACCAGCGACCCCCCCCCCGCGCTGAACTTGTCAGAGCACGCAAATCGGCACCTGCGGCGGGCTTGCTCGCATTGGTTTGGGAAAGCGCCCTCGTGCCATTCCCCCGATCCGGCCCACGTTGACTCTACAACAGCACATCGGCGCCTGCGGCGGGGCTGTGTATGAACACGTTCATTGACAATCCAGCTGCCTGCTGCAATTCGGCATCCGTGCCCAAATCCTGGGTTCAGGGGAAGCTGCCTCAGGGCGCCCACAATTAAGGGGCCTCGGGGCGCTCAAGGACCCTCCTGAGGGGGGCGCCATCGACAGGGAAGGTGAGGGCCACGAGGTCCGCCGGCTCGACGCCCGCGTCGCCCGCGCCCGCCCCCTCACTCTTATCCGCACCTGCGGAGTGCCACGCACTACGCGTGTGCTCCTCGGAGGCGCCCGCCCGACCCGAACCTGCCGCCTAGCCATCCTGCAGCGCATCGTTTCCCTGGCGGCGTGGCCCAAAAGAAGCGCCCGCCACGACGCTCGCAGCAGAAGATTTCCCGGTGCGCGCGCGTCGCCCCCCCTGGTGGGGGCGACACACACCTTGCATCGGTGTGTCGGGGTGACGCCGAGGGTGTGGTCCACGCTGCTGTTACTTCCGCTGGGGGTCGGGCTGGCGTGGCGTGGTGCGTGGTGACCCACTTCCGCCGCCTTCCGCCAGCCTTCTCCGCGGGCAGAACCGCCGCCGTTCTGCTGGCGCCGGCGGCCCCGCCAGCCGTTCGCCGCCCTGGCCGCCGAGGAGAGGAGGCAGCTCCTCGACTCCTGGAAGGCGAGGCCCATCTTCTGGAGCCGGCTGCCTCCGCCACCGCGCCCCTGCTCAGGCTCTCGGGGGGGAGTGGCCTCGGGCCCACTCGAGCTCTCTACGTTGAGTACTGCTGCAAGTGCTCTTCAAAGGGGCCCAGAGGCCAGATTGCCCTCGACGGGGCGCGCGAGGTGTTCCGCATGCATGACTTTCCCAGCGGCCGACGGCGTCAAGGCGGCCGAGTTCCAGGAGGCCCCCAAGGCGGTCCAAGAGGGCCCCGAGTCGGCTTCAAGAGGGCCGGAAGACGACCCAGGATGCCCCAACAGAGCCTAAGAGGTCCCAAGGGCGCCCCAGGGGAGCGCCCCAAAAAGAGTCCCACGAAGGCATCGAGAGGCCGAAATCATTGATTTCAGACTGGTTCTTGAATGATATCGGGGTGCTCCCGATTTCGAGTTCCAGAGCCCCCAAGACGGCCCAAAAGGCTCCCAAGAGAGCAACAGCCCAAGAGGCCCCTCAAGGCGTCTCAACAGGGCCCAAAAGAGCCACAAGATGAGCCAAAGTGGTGATGCCTCAAAGGGCCCGCCCCCAGTTGGCCCTAATAGGCCCCCAGGACGCCCCAAAGAAGTCATAAGAGGCCCCCAAAAGGCACCCAGAAAGACCCAGGCGCGAACCCCAAAGGACCTTCCTCCGCCCCCAGGACGCTCATGATGGTCCCAAAGGTGGCCAAACATGCTCCAAGACGGCCTCCAAGACCGCCCAAGACGTCTCGACGACGGCAAAGATGACCGTCAAGCCGGGCAAGACGACTCTGAGACGGCCCACGATGACCTCAAGGCGGCCTCAGACCGCCTGAAAACAGTCCAAGAGGCCTCCAAGAGGCCCTCCAGGCGGGTCCGACGAGGCTAGGATCATCGACGCCCCTCAAATGTTTGAGCGAGTTTCGCGTTCTCGTCTCCTCGGGCTTCCGACAACCGAAAACGGACCCGATTCGTCCAAGGTAGCCCCAAGACGGCCCCAGAAGGCCCCCACCCCAAGATGGCCCCAAGACGGCCCAAGAAGTCCCCAAGACGGCCCTAAAGGAGCTCCAGGGCGGACCTGGAGACATCCGAGACGGCCTTTGAGCGCCCCAAGAGGGACCCAAGACGGTCCACTAAGGCCCCCAGACGGCGTCCGAAAGCCAAGAAGCTCATCAGAGGCTCTCACAGGCCCCCAAGAGGCCCCCAAGAGGCCCCAAAGGCCCCCAAGAGCCCTCTGAGGCCCCCAAGCGCCCCCCCCCTAGAGGTGTCCAAGAGAACCCCAAGAGACCTCCTCCTCCTCCTCCGCCTCCTCCTCCTCCTCCGCCTCCTCCGCCTCCTCCTCCTCCTCCTCCTCCTCTTCCTCCTCCTCCTCCTCCTCCTCCTCCTCTTCATATTATTATTCTTCTTATTATTATTCTTATTATTATTATTATTATTCTTATTATTCTTCTTCGTCTTCTTCTTCTTATTCTTATGATTATTATTCTTCTTATTCTTCTTATTATTATTCTTCTTATTCTTCTTCTTATTCTTCTTTTTTTCTTCTTCTTCTTCTTCTTCTTCTTATTCTTCTTATTCTTCTTCTTCGTCTTCTTCTTCGTCCTCCTCCTCCTCCTCCTCCTCCTCCTCCTCCTCCTCCTCCTCCTCCTCCTCCTCCTCCTCCTCCTCCTCCTCCTCCTCCCCTCCGGAGGCGCAGGAGGAGGCAGCAGGGGCGCCGATGCACCATCTTCGGCAGAGGGCAGCACCACCCATGGCCCCACGCAGGG
Source organism: Prorocentrum cordatum (assembly GCA_963575745.1). Lineage (NCBI taxonomy): Eukaryota > Dinophyceae > Prorocentrales > Prorocentraceae > Prorocentrum > Prorocentrum cordatum. Next base: position 123,447 of record CAUYUJ010013936.1, on the reverse strand, counting down.
CCGCAGAGCCAGTCCTGCCAGCAGGCCTGGGCCGGGCGAGGCGGTGAGTATCGTTTAACCGATCCCCAGCCCCAGCGGCGTGGCCTGGGCCCCACTGGCCGATTTACCCCCCTGGATGGGGATGCAGGTCGCTCCCTTCGGGTCTCGAGGGGTGCATCCCCCACTGGGGTGGTGATTTGGTGGGGGTCTCGAGGGGGACGGAGATGGGGATGGGGATGGGGAGTGGTTTAACGATACCGAGGGGGGGGGGGCGGGCACGAGGAGGTCTTCAAGAGCCCCCGGGTGGGGTTCACTTCGCTCGAGAGCTCCCGAGCCAAGTGAATCCCCCCCTCCCCCTCAGAAATCGTGGGGGGGAGGGGTAGGGTTCGCATGTGGCGCCGAGGTGCCGGAGACGGGCCCCGGAGAAGCGCGAGGGAAGGCTTCTTCTGTGGCCAACTTTGGGGTGTTCCGTCTAGGATTCCTGGGCCACTCCCAAGGGTTAGTGTGGCCGGGGGTTTTTGACGATTCCACGAAGGGTTCCTGGGCCAGGCCCGAGGATTCCTATATGGACCCCGAAGGATCCCAAGAAGGATCCCTGAGAGGGATGCCTCTGGACTCCGACGGGGAGTCCCTGAGGGTCCTGCAGGGACTCTTGAGGTTGCTCGAGGCAAAGAACTCCTGAAGCTTCCTTGGGGATCCCTCAAGGATCCTTGTGGGATTCCTGAAAGATTCTGAAGACACCTCTGTGGCATTCCTGCGGAGTTCTGAAGAAGCCCTGGGGGGGCCCTAGGGGATCCGTCAGGGATTGTGACAAACAATTCCTTTGGCCTTTCCCTGGGATTCCGGGATGGTTCCCGAGGGCCCACAAAAACAATGGAGAATTCCTGAGGCATTCCCGGGGTGCGGGATCTTGGGCGGCCCCTCGTCGGTGCCCGAGCGCAACTCCCGCGCGGCGACCCCAGACCGCTCGAGCTGTTGGATGATGCCGCGCACCTTCTACGAGGCATTCGATCTCCGCTTTTTCCACGCTAAGCACCGAAGATCTACATCTCCAACCTCAAGCACTGCATATCACGACAGCAAGGCTGCGCCGCAAAGAGAGAGATGGAGGGTCGACTGACGGTGGTCGAACCGCTTGCGCCCGCATGCAGTATTCTCCAGGTGAGCCGTGAAGCACAAAAACCCAAGGCATCCGATGACCTCTGTGGTCCTCCCTCACACGGACATGGCGCACCGCCCAATGATGTATTCGATGGCGTTCATGACGAGGGCTGTTCTGGTGATGGTAGTTCGCAGTGGCGACAATGATGGGGACTACAGTGGTGATGACGGCAACGGTGTAGATAATACTAGTAATGGTGATGGTGAGGATGTAATTGACGATGGTGACAAGGGTGAAGGTGATAAGGGTAATGATGGCGTTAGCTGTAGCTCTGCTGCGAAAGAGCGTGGGGAACGATTGCGTTGGTTGCACTGCCTGCGTTGCATGGACGTCGACGATCTGTAATGCTCTGCACTGCGCTTCATTGGTAGATTTGGTGATGCGGCTCTGCTGCTCTGCTTTGCGTACGCTGCCGCGGTCCAACGTCTGCGGCCTACGCACAGACCGCTCACACGTTACCACGGACGATGTACATCCACACGTGGTGGCGGACACAGAGCGAGGCCAACACGGCAACGCACAACACATCCGCACCGCCGACTGGAAGCGACCCCCGCGGAGCGCACTTGTTCGCGGCGCTGGGATGCCCGGCATCAACCAAGTGGCGACGTCCGAACCCCTACCACCACCGACCATCGAGTCTCCTGAATCGATGGGGGGTGGGGGTTATGTTGCTCCCCTCCTACTTAAAGACCACACCCCAGAAATAACTTCGAGCGCCCGGAAAAGTGTCGAAGCAGTGTCGAAACATTGTCGGACGAGTGCCTCCCAGGGCCCGACACGTGAAAACCATTGAGCGTCGGTACTTTTGGGGGGGCTCGAAATTCTTTCTCGTGGTCAAAGCTAATGTAGGTTGGAACATCAGAAGGCGGGGGTAGGGCTCAGGTTTCGCCACGTGCCCGACGAATTCCGAACCCTTCCCCCGCCGCCCATCGAGTTGCCGGAATCGTGGATCGGCGAGGGTGGGGTGCGGATCCCGCCGCCAGGTCAAGTACTCCGTCGACCACCAGACCAGTACCGCCCGGAAGCGTGCCATCAGAGCTCCAGCGGGGGGGTGGCAGACTCGTGCCCCGGGGGCAGAGCTTCACCAGGCACGCACCGTGATGGCTTGGATGGCCAACGCTTACCATTCAAGTGGGCTCTGTCGTTGTCTCGGCGACTTTGGGCAAGACGCGGTCGGCGAGGGAGGGCAAACACTCAACCAATAAACCAGGTGAGAAACAATTCACTCAAACTGGTCCCTTTAAATCCACCATGGCTGAATAAGAAAGCACGAGCGCATGGGGTGGAGGGAAAGAGGAGTGGTGGCAACATTGCACATCGCCCGCCGAGTCAAAGGCAATTCTGGGTGAGTTGACTCGTCCCCCTCCCTCCTCGCAGACACTCCGCCCGCAGCTCAGACCCTTGCGCTGCTCACCAGAAACCGCGGGACCGTATGGTTTGGATGTCTTGCTTGGCGTGTCGCGGCGGCGGCCCCGCAGATCCGGCGGCGCGACACGCTGAGCACACTCTTCTGACCGTGCTTGTCGTGGCCAACGGCCGCTGCCGCGACAGTGCCAAGGACGGAGGTCCAATGTGATTAGTGGAGGCCTGGACATTGGCACCAACACCAACCAACACAGGGGGGTGCCTCCGCAGGGGGAAGACGATCCTAGACTTCGGTGTTGGTGGTAATGTGTCGGCCACCTCGGAAGCCAGAATGTCACCACCATCGCCGAGATCGGGATCTTCTTCCCTCGGTGGAGGCACACCGCCGATATTGGTGTTGGTGTCAACCTCTAGGCCTGCGACAATGGCCGCTGCAGCGACAATGCCAAGACTGCAGGTCAAAGGCGACTCGGGGGTGGGCGGACCGTTCTGAGACGTGTGTCGACCTCCCGCGGTGCCCCTCGAGCGCCCGAGGCCCCCGCAGCCCCAACGCCATCCGTCGACGGACACCGTCTGGCGAAGCCTTCGGAGCCTCCGAGGTCCTCGAACGGTCCGTCGCCGCACGGCGTCGGCACCCCAAGAGTGGACAAGCGCGTTTCACTACACGCAAATCAACTGCTCGCAAATGGCCTGGATCTGCCGCGGGGGATTGCCTATACATAAATATATATATATATATATATATATATATATATATATAAATAGATATACTAGATAGAGAAAGACCTGCTTTTTGTTCGGACGTTTGCGAGTAGGCGCTTCGCGAGCAGTGGAACGCGCTCGGCGAACGAGAGATTGAGGGCACGGCGGCAGCGGCGGCAGCGGGGAGCGAGGCCGGGGGCGAGCACCTCCGTGAGCAGCGGGTTCGGCGGCTGCCCTCGCAGGTTGTCCAGGGGCAGGAACGTCATGGGGTCGAGGAACCGCTCCTGCAGCGCCGCACGGCGTAGGCCAAAACGTTGCGCGAGAGCGTGCGTGGGCGGCGGCCTCCCCTGACACCGCGCGCACCGCACGGCCGGTGCCGGGACGCCCCAGACATCCGGCCTCGCGAATCCTTCACAGCGGCGGCTACACGCAAGAGTGACCCCAGGCAAGAGTGACCTGTAGTGCGCGGACCATGGGGGCGCAAGGTGGTCAACTCCCCAAAGCCAAGCGCGCAAGCGGCAGAAAGTCGCATCGCGCTCAGCGATCGGAGGGGCCCCGGGGAGCCCGCACCGAAGGTCACTCCGGCGAAGGGTCACTCTTACGTGTAATCTCGCCAACGTGGCTCCCTGGAGCCACCCCTTCCGGAGGAGGAGGAGGAGGAGGAGGAGGAGGAGGAGCAGGAGCAGGAGGAGGAGGAGGAGGAGGAGGAGGAAGATGAGGACGAGGAGGGGGAGGAGGAGGAGGAGGAGGAGGAGGAGGAGGAGGAGGAGGAGGAGGAGGAGGAGGAGGAGGAGGGAGGAGGAGGCTCTTCGTCCTGAGCCGCTTCCTGACAGCCCAGAGGCCCGGCGAGGGCACCTGGGAGGCAAAGCGTGGCCAAGAAGCGCCCGTCGCGATGCCTTCGCGCGGCCAGGCCTGTGGCCGCGTGCGCTCGCTGCGCGCGCAGCGCGCGCGGGCTGTCGCCTCCGCATCGGCCTCGGCGCGGGCCTGCCGCGCGCCCGGCCCGGCCGCCACCCACCCCTCAGCGAGGTCGGCATCTCGCCCCCTTCGGCGGCAACTCGGGGGAGCCTCTCCCATGCCATCCGGTTGGCTCCTGCGACGAATCGACGCTGATCGACGCTGAGTTTGAATCGGGCGCGTCCCCCTAGAGGAAGATTTTGGACGAAGAATACCAAAACATACGTAAAAATAGTCAAAAAATCGTCCCCTGACTATCTTTTACTATTTTTGGACATTCCTCCTGTAGAGGGACAGGCTCGACTTAACGCTAAGTCGACGCAAATCGACGCTAATTCGGCGCTATCCCATCGATTACCCGGCGCTCATCTAATCTAACGCACTCTACAGACGGAACTGCGAGACTACACAAGGCTCCCATACTTTACTACCGAAGACCCCCCCGGCGACTCCGAGGGATGTGGTTTGCGCAAAGGGTGTGGCTTGCAAGCGGCACCCTGGGGGGCACCCCGGGGGGCGGGCGAAGACCTCGACAGAGCTCTGCGCCGCGCCCCGAGAAGGCCCGACGGGGACAGCGTCGTGCTTCCCAGGCCCGAACGGTGCCGATCGCACACCGCACCCCAGCGCAAGCACACCCTCGGCAGTCGCAGACCCCCCCCCCCGACATCGCGCGGCGGTTGCCCTGGTGCGTGCTGCCTCGCCCCGCCCCCCTTCCATTGCTCCCTCCGCCCTCGCCCTCCTCGTCGTCCTCCTCCTCCTGGGGAGGAGGGCGAACGCCGACGACGAGGACGAGGGGAAGACAGAAGAAGAGGGCGAGGAGGCGCAGGAGGGCGAGGAGGACGAGGAGGACGAGGAGGACGAGGAGGAGGACGACGAGGAACAGAAGGAGGAGGAGGAGGAGGAAGAGGAGGAGGAGAGGGAGGAGGAGGTGGAGCAGGAGGAGGGGGAGCAGCAGGAGGAGGAGGAGGAGGAGGAGGACCGCGCGGACCTCCGAAAGGTCTGGTTCTGCCGATGATTCTTCTTCGATTTCCTGCATTCTCCTCCCCCCCACCCTTCTGTCCATCCTTCAAGCATTGGATGCACCGCTTGGAGGACTCGCGCGTGTCGGTGACGACGGCGTCGATGAACCTCGCTGGCGGGCGACCCTCTGGGTTCCTCGTCCCTGCCCTTCCTCGTTGTCCTCCTCGTCCTCCTCGTCCTCCTTCTCCTCCTCCTCCTCTTCATCCTCCTCCTCCTCCTCGTCCTCCTCTTCACCCCTCTCCTCCTCCTCCTCCTCGTCCTCCTCCTCCTGCTCCTCCCAGACATGTTTTTCCTCATTGTCTTCCTCCGCCTCCTCATCATCATCCTCCTGCGCCTCCTCCGCCTCCTCCTCCTGCTCCTCCTACTTCTGCTCCTCCTACTCCTTCTCCTCCTCCTACTCCTCCTCCTTCTCCTTGACATCATCTTCCTTTTCGTCTTCTTCATTCTCCTCCTCCTACTCTTCCTCCTCCTCCATTCCGTTTCCTTTTAAAATTCTCCCTGTCGCACCCCGAGGCCTGTGTTCAGGGCGAGCCGGGCTTCTTTTGAGACTTCCTCACCATTTATGATTCTGAAGCTTAGAAAGTGGCAAAAGTTTGACAGATGGAGGGCGGATGGTTTTCAAAATGTGGCTCTCGCCTTTGCGCCGCGCACATTCGTTTTATTAAACATTTGCAAGAGTTTCACGGATTACGATCGGGTGGTTTTCAAAATGTGGCTCTCGCCTTTACGCGGCACACATTCGTTTTCAAACCGGTGCAAGAGTTTCACGGATTGAGGGCGCGTGGTTCTCAAAAAGTGGCTCTCGCCTTATTGCCGCGCACATTCGCTTTGAACATTTGCAAGACCTTCACGGATTGAGGGCGGTTGCTTTTAAAAATGTGGCTGTCGCCATAGCGTTGCGCACATTCGTTGAGTTTCACGGATTAAGGGCGGCTCATTTTCAAAATGTGGCTTTCGCCTCAACGCCGCGCCCATTCGTTCATAAAACTTGGAAAAGTTTCATAGATGCCCATGATCAGCGTACCACACATGGCAGTTTGGAAGGATTCACGACCATGCGGGTGCAACAGTTATGTTGGCTCGCGGGGTTGAAGCCCCAAAAGCGGCGTTCTGGCACGATTCCAGATCGTGAAGACGCAGCAGTCAGGTTGATCCGCGGCGTTGAAATCCCGAGAACAATGTGTTGGCATGCTTCAGGGTCTTCAAGGGTGTCTTCCAATGAGGCAGTTCCCTCAATGGAAATGAACCGTTGCAGGGGCCTATGAAGAGGGAGCTCGGAAGGAGGGCGAATTCCAACATCGTTGATGACTCTTTGGTTTACAATGGTCATCCTCCTCCGAGTCCTCCGCCTGCACCTCCTCCTGCTCTTCCTCCTCCGCCTCCTCCTCATCATGCTCATACGATCATCAGTACAATCATCATCATCATCATCATCATCATCATCATCATCATCATCATCATCATCGTAAGCATCAGCATCAGCATCAGCATCATCACCACCACCACCATCATTTCATCATTTCATCATCAGCATCATCAGTATCATCATCATTCTCATCCTCAGCATAATCCTCATGATCGTCGACATCATCATCGTCATCATCATCAGCAGCATCATCAGCAGCACCATCATCGTCATCATCATGCTCATCATCAGCATCATCATCATAATCAGCAGCAGCAGCAGTATCATCATCATCATCAGCATCATTGCCAGAATCAGCATCATCATAATAACCAGCATCATCAGCACCATCGTCAGCATCATCATCAGCATCATCATCTGAATCAGCCTCATCGCCATCATCATCACAATCACCATCATCGTCAGCATCATCAAGCTCATCCTAATCATCATCAGCATCATCTTCATCACTGCCATAATCATCTCCATCACCATTACCACCACCATCATCATCACCACCACCGCATCCTAGTCATCATAATCATCATCATCATCAGCATCGTCATCATCATCGTCATCATCGTCATCATCGTCATCATCATACCCATCATCAGTACCACCATCATCATCAGCAGCAACAGAAGCATCACCATCATCATCATCATCAGCATCATCATCATCATCGTCATCATCATCATCATAATCATCACCATCATAATAATCATCACCATCATTATCACCATCATCGGCAGCATCATCATCGTCAGCATCGTAATCATCAGAATCATCATCACCACCACCGCCATCATCATCAGCAGCATCTGCATCAGCATCATCATCTGCATCAGCATCAGCATCAGCATCATCAGCATCATCGTCGTCATCATCAGGTTCTTATTAGCAATGTTTCCAGTGTGAATATGTTTCTTATTATTTGTGTTCAGCTTCCTTAGTCCCTTTCTCTTCCTCTTACTCTTTCTCTCTCTCTCTCTCTCTCTTTTTCGTCATCTTCCTCTCCCTCTTCCTCTTCCTTGTCCTATCCTCTCCTCCTGATTTCCCCTCCTACTCCTCGTCCTTGTCCAACTCGTCCTCCTCCTCCTCCTCCGCCTCCTCCTCCTCCTCTTGCTCCTCCTCCTCATCCTCCTCCTCCTCTTCATCCTCCTTCTCCTCGTGCTCCTTCTCCTCGTCCTCTTCTTCCTCCTCGTCCTCCTCCTCCTCCTCCTCGCTGTCCCTCCTCCTCCTCCTCCTCCTCCTCCTACTCCTTCTCCTCCTCTTTCCTCCGATACATGAAGTCCACGCGGATCTTCGACAACTTGTGCTTATGCCGCTGCTTCCTCTTCAAGAGGAGGCAGCAGGGCCGCCGGGTGGACGAAGGCAACCAGAGCCTCGAGCCTATCCCATCCCCAAGATTGACACGCCCAAGGCGAGCACGATATCGGGGATGCGCCCTCAGAAGCTGGCACCACCCGAGCCTCCGAGGGCACGGATACAGAGCTAAGACGAGGCCAGGACGAGGACAACATCAGGTGAAGAGAAACTCAGCATCTCTGAGACCTGGCGCCTCCCGAGGACGTCTCGGGCGCCGCGGTCTCCTCAGAGCGATCCGGAAAGCTCTGAGAGCGTGCTGGAACGCTCCGGAACGGATCTATCCTCGTCCCAGCCCCGTCCGAAGAGCGCGAGGTCGCAGACGAAGAGCGCCGTGCGCCCGCACGCTCGCGCCGGGCTTGCCCCCTCCCCGCCTGCACTCCGCGCGCACCGCGCTCCGCTCCGACCACACGCGCGAGCAGGGATGAGGCAAGACAATCTGGCACCCCTCACTCTGAGGCAGCGGCTCGTCAACCCACATCCTCTTTGCCCTACTCCTCCTCCTCCGCCTCCCCCGCCTTCATCTCTCCCTCCAAACCTTCCTCATTCCTTCGTTCATCATCATCATCATCATCATCATCATCATCATCATCATCATCATCATCATCATCATCGTCATCATCATCATCATCATCATCATCATCATCATCATCATCATCATCATAATCATCATCACCACCACCACCATCATCATCAACTTCAGCATCGTCATCATCATCATCATCATCATCATCATCACAACCACCACCTCCATCATCATCATCATCATCACCACCACCACCATCATCATCAACTTCAGCATCATCATCATCATCATCATCATCATCATCATCATCATCATCATCATCATCGCCCGGTCTCTCTTCATCCCACTGGCTCGCCCCGCTGGCGGGCGGTAACAATGGCGGGTGTCGGCTGTGAACCCCCCAAGCGCCACATTAATCGCCACGTTGAACTGCTCGCCGACAGGCTTGCACCTTGGCGAGGCTCCCGGTCAAAGCAGACGGCGAGAGCATCTTGCCCTAGGGAGTGGAGAGCTGGGCCGCGCACCACGGACATCCAATTTCGACTCCGCCTCCACCCCTTCACCATCCTCCCCTTGTCCCAAACTGCAGTGTCCCCCCTCCTCGCCATACCTCCTCCTCCCCCTCCTTTCCACCATCCTTCCATCGGCATCACCGTCGCCATCACCATCGTCGTCAGCACCGTCAGGATATTATCATCCTGTCATCCAGCGTGGGCCCCGATCGGTAGGGTACTGCACCGCAGACGTCAGCAACGTCGCGCAAGATGTGCAGTGCAAGCCACGTGGCGTAAGCCGTGTGGTGCAAGCTGTGTGGTGTTATATCTACGTGGTGCAAGCTGTGTGGTGCAAGCTGTGCGGTGTGAGCTATGTGGTGGCGCGGCAGCGAGGCGGCAACGAGGCGTCAACGTGGCGAGTCCTCGGCGGGCCACCAAAGCGGCACCACAGCGGCAACGAGGCGGCAACGAGGCGTCAACGTGGCGAATCCTCGGCGGATCGCCAAAGCGGCACCGAGGCGGCAACAAGGCGGCAACGTGGCGAATCCTCCGCGGACCCTCCAAGCGGCAACGAGGCGGCAACGGGCGCCGACGAGGCGGCCACGAGGCGGCAGCGTGGCGAATCCTCGGCGGACTCCCAGAAGGCAACGAGGCGGCGACGTGGCGAACCCTCAGCGGACCCCCAAAGCGGCAACGAGGCGGCAACGGGCGGCAACGCGGCGAATCCTCGGCTGACCCTCCAAGCGGCAGCGAGACGGCACCGAGCAGCAACGAGAGGCAACGTGGCGAACCCTCGGCAGAGACTGAAGCGACAACGAGGCGGCAACGGGCGGCAACGCGGCAAATCCTCGGAGGAACCCCCCAAGCGGCAACGAAGCGGCCACGGGCAGCAACGCGGCGAAATATGGGCGGACCACCGAAGAGGAAACAAGGCGGGGGGCGGCAGCGTGGCGAATCCCCGGCGGACCCATCCGATTCCTTAGTGACAAAAGAACTCCTTGAGCGCAAGCACTGATTGGGGAATCCGTGGGCGGCAACGAGGCGTTCACGCGGCGGCAACGAGGCGGCCACGAGGCGGCCGCGGGCGGCGACGCGGCGAAACCTCGGCGGACGCAACCAGGAAGTCGGCGGCAACGAGGCGGCCACGGGTGCCTTCGCAGCGAAACCTCGGAGGGCCCCACCAAGAAGCGGGCGGCAACGAGGCGTCCACGAAACCGCCACGGGCAGCGGTGCAGCGAAACCTCGCCGCCCCAACAAAGACGTGGGCGTCAACGAGGCGGCAACGAGGCGGCCACGGGCGGCGACACGGCAAAACTTCGGCGGACTGCCCAAGTGGGCGGCAACGACGCAGCCACGAGGCGGCCACGGGCTGCGACGCGACAAAACCTCGGTGTACTCATCCAGTCCCCAGCGTTAGAAATGAGAACCCCATAAGTGCAGGCACTTTTGGGGGAAAAGCCTCCCACACCCAACCAACCAAGTCCAATTCCTCATCACTCGTGCTCCTCACGGCAACAAGGCGGCAACGTGGCGAATCCTCTAGAGACCCACATACGCCGCAGGAGGCGGCAACGAGCCGTTAACGAGGCGGCAATGTGACAAAACCTCGCCGGGCCCACCCAACGCACGAGGCGGTAAAGAGGAGTCAACGATCGGCAACGTCGCGAAACCTCGCCGGACTCACCCAGATCAGAGACGGCCGCAGGCGGCACAGTCGCGAAACCTCGCCAGACCCACGCAGCGCACGAGGCGGCCACGAGGCGGCCATCGGCGACAACTTTGCAAAACCTCGCCGACCCAACCAGCGCACGAGACGGCCAAAATGGCGGCCACGGACGGCAACGTGGCGAATTCTCTGCGGACCCACCCAGTCGGACACCCAGTTCACGAAGCGGCCACGACGCGGCCACGGGCAAACACGTCGCGAAACCTCGCCGGACTCACCTAGCGCACGAGGCGGCCACGGGCGGCAATGTGACGAAACCTCGCAGGACCCACCTAGCGCACGAAGCGGCGACAAGGCGGCCATGGGCGGCAACGTGGTGGAACCTCGCCAAGATCCACCCAGCGCGCGAGGCAGCCACGAGGCGGCCACGGGCGAAAAGGTGGCGCAACCTCGACAAAGCCCCGAGACATTTTTGGTCATGGTCCCCTCCTCCTCCTCCTCCTCCTCCTCCTCCTCCTCCTCCTCCTCCTCCTCCTCCCCAATGGTCCCCGTGGTCTTCCCTCGATTGACCCCAGGCGTCCACCGAGACTGCGCTGAAAGCGCGTCGCCGAAAGCCGGAAGCCGACGCTGCAGGCCGACGGCAGCACCGGCAGTGGCCGCCGAGGCGCGCCTCCCGAGCGCCCCCCGCGCTGGCGCGCGCCGTGCCGCCAGGAGGGAGGAGGGAAGGAGGAGGGAGGAGGGAGGAGGAAGGGGGGAGCAGGGGGGAGGAGGAAGGGTGAGGAGGGAGAAGGGGGGAGGAGGGGGGGGGGGGGGAGGAGGGAGGGGGGAGAGGGAGGGAGGGAGGAGGGAGGAGGGGGGGGAGGGGGGGGGAGGAGGGGGGAGGAGGGAGGGAGGGAGGAGCAGGAGGAGGAAGAAAAGGATTGGGAACACTGCCACAAGAGAGGACAGAGAAGGTCAGATGGAGAGAAAAACGGGGTGCGGCTATCGCTGGCCCACTGCGGGATGGCGCCCCCCACAGTGGTGCAACAAGGTCCCCTCCGCGGAGGGAGGAGGGAGGAGGGAGGACGAGGAGGAGGAGGAGCTATCGAGGACATCGGGGCTCGCACCGCTCGACACTGTCCGCCGCTCGAAGCTCGAAGGGGGAGGAAGGAAGGAGGAGGGAGGAGGATGAGGAGGAAGAGCAGGAGGAGGAGGAGGAGCAGGAGGAGGAGGAGGAGGAGGAGCACGGCGACGACGCCGACGGCCGCGGCCTCCCCCAGAGGCCCGCGCAGCTCCAGGATCCGGCCGCGCACGCCGGGCACGAGCTGGGCCAGCTCAGCCGAGACGCGCTGGAGCCGCTGCTCCTGCCGCCACCGCCGCGATGCTGATGATCACGATTATGATGATGATGACGACGATGACGATGATGATGACGACGGTGATGATCAGGATGATGATGATGATGATGGTGATGATGCTGATGATGATGGTAACGATGACGATGATGACAATGATGACGATGATGATGATCAGGATGGCGATGACGATCGCGATGGTGATGATGGTGATAATGATGGTGGTGATGATGCCCATGGTGATAACGACGATACTAACGATAATGATGATGAGGATGGTCATGATGATGATGATGATGATGAAGACGATAACGATGATGGTGATGATGATGATGAGGATGGTAATGACGGTGATGATGATGATACTGGTGATGACTATGATGACGGCGATGGTGACCATGAAGATGGCGATGATGATGATGATACTGATTATGTTGATTATGAAGGTGATGATGATGGTGACGATGCTGGTGATGATGACGATGATAAGGATGATGATGATGATGATGATGATGATGATAACGGTCATGGGTATGATGACGGTGATGATGATGATGATGATCACGATTGATGACGACGATGACGATGACGATGATGATGACGACGACGACAACGATGACGGTATGCTGATACTGATGCTAACGCTGATGCTGATGCAGATGCAGATGCACATGCTGATGATGATGCTGGCGAAGACGATGATGACGATGGCAACGATGACAATGATGATGATTATGGTAATAAGAATTGTGATGATGATGGTGATGATGGCGATGCTGATGATGCTGATGATGATGGTTATGATGCTGATACTGCTGACGATGATGCTGATGCTGTTGATGATGATGCTGACGCTAATGCTGATGCAAATGATGCTGATGATGACGATGATGAGAATGACGATGAAGATGGTTGCGGAGGTAATGATGATGACGACAATGACGACGACGATGATGATGATGATGATCATGATGCTCATTATGACGACGATGATGATGATGATGACGGTGATGATGATGATGATGATGATGATCAGGACGAAGATGACGATGACGATGATCATGACGATGACGATGATGACGACGACGACGATGGCGGGATGCTGGTGATGATGCTGAAGCTGATGCTGATGCCGATGACGATGACGATCATGTTGATGATGGTGATGATGATGACGATAGTGATGATGATGATGCTGATAAGAACTGTGATGATGATGATGATGGTGATGATGCTACTGATGATGATGCTGATGCTGATCCTGGTGCTGATGATGATGCTGGTGATGATGCTGACGATGATGATGATGATGATCATCATCATCATCATCATCATCATTATGTTGATGGTGACGATGATGCTGATGCTGATGACGATACCGATGGTGATGATGATGATGATGATGACGATGATAATGCTGATGTTGATGACGATGTTGATGATGATGAAGGAGTGTGATGATGATTATGATGCTGATGCTGTTGATGATGATGCGTCTGCTGATGCTGATGATGGTGATGAAGCTAATGACGATGTTGGTGCTGATGATCATGGTGATGCTGAGGATGATATATGTTGTGATGATGATGATGATGACGACGACGATGACGACGACGACGATGATGATGATGGTGGTAGTTGTGGTGAGGATGATGATGACTGATGACGACGACGACGACGATGATGATGATGATGAAAATGATGGGCAGGCCGCAGGCGCGGCCAGGAGCCGCCCCCTCCGATGGCTCTTGGAGGCGGCGGCGTCGCCCAGGCACGGCGGCGCGCGGCAACGACGACGAAGACGACGCCGATGACGACGACGACCACGACCACGACGACGACAACGACCACGACGACGACCACAACGACGACCACGACGACGACGAGAACGACGACGACGACGACGACGACAACGACGACGGCGACGGCGACGGCGACAACGACGACGAGCGGCGCGGCATCCGCCGGCACGCTCCGCACCGCGAGCTCGATCCGCGCGCCCGACGGGGCCTGCCCGGCATCCTCGCGCAGCATCGCTAGGGCCAGCACCCCGAGGCGCCAAAGGTTCGCTGCAGCGTGAAACCTTTTGAAGCCCTGTGGGTGACGACAGCCGAACCCTGCAGTCAACACTGGTAGTGAGGATGCTAGAGGGCAAACATCCACCCCCATGATAACCACCCCGGCACGCGAAGTCGTTTAGTAAACATGCCCAAAGAAGCAATCGAACGAGGCAGGGCCGTTTAGTAAACGCCAACTGTCCGGTCCGGGTGGTTTTTTCCTCCCTTGACGATAGGGATGCAAGCACCTTGGACGCCCATGTCGAAGCTTTTCGAGCGGGGTTGGCCATCGAGAGTGGTTAAGGACGGATGGAGAAAGCAAGGATGCAAGGGAGCCCTTGGGAAGGTTGCCCATCCTTATCTTAGGTCGGACTGTAGGTGGCGACATCCGAGCCCTACCCCTACCAACCATCGATTATCCTGAACCGATGGGAGGCGGGGGTAGGGTTCGGATTTCGCCACGTGTTCGACGAGTTCCAAACCCTACCCCTGCCGCCCATCGAGTTGCCAGAATATTTGATCGGCGAGGGTGGCGTTCGGATCTCGCCGCCGAACTGGAAAAAACAAGAAGAAACAGCCACAAACATCAATAACACATACTCGAGTAATAGCACCGATAAACAGCCATAACAACAACAACAACAACAACAACACTCCGTTCTCACCAGTGCCAGGGTTTTCACAGGAGGCGGGCAATACCCCCACTTTGTGGGGGGGCCGGTTCAAGCTCTACCAAGTTTCCAAACGACTCTTCGCCACCACCCACACCCAGCTTCCCGCCCTATGACGTTCGGACACTTCACTTCGTGGCCTGCGGACGACCTTGGCTACTACACTGGCGCATGGGTACAATGACTTGTTGTGGTAACATTTTGTGGAAGCTAGCTTAGTATACGACTTTCCCCCCTGCAATTGAAGATTTCGGCGTGCGCGCGCGAAGAAAAAACGAATGTGTCCCATATGGTATTATTTGACAGGGATGATGGCCCTGGCAGGCGCGCAACCTTTGTTGCAGAAGTTCGAAGCACGTGAAAAAGTTGCTCGCGAGAGCCCGTTTGACAGAAATGTTGAGAAAGTAGTGGGTTTCCTAAGAAATCCGCAAGAGCGCGCGGGGTGAATTTTTGAAACCCTTTTTTTTTTTTTTTTTATAAAAAAAAAAAAAAAAAAAAAAAAAAAAAAAAAAAAAAAAAAAAAAAAAAAAAAAAAAAAAAAAAAAAAAAAAAAAAAAAAAAACGTTGGGTTTTTCATGTTTTTATGTGAAAATCGTTACGAAGACTAAGGTTTTGGAAGGATTTCGTCTTGCGCGCGCGAATGCGCACTTCGTGTCATTTTTTGCGAGGGATTCTTGAAGTTTGGTCATGTTAGAACAAGAAATGCCCACTTCGCCTTATTTTTTGCAAGGGAAAACCGATCGTAACAACACAACCGGATCCGGACACCCACGCTTTGCCTGAGACTTCCTCACGAAAATGATGAAAATGCGGCTGCGGCCTAGGCGCGGCGGGGGGGGCGCGCACCAGGGGCCCCAACAATAATTATTCTTTAGAATTAATAATGTTCAACGTCGCGGCGCCCGCCCCGGCCCCGGGCCGGGGCCGGGGCGGGCGTCAGCACGCCGCGGCGTGCGCCCTCTCACCCGGCCCCGGGTAAAAGCGTTCGCGCTCTCGGTGTGCCGACGACTCTCCCGGCCCCGGGCATCTCCCACTGGCGCAGGCATTCGCGCGCCTGGTGCGCAGACGACTCTCCCGGCCCCGGCAGGTCCGAAATCGTTGAAACCTTGGCATTCCCAAGGACTCCTCAGGGATTCCGAAGTATCCCTGTGTATACTATATATGTGTACGTGTATGTACGCAAATA
The DNA here is from genome assembly GCA_963575745.1 of Prorocentrum cordatum. NCBI lineage: Eukaryota > Dinophyceae > Prorocentrales > Prorocentraceae > Prorocentrum > Prorocentrum cordatum. Next base: position 107,558 of record CAUYUJ010013936.1, on the reverse strand, counting down.
CATACATGTTTACATGCATACACATGTGTATGTATGTGCGTATGCATGTATATGATTGTATGTACATATATACGTAAGCCTAACCATGTGTAAGTGTGTATACATGTATGTGAACACATATATGGCATGTATAGATGTAAACGGTGGCGAAGGCGAGGCGGGGCATTTTTTCTCGGCACGGGCGCGGTGGCGAAGGCGAGGCGGGGCCTGCGCCGACGCGGCACTCAGCTACCGAAAACATCCAAGCCGCCTTCAGCGAAAAATGGGCGGGCGTACAATCGTGGACACCTCTATTTGAACAGTGATAACAATGAAACAACTTTTTTTTTGCACAAAAAAAACGTGCAAATTGACCCCTGGGAAGCTTTGGCAACTACAACACGAATGACAAAGCCTAGCTACTGACTGGCATTCACCATTATATATATATATATGTATTTTTTTTTTTTTTTTTAAAAAAAAAAAAAAAAAAAAAAAAAAAAAAAAAAAAAAAAAAAAAAAAAAAAAAAAACTCGAGCGTCAAACCAAGGGTTCCAAGAGGCATCCACGATTATGCACCTGAAGATGGGGCAGGAGGCGGACCAGGAGCACGCGATCTCAGACCGTACGCACAGCGAATGTGCTGGTGCTCGACGAGACGAGCTGCTGCACCTGCTCTGGCGTGCGCGGCACGGGGGGCCCCGCAGGAATCGACCCACCACAGGGAGCCCGCGTGCCGCGCCACGCATGTCCAATGCGCATCGTGGTGGTTCACCACGAGCCCGACGACGGCAGGCGAGCCGAGCAACGCCCCAACGGCATCTGGCGAGACGGGGTCTCGATCATCTGGAAAGCAGGCGGCGTGGTGCGGTCCAGCGCCATGGCCAGCACCCGTGGGAGTACCACCCGTCGCCTCGCTTGCGCCTCCGCACATCGTCGCCTGACTCCGCAATGACGAAGCCGCAGGCGTTGCTCATCATTTCCGCTGTGTACATGGGCGACCCGAACAGATTGTTCAGCGCGTGCTGGCCGCACGCGCTCCTCAGGGGCTCCTGCTTCTCGAAGTACCTGTCGCCCCAGAGGGTCTCGGCGTCGCCCGCTGGCGCCTCGCCGGTTGGTAAAAACCCTGAAGCGAAAAGGCCACCGTCCGCGTCGCCGCCGACCTCCAGCAGCTCGTCGGGGTCGGCTCCGATCACCCCGTCGTCGTCGTCGTCGTCGCCCGCTGGCGCAACACCGCGCGGCAGGGGCCCTGAACCGAAAAGGTCGGCGTCACCGTCCGCGTCCGGGTCGGCGTTGGCCTCCAGCACCTCGTCGTCGCCCTGGTGGTCCCAGTATAGTTGCTCTCGCCGAGACGCCACTTGCGCAACGCCTCCACGCACCGCGGCCATCGATCCTCGTTGCGGCGCAGGCGTTGCCATAACCTCGCAAGGACGTAATATTTCATCCTCTGCCTGCCAGCGGGGGTCCTGCAGGCGAGGCCCTTGGGCATCCCATCTTTCAGCTCCCTCCACTCGCGGTCTATCACGAACGTCCCAGCAGTGCCGTCCTCGAGCTGGCGAGCAGCCCCAGCAGTCCCAACATTGGCAAGCACCTTGCTGGGGAGGAGGAGGACGACGACGACGAGGACGAGGACGAGGACGAGGGGGAAGGGGAAGAGGGGGTGGGCGAGGAGGAGGAGGAGGAGGAGGAGGAGGAGGAAGAAGAGGGGGAGGGGGAGGACGAGGAGGAGGAGGAGGGGGAGGACGAGGAGGAGGGGGGGGGGGGGGGAGGAGGAGGAAAATGGTTACGGTTTTCGGTTTGTTGGTCGCACGCCCCGTGTGCCGACGCCCGTCCCGGCCCCGGTGGCCTGGTCGGGGGCCACGACCCAGTGAAGGCGCCCGTCCCGGCCCCGGGGGGGGGGCTAAGCTCCGCCAACTCCAAGTTTTCAATTTACCAAGAATGATAAAATATCATTTTCCAAGAAGAACAAGATATCAACAACAAGCTGGGGCCGGGACGGTGGTCGCAACGAACAACAACAACAACAACAACAACAACAACAACAACAAGGACATGGACCTTCCCTGGGCCCCGGCGCTCGGGCTCCTCCAGCGCTCTCCTCCTTTGGGGGGCAGGGACCCTTCCCAGGCCCCGGGGCGTCCGGGGACCCCCCCCCCCGGAACAACACAACACAACAACGGTCCGGGTTTAATTCAAAAAACAAAAAACTCCACCTCTATCAGAGGTGGATCCAACCTTCATGCCATGTTGCAATGTCTGCACCAGCGAAGCTCTGGAATCCTATGGGAATCCGATGGGAATCCTACGAATCCGATAGAAATCCTGGGAAGGAGTCCTACAGGAATCCTAGGAATCCGATGGGAATCCGATGGGAATCCTATGGGAATCCGATGGGAAACCTACGAATCCTATGGGAATCCGATGGGAATCATATGGGAATCCTATGAGGATCCTATGGGAATCCTATGGGCATCCTACGAATCCTATAGGAATCCTACGAATCCTATACGAATCCTATGGGAATCCTCTATAGGTCCTATATGGATCCTGTAGGAATCCTACGGGAATCCTAAGAATCCTATGGGAATCCTATGGGAATCCGACGAATCCGATGGGAATCCGATGGGAATCTTACGAATCCTCTGGGATTCCTATGGGAATCCTACGAGTCCTATGGGATTCCGATGGGAATCCTGCGAGTCTTATGGAATTCCGATGGGAATCTTGCGAGACCTATGGGATTCATATGGGAATCCTACAGGAAGCCTTTAGGATCCCTATGGGAATCCTACGAATCCTAAGAGGCCTCTAGGAATACTAATAGGCATCCTATAGGAAACCATTAGGAATCCTGTAGGAATCATATGAAAGCCTCTAGGATTCCCAGCATCCTACAAGAATCCTATAGGAACCCTATGGGAATCCTATAGGAAGCCTGTAGGAGTCCTATAGGAGTCTTACGAAGCTCGTAGGAGTCCTGTGGGAATCCTAAGAAACCTCTGGGAATCCTAAAAAGGAAGCCTCTCGGAATCCGATAGGAATCCTGAGGAATCCCATAGGAGTCCTATGAATCCTATATGATTCCTGTCGGAATCCTATGGGAACCCTCTAAGGATCATGCGAGTCCTATACGAACCCTATGGGCATCCCATGGGAATTCTATAATCCGTTGCGAATCCTATGCGAATTCTATGGGAGTCCTATAAGAATCCGATGACTCCTATTCGAATCCGATATGAACCCTATAAGTCCTATATGAATATTCTAGGAATCCGAAAGGAACCCTGTAGGGATCCTCTGAATCCTGTACGAATCCCACAGGAATCCTATAGGAATTCTATAGGCGTTCCATGACTCCTATTATGAATCTCTTAAACATCACATGAATCCTGCACGAATCCCATAATAATCCTATAGGAACCCTATACGAATTCGATGCGAATTCTATAAGGATAATATGAATCCGGTATGAATCCGCTAGGAACCCGATGGGAAGCCTGAAGGAATCTTATGAATCCTGCACGGGTCCCAAAGGAATCCTATAGATAGCATAAGAATCCTTAAGGAATCCCATCGGGATCTTATAAATCCCATACGAATCCTTCGGAATCCTATAAGAATCCGACGAATCCTATATGAATCCTGTAGGAATCCTATCAGAACACAATAAGGATCCTATGAATCCTGTACGAATCCTATGGGAATCCTGTGGGTATTATATAAATCCTAAGCGAATCCTTTAGGAATCCTATAGGAATCCTATGAATCTTATGTGAATCCTATAGGAATCCTATAGGTCCTATTGGATCCAGTAGGAATCCTAAAGGAACCCTGTAGGGATCCGATGGAATCGTAAACGAATCCTATAGGAGTCCTACAGGAATTCGGCGTTGTTGTTCTTGTTGTTGGGGGGGGAGGCAGCCCAGGGCACGACGCCCGTCGCTATTCAACAACAGCAGCAACAGCAGCAGCAGCAGCATCAACACCATCAACAACAACACCTGCAGCAACACCAACAATGCTAATGTTGAGATGTTCGCTCTTATCTGCTCACGGGCCATTCGACACGTATATCCCGAACCATCGATACCCGCCCACTTCGTCTTCGATCGTACCCCGCTGGGGGTATATATCCTTCTTACCTGCAACGTGTATTTCGTGCAGCCCCTAAAAAAGCAGGGGACGAGAGGACGGATGGAAGGGAGGTGCAAGGGGGAGGGAGGAGGATGGAGTGCGAGAAAGAGTAGCAGGAGGGGGGCTCGGAGCAGAAAACACATGGCAGAACCCGACGGGCAGGGCAGATCGGGCGGGTAGACCCTAACAGGCGGGTCGGGAAGGCGGGCCCAGGCGGCCAGGTCGAGCAGACGGATTGCTGAAGCGTGCGTCCTGCATGAATCGCGAGGAGGTGCAAAACGACAGCGCGATTCCCAAATCCGCCGACCCCCTTGTGGGACCAACAGGCTGTATAAGTCGTGAGAAAATCCACTGCGAGAGCGTGATTCCTGAGTGTCGAGGGCGCAGAGCGCGATTTTTGTATAACTGTCGAGGCAGTATCAAGCGGAAACCGTTGTTGTTGTTGTTCTTGTTGTTGTTGTTGTAAACCGGGGGGCAACAACACAGCTTGGTGACACCTCAATTCCCTTCTTGTAAAAAATAAGAGCCACAGAAGAAACACTTCAATTGAAACATACAATGTTTACTGGGGAGGGGGATCAACAACAATTATTCCTTAGAAATGAAAATTCAAACCATCATTTTAAGACTGTTCGCTCCTATCTGCTCGCGGACCACTCAACACGTATATCCCGAACCAGCGATACCCGCCCTCGTCGTCTTCGATCGTACCCCGCTGGGGGTACATATCCTTCTTATCTGCAACGTGTATTTCGTGCAGCCCTGAAGGCAGGTGAAGAGAGGACGGATGTAAGGGAGGGACACGGGGGAGGAAGCAGGCTGGAGCACGAGAACGAGTAGCAGGAGGGGGGAGGAGGGGGGCTAGGAGCAGAAAACACATGGCAAACTCAAACGGACAGATCGGGCGGGTAGACCCTAACGGGTGGGCTGGGAAGGCGGGCCCAGGCGGCCAGGTCGAGCAGGCGGGTTGCTGCAGCGTGCGTCCTGCATGAATCGCGAGGAAGTCTCAAGCGACAGCTCGATTCCCAAGTAAATCGTGAAAAAAGCCAGAAGCGAGAGCGAGATTCCTGAGTGTCGAGGGCGCGGCGACTCAAAAAATTGCGAGGAAAATCCACTCGAGAGCACGATTCTGGAATAAAGTGTGAGGAAGTATCACGCGGGAGCCGTTGTTGTTGTAACCTGGCGGCCAGGGGCGCAAATTGGTGACACCTCGCTTTTCCTGGAAAAATCTGATGCGAGCCCTTGGAGACGCCATTTGATTGAAACATACAATGGTTACCGGGCCTGGGGAAACACTAATGCTTGTTTATAGGAAAAGCAACAGCAATCAGTTTACCCTCCTGCGCGATGTTTCCACACGAGGCATGCGACCATCATGATAACAATCACCATCATGGGCGACTATTGTTCTATAGCGGGGTCCGTTATTCCCATTCCCAGATCTCCCGCCCAATGAGGTCTTGCAAACACCTCCTCCGAGGAAGTTCAACATATACCGCCTCGAAAACGCATGCCCGCGCCTTGCTGCGCCGATGCGAGACCGCAAGTGGAGCCCCAGCCAAGGCTATAGCATAATGAAGTATCGAGCGACAGGATTGCCTTGGTGGGGATGGGGACTTTCGGCGGCGAGGCAAGGACCTGGCCCTGAACAGAAAGGGAGGAAGTCTCGAGCAGGGCCGCCGTTGTTGCTGGGAGCGGCGCCAATACTGAAGAGAGTAGGGCGCTAGTCCAACGTAAAGCAAAACGAAGTCTCGAGCGGGAACGCTGGTTCTGTTGGGACGGCGGTTGTCGGCGGCGAGGAGGAACACCGCCTTGAGTAAGAACGGAAGAAGTCTCGAGCGGTAGCCGTGGTTTTGTCGGGACGGGGGCTGTCGGCGGCGAGGAACAGCACCGTCGTGAGGAAAAAAGTATGAAGCCTCGAGCAGGAGCGTTGTTCTTGCTAGGAGCGGCGCCAATGCAAAAAAGAATAGGGCGCCAGTCCAGCGTAAAACGGGAGCAAGTCTCGGGCGGCAGCGCTGGTTTTGTCGGGACGGCGGTTTTCGGCGGCGAGGAGGAACACCGCCTTGAGGAAAAAAGTGAGGAAGTCTCGAGCGGGAGCGTTGTTGCTGCTGGGGGCGGCGCCGATGAGAGAAAGAGTAGCGCGCCAGTCGAAGGTAAAACGGGATGAGGTCCCGAGCCGTAGCGCTGGTTTTGTTGGGACGGCAGTTTTCGGCGGCGAGGAGGAACACCGCCTTGAGTAAAAAAAGGGGATAGTCTCGAGCGGGAGCGTTGTTGCTGGGGGCGGCGCCGATGAGAGAAAGAGTAGCGCGCCAAGCCAAAGTAAAACGGGAGGAAATCCCGAGCGGTAGCGCTGGTTTTGTTGGGACGGCTGCGTTCGGCGGCGAGCAAGAGCACCGGCCCTGAGCAAAAAAGGAAAAAGTCTCGAGCTGGAGCGTTGTTGTTGTTGGGGGGCCGGTTTTGGCGCCCCCCCAAACCGCTCGGGCGGGAGCCTCATGTTCAATGAAAATGTGGCCTTCGCCGCGGCGAGAGCGCCAAGGCGCCTGGGGGGTCCAACAATAATGACTGTTAAGTAGTTAATATTCAACAACAAGAAACAACAACAACAACAACAACAACAACAGCAACAGCAACAGCAACAGCAACAGCAACAGCAACAGCAACAACAACACCACCAACAACAACAACAGTAACAGCAACAACCACGACAACAAGCAAACTGATAACAATAACAACAACATTAACACCACCAACAACAACAGCAGCAACAGCAACAACACCAACCACGATGACGACGACGATAACGACAACAACACCCGCAGCAGCAACAGCAACAGCAACACCAACAACAGCAACAACACCAACAATAACACCAAAAGCAACCACACCACTAACAACAACAACGACAACGACAACGACAACGACGACGACGACGACAACAACACCAACAACACCAAACACAACATCATCAACAACAGCAGTCAGTTCTTATCTGCTCGCGGACCACTCAACACGTACATCCCGAACCCTGGATACCCGCCCTCTTCGACTCCGATCGTACACCCTTAGGGTGATACGTCTTTCTTACCTGCAACGTGCACTCCGTGCAGCCCCTGAGGAAGGGACGAGGGGGAGGAGGATGGAGTACGAGAAAGAGTGGCAGGAAGGGCCAGGAGCAGAGAACACGTGGCAGAACCAGACGGGCGGGTACACCCTGACGGGCGGGTCGGGACGGCGGGCCCAAAGCGGCCGGGTCGAGCAGGCGGCGTTGAGTCGTGATTACGGCACGAATCGCGAGGAAGTCTAAAACGACAGCGCGATTCCCAAATACATCCTCATGGGATCCACAGCGAGAGAGTGATTCCTGAGTGTCGAGGGCGCGGCGCCTGAACAGATGGCGAGGAAGTCCCACGCGAGAGCACGACTCCTGCATACATTGTGAGGACGCCCCGCGCGAGAGCGCGGTTCGGAGATAGATTGCGAGGAAAGATCAGGCGGGAGCGGATGTTGTTGTAAACCGGGGGCCAGGGGCGCAGTTTGGTGACACCTCGCTTCCCCTTGCAACAAAACAGGGTGCGAGTCCCGGAAAAAAGCACTTCACTGGGAAAATACGATGGCTACCAGGCCGGGGGGATCAACGATAATTATGCTTTAGAAATGAGAATTCAACAACAACAGCAACAGCAACAGCAACAGCAACGGCAGCAACGACAACAACACCAACACCAGCACCAACACTCACAACAACAACAACAACAACAACAACAACAACAACAACAACACCAACAACAACAACAACAACAACAACAACAACGACAACGACAACAACGACAACAACAGCAACAGCAACAGCAACAACAATAACAATAACAACAGCAACCACAGCAACACTTGCCACAACAGCAACGTCGGTCGCGCCGAGGACGGCCCCCACGGCGCCAACATCCGGGACAGGCCCCGAACCACCGAGGTCGTCCATTTCTCGCAGCGTGAACCCCCGAGGTCGGCACCGCCTCCACCGGGACCCGTTCTTCATCCCTCGACAATCGCGGCCACAGCTCGCAAGGCAGCGACTCGCAACTGGACTGAACCTTCCGCGGCGGATGTACGCTCTTCTGCACTGAGGAAGACACGTCTTTTCGGACGTCTGCGAGTAGGCACTCCGCGAGTAATGGAACGCGCTCGGTGAATCTCGGGCAGGCCCCAGCGCCGCACGCGTGCGCTCCCGTGTCGAGGGGGCGGCGCGGCGGCGGCATGCCGGCGGCGGGTCGCCGCCAGGGGGGGGGAGGAAGGGAGAAAAAAGAACTCGACAGCAACAGCGACAGCAACAGCAACAGCAACGGCAACAGCAACAGCAACAGCAACAGCAACAGTAACAACAACAGCAACAGCAACAGCAACAGCAACAACAACAACAACAACAACAACAATTACTAGCACGTGGGGACACTCCGTTCTCACCAGTGCCAGGGTTTTCATAGGAGGCGGGCAATACCCCCACTTTGTGGGGGGGCCGGTTCAAGCTCTACCAAATTTCCAAACGACTCTTCGCCACCACCCACACCCAGCTTCCCGCCCTATGACGTTCGGACACTTCACTTCGTGGCATGCGGACGACCGTGGCTACTATTCAGGGCCCCGCGGCCGACGACGACGGCGTGCGCGCGCGAAGAAAAAACGAATGTGTCCCGCATGGTATTATTTGACAGGGATGATGGCCCTGGCAGGTGCGCAACCGTTGTTGCAGAAGTTCGAAAAAGTTGCTCGCAAAAGCCCGTTTGACAGAAATGTTTAAAAAGTGTTGGGTTTCCTACGAATCCGCAAGAGCGCGCGGGATGAGATTTTGACATTTTTTGTTGAAAAACCATTGGTTTTTTGATGTTTTTATGTTAAAATCGCTCCGAACACTAAGCTTTTGGAAGGATTTCGTCTTGCGCGCGCGAATGTCCACTTTACCTTATTTTTTGCAAGGGATTCTTGAAATTTGATTATATTAGAACAAGAAATGTCATTTTATAGTGTTTTTTGCAAGGGAAAACGGATTACAACAAAACAACCGGATCTGGACCCCATCCACTTTTCTGAAGCTTTCGCGAAAAAATTATGAAAATGTAGCTGCGGCCTAGGCGCGGCGGGGGGGCCGTGCACCAGGGGTCCCAACAATAATTATTCTTTAGAATTAATAATGTTCAACAACAACAACAACGCCGTTCGCGCCGAGGACGGCCACCCACGGCGCCAAGACCTCGGGACAGGCCCCAGACCCCCGAGGCCGTCAACTTCTCGCAGCGCGGAGCCCTCGAGGTCTGCACCCCCTCCGCCGGGACGCCAGAAGTGGGCACAACGCCCAACAACAAATCTTGCCCCAAGCTGGCAGCGGCCGCTGTTGGGCAGGCGGCCGTCTGTCTTGACTGGACACGGGCCGCGGCGGCGCGGACAACGGGTCCTGTTCCACACGAACGAGAGCTGCTGTTGGGCATCGCACCCATTCTTTCCGTACCCACTTCGTTCGTGCCAACCCTCCACCGGGACCCGTCGTTCATCCCGGGCCGGCCCCAGCGCCGCACGCGCGCTCCCGTGTCGAGGGGGCGGCGCGGCGGCGGCATGCGTGCCGGCGGCGGGTCGTCGCCAGGGGGGGAGAGGAAGGGAGGGAGAAGAGAAGAGAGAGAGAGAGAGAGGAAGAGGAGTAGGAGGAGTAGGAGGAGGAGGATTCGCAGGTGGAGGAGAAGCAGGTGGACAAGGGAAAGGAGGGAGGATCAGGAGGAGGAAGGAGGAAGGAAGGAGGGAGGGAGGAAGGAGGGAGGGAGGGAGGAAGGGAGGGAGGCAGGAGGAGGAGGAGGAGTGACAGCACCCGGGGAGGCAGGGAGGAGCAGGAGGACGACGACGACGAAGACGACGGCGGCAGTTGCCGTGGCGACGACGAGGACGCGTACGAGAAGGGGCAGCGGCAGGGGTAGAAGAAAGAATGTTGATGAGCGGAGCCGTCAGCATCAGCAGCAGTCGGCAGCGAGGCGTGACGACCGAAGCGCGGTGAAAGTAAACGAACGAGAGGAAGGAGAAGGAAGACCTACAATCAAGTAGCGTTAGGTCGGGCGTGTCCCCCCAGAGGCGGATTTGGGACGAAAAATAAAAGTTGCTTATTCTTGGATGCTCCTCCTGTAGAGGGACATGCCCGACTCAACAAAAACAGCAGGGGGAGACGAGAGAGCGAGAGAAAGAGCCAGGTGCGCGAGGAGTCGTCACACCGTCCCCTCTCCTGTGCACGTCTGCCTGCCCACCAGTGGCCACCCGGTCCTGCTGTATCTGCCGCTCGTGCGCGGTGATGTTCTGGATGTCCTGCATGATGCCGCCCCGCTGCGCCTGCAGCTCCTCCTTCTTCCGCTCGTGGTCTGACGGGCCGGCGGGGCGGCGGCTGAGCGACCGTGGACGCAGAGAAGACCTATTCCGCCCCCTGCGGCCACTTGGGGACCATCCTCGAAGGAGCGGGCTCATCCCTGAAGGAGCCCGTTCGGGAATACCCCTCCTTGAAGAGCAAAGAGCTCAAAGGAGGACCCTCCCCCGTACAAGTAGGGGGCCCTCGGAGGGAGACGGGAGGTGGGAGAAGCATGAGACGGAGGAAAGAGGAAAGAGGAATGAGGGCGGAGGGGGAGGCAGGTGAGGAGGAGGAAGGAGGGAGGAGGAGGAGGAGGAGGGGAAGGAGCGAAGCGAAGCGAGAAGGAAACGGGGCGAAGCGCACGGCAGAGTCGTGCGCGCTCCTGCGGCGAGCCCGCCCGCGCCCATCAGGGCATGACCTCGAGGCCGTGGCCCCAAACGTGCGATACGCAGGCGGGCTCACGCAGTGATTAGGGGGCAAACAAACCTACCTCGCTTTTGACCACCCTCGCTTCCAAGAGATACCAAGCGATGCCAAACTACGGCCTGTACTGGTCAGGCCGCTTGACGAGGAGGCGCGTGGTATGACTTGGTCTTGCCTGGAAGCGAAAGCGGGGTAGGTAACTCACGCTCTGAGTGATACAGTGCGGGCGCGGCCGCAAGAAACCCTCGCAAGAGACCCAACCCTGAAAGCCCGCGCGCGGAGTGCACTGGAGGGGAAACCTGAAGCACCCTGAACGCAGCAGCTCCTTCCGCGGCCGCGGGAAGTCGCCGCGCAACGCGCGGAGCGAAGAAACCCAGGATACCCTGACGAAAAATATACGGTTTCTTGATGCGCGCCCACACTGTAGACAAGCGCGTTCCACCACTCGCAAGGTCACTGCTCGCAAATGGCCTGGATCCGCCGCGGGCCGCGGGGAGGAGTCACGATCCATGACAGCGAGGCGAAGCGGTGCTTTTGTCGGACGTTTGCGAATCGCGCTTTGCGAGCAGTGGAGCGCGCGCGGTGAAGGCAGGAAGAGATAAGAGGAGATGGGAAGGAGTCGGCCACTGCACGTAAGAGTGGCCCAGTAGGCACGCGCGGCCGTCGGCGTGCGCGACCTTCAAGTGGCCCGCGGGGAGGCCGAGCAGGAGCACTCAGGACCGGCGCCGGCGCATCGCAGTCGGCCGCCCGCAGGCCCTGAGACCTCCTTCTCCTCGTCCTTCCCCTCCTCGTCGCTTTCCCTCCTCGCTTCCCCTCCTCGCCCTTCTCCTCGTGCTCCCCTCCTCGCCCTCCCCCTCGTCCTCCCTCTCCTCGTCCTCCCTTTCCTCGTCCTTCCCCTCCTCGCTTTCCTTCCTCGCCCTCCTCCTCGTGCTCCCCTCCTCGCCCTCCCCTTCGTCCTCTCTCCTCGTCCTTCCCCTCCTCGCCCTCCTCCACCTGGAGGCCCTGGAGGGCCCGCACCAGAGGTCACTCGGGCCAAAGGTCACTGCTATGTCTAGCCTTAGGTCGGGCGTGTCCCCCTACAGGGGGATTGTGGACGAAAAATAAAAAATGGTCAACAAATATTCAAAAATAGTCTAACATGCTCAAAAGCTGTTAAAACTAGTTCTGAATGTTTCTCCTGAAGAGGGGCATGCCCGACTTAAGTCTAACCAACGGCGGAAGAAGGAGGCAGGAGAAGAGGTTCCGGTCCAGGCCGCCAGCCCCAGCTCCGCAAGCATCATCAGCATCAACGACAACAAGATCCGAAGACTCAATATCATCATCGCCATCGTCATCGCCACCACCATCATCATCAGCGCCATCGTTATCGTCATCGTTATCACCATAATCCTCAGCATCATCACGATCATCATCACCAACATTCCCATCATAGCCATCATCAACAACAACATGATCATCATCACTATCAACATCAGCATCATGAACATCAGCATCATCAGCATCATCATCCTCATCATCAGAATCAGCATCATCATTATCATCAGCATCATCATCTTCCAGCGCATCCTCATCACCACCACCACCACCACCACCACTACCACAACCACCACAACCATCCATCATCATCACAACCACCATCATCACCATCACCATCACCATCACCAGCGCCATCGCCATCGCCATCAACATCACCATCGCCACCAACATCACCATCGTCGTTATCCTCGCCCTCCTCCTCCTCCTCCACCTACTCCTCCTCCTCATCATCATCAGCAGCAGCATCACCACCACTACCACCACCACCACCACCATAATCATCTGCATCATGATCATCATGATCATCATCATCATCATCATCATCATCATCATCAGCAGCAGCAGCAGCAACAGCATCATCATCGTCATCGTCAGCGTCGTCGTCGTTGTCGTCGTCGTCGTAGCCATCGTCGCGGTCGCGGTCATCGCCGTCGCCCCGTCATCAGCAATACCAGCACCAACATCACCATCATCATCATCATCATCATCATCATCATCGTCATCATCATCATCATCATCGTCATCATCATCATCATCATCATCATCATCATCAGCATCACCATCATCATCATCATCACCACCACCACCATGACCACCACCGCCAGCACCACCATCATACATAGTTATAGCTCTATGTATATGTATTGATTTACATGTATGGTGGTGGTGATGACGCCCCCCGCACCCCCCCTCTCCCGCCCCTCCGCCCCCCCTCCTCCCCAACTCCTCCCTGTCCAGCCCCTCGTCCTGCCCCCGCTTCCCCCTGGCCCTCTGCATCGGCCTCCACGCCCACCGCCTCCCCCTCCGCTCCTGCCGGGGCCCGGGCCCGGGGTTCCTGCCGCACCCCTCCCCCGCTCTCGCTCCTGCTCCCGCTCCTCGACGAGAGCTCCTATTCTCATACCCCCGGGGAGAGGGGGAGCTCGGCCCGGCCGAGCTCGGCCAGGCCGCGCTCAGCCGGGGCCGAGTTCGGCCTAGCCGCGATCGACCTGGCCGCGTTCGGCCTGGCCGCGCGTTTCCTGGCCGAGCTCGGCCTGGCAGCCTTCGGCCTGGCCGCGTTCGGCCTGGCCGCGATCGCCCTGGCCGCGCTCGGCCTGGCCGCGCTCGGCCTGGCCGCGCTGGGCCTGGCCGCGCTGGGCCGCCGTGGACCCCCTGCCGACCAGGAGCTCTTGCTCGGCGTGTCGCGGCGGGGGGGGCCCCAGCGACGCGCCGCGCCTGCAGCGGGCCGCCCCTGGTCTCCTGGGGCGGGAGGCTCGGGGAGGCTCGGGGCTTTGACGTCCGAGGGCCGGGACGCGGTGGGCGTGTCGCGGCGAGGCGGCGCTGGGCCAGAAGCGGCGGCGCGACGCGCCGAGCAGGAGCTCCTCACCGGGCTCCCCTGCTCCCCTCGGTGGCGCGCGGCCCTCCCCCAGGGAGGAGGAAGAGCAGGAGGAGAAGGAGAAGCAGGAGGCCGGGGAGGAGAAGGAGAAGCAGGAGGAGGGGGAGGCAGGAGGAGGGAGGGGGAGGAGGAGTAGGAGGAGGAGGAGGAGGAGCATGAAGAGGGAAGAGGAGGAGCATGAAGAGGGAGGAGGAGGAGGAGGAGGAGGAGGAGGAGGAGGAGGAGGAGGAGGAGGAGGAGGAAGAGGACTCGAGGTTTTGCTGCCCCCTCCCCTGACTCAGGCCTGCCATGTCGCGCTGCAGCTCGTCGAGCTGCGTGCGCGCCTGTGCACGGCGCGCGGCGAGAGGAACCCGGGCCCCCCCATCGCGGGGGCCGCCGGGCCGTGGAGATCCCGGGCGATCTTGCCCATCGGCAAGTGCGCACGTGCGCCGCTCTTCGTGTGATCGCCGTCCGATTCGGCGTTTCGACATTTAGGGGGCCACATGCGAGCCCTACCCCCATCTCCCACGATTTCTCTGTGGGAGGGTGGGGTTCACTTCGTCTGGGAGCTCCCGAGCGAAGTGAACCCCACCCTCCCCCTCAGAAGTCGTGGGGGGTAGGGGTAGGGCTCGCATGTGGCCCCCTAACATTGCGCGGAAGGGGGAGGTCGGGTGTTGCTAGAAGTGCCCCTGGCCCAAGGTGCCCCCAGGATTTCTAAGGAGGCCCCCACGGCCTCCAGAGCACACCTGGGCCAGGGTCACCTTTAGCAACCCCCGAGGAAGGGAGGGGAGGGGGTGTCTGGCTCCGGACCTCTGCTCCGTGCGACCGCTTGCAACAGTCAGTGCGTCCTGTGGGGGAGGCTCCACCTGCCCAAGACAGGCGCCAAAAACAGCCAAGATCTACTCCATAGGGGGGGGAGGGGGGGGCGCGAGAGGGCCCGCGCCGACCGGCCAAACAGACAATACGAAAACGATCACCATGTGCAGGAATGAGCACTGCTTAACCGATCCCTATCCCAACTGGCGTGGCCTTGGCCCCACTGGCCTGCTGTGGTGGATCACGTTGGGGGCAGGTCTCGGCACGTGTGGAGAGGGGGGCTGAGAACGGGGCGTGGGGCCGAGAGTCATCTGGGACAATCTGGGACACGGTGCGGCGGCAGCTGCAACCGTTTTCCCACCAGCCCTTTAGGGCGTGAGTGGTTTATAGCAGTTCCTCTTCCAATCCCCTTCTTCCCCTCCGGGGAAAGGTTTATCACCGTTCCTATTGATAACACCCCCTCCCTCAGGCGACCGGCAGCCAACCAGGAACAGTGCGGCGCCCCCCCCCACCCTTGTCAAAAAACAATGTGAAATCCACTTCGGGGCAAAGTTTTTGGTCATGAACGGGAGGGGCGCAAGCACTTTGTATTGATTTTGTTGGCAGGGACGGCGGGGGTGCCCGCATATTGCCTGCTGTGCGCAGGGCCACATCCTGGTCATAAACAGTACATCATGCACTTCGAGGCAAAACCTGGATCATGCGCGGACACCCCGTGATCACTACGTGTTGGTTTCTGACTGGGACGGCCAGGGTGCTGGCGTATTGCCTACTGTGCGCAGGCCCACCAGACATTATGATGGCCACCCCGCTGCGATTGCGCACTGGTTTTCGTGGGTGTGAAGGGGGACACGTTTTCCGGTGTATACTGCCACGTGCGCAGGCGCACCTGGCGCACTCTGCGCGTGCCCCGAACGTGGCGCACATGGCGCGGCTGGAACATGCGACGCACACGGCGCACGTGGATCACGTGGCGCGTCTGGCGCACCAGGCGTACCTGGCACACTTGCACACTTGGGCCTCAGGGGTGCCTGGCACGCGTGGCGCACCTCGCCCCAGCGTTGCGCACATGGGGTCTGTGTTGGTTCCCGCTGTCCATCCAAAGACGACCGCTGAACATGCTGCGGCTCGGGTGCTACTTATGTGTTGGGAGGGCGTGTGGGAGTGAGCGAGACGGCTTGTGGGCGGGGAGGGAGGGTGTCTTGATCCCTCCCCCACCCTCTCCCCCTGGACCTGGACGGTGCCTTTCGCGAGGGGTTGGAGCCTTCAGTATGGCCTCAGCGAGGAAGCCCACAATCACGCATTGTACAAACGTGTTGGTCAAAGGTGGCCTCCTTGGAGGCGAGGGGAAGCATAATTGGAAGCTCCCCGTTCTTTGATCGATTTCCTCCAAGATTGCCCCAAGATGGCCCCCAAAGTTCCACACACACACACACACACTGGCTGAAAAGCAGCTGGATTCCTATGTCCAAACTGCTCAAATACTTTAACAAGCCGAGCACGCCGCCGCCTTGAGCGGTGGCGCCGGCTTCACGCGCGGCCACACGGTCCGACGACGTGAGTCAACTGCAGTGCACGACGGCACGTCGCAGGGTCTGCCGCCCGGCGTGGCAGCGGAGCGAGAGGGGGGGCGCGGAGAGGAGGGCGCTCCTCGCCGGCCGGACTCGTGCAGACGCGACCACCAACACCACCGACGACACCACCACGAGGGGGGGTCGCGGCGGGGGGCGGAGGGGGGTCGTCGAGGTGATCATGCCGTCGACGCTTCGGTAGCCGCATCCTCGTCTCGCGGGCCCCAGCCGCCGCCGCGCCACCCAGAACACGGTCGTCGAGGGGGCCGCCGTCGTCACGACCAGGGCCGCCGTCGCCAGGGAGGGAGTCGTCGCCGTCCCCAAAGCTCCAAAGGGTGTCCCCAGACGGCCCCAAGAGCTGCCCAAGAGGCCCCAAGAGGCCCCAAGAGGCCCGCAAGAGCTTGCTAAGATGCCCACCAAGAGTCTCCAAAGACACCCCCAAGACGCCCCAAGAGGCCCCCAGAGGCACCCAAGACGCGCCAAGAGGCCTCGGCGAGAAGGCCAAAATGATTTACGCGACTAAGGTGTTGGCCACAGTTTGGCCTCCTTGGGGGGGGGCCTAATGTAATACGGCCCCTCATTTCATTTGCTCGACCCTCTCCCAGATGATCCCAATATCGCTCCCGAGGCTCCCAAGGGTGCCCCAAGAGGGCCCCAAGAGGTGCCCAAGAGGCCCCAAGAGGCCCCCAAGAGGCCCGCAAGATATGTCCCGAAGAGGCTCCCAAACGATCCCCAAGAGGCCCCAAGATGCCCCATCAAAGGCATCCAGAACGCCCCACGAGGCCTCGGCGAGACGGTCCAAAGCATTGATCTGACTAAGATCATTTTAGTTTACCAAGGTGTTGGGCACAGTTTGGCCGCCTGAAGGGGGGGACCATAGGAAGGAGCCCCCTTCTTTGATGTATCTCCTCCTAGATGGCCCCCGAGGCCCCCAATGGTGCCCCAAGACGGCCCCAAGAGGTGCGCAGGCAGGGATGCTCTCTCCGCTGCGGCTCTGCGGGCCCCAGAGAGCCAACGCATTGAAAAGATCAAGACGGAGGTTCTTCCTATGTTTCGGTCCCTAGGGGCCCTCGCCGGGCCTCGGGACCGTCAAAAAACGCCTCAGGATGAAAAACTGGTCCTGGGGAAGGGGTCGAGACTCCCAGGGACCCCGCATTCAAAAAATCAAGACGCCCGATCTCGAGGAGGAGGAGGAGCAGGAGGAGGAGCAGGAGGAGGAGGAGGAGGAGGAGGTGGAGGAGAAGGTGGAGGAGGAGGTGGAGGAGGAGGAGGAGGGGGTAGGAGGAGGAGGAGGAGGAGAGGAGCGGAGGAGGAGAGGAGGAGGAAAGAGAAGGAGGAGGGAGAAGAGGAGAGGAGGAGGAAGGAGGGAAGGAGTGAGAAGGAGGAGGAGGAGGAGGAGGAGTAGGAGGAGGAGGAGAGGAGGAGGAGGGAGAGGAGGGGGGAGGAGGAGGAAGGAGGAGGGGAGGAGGGAGGAGGAGGAGGAGGAGAGAGAAGGAGGATGGAGGAGGAGGAGGGAGGGAGGAGGAGGGAGAAGGAGGAGGAGGAGGAGGAGGAGGAGGGCGGCCCCCGGGGAGAGAGCGGCGGGGCGGGGCGATGCCGGCGCCCGCGGCACCCCCGGCCTTGCCGGCCTGCTCGCGGAGCCGCTCCAGCGCCGCAGTGGTGGCGGCCTCGGTCTCCACCAGGGAGGCGATCCTTCCGCGGCGACGGCGCGCGGCCCGGGAGGACGAGAGGACGAGGACGACGACGAGGGGGACGACGAGGACGAGGACGAGGGGGAGGACGAGACTCCAGGAGGGACAACGACGAGGGGGAGGACGAGGGGGAGGACGAGACTCCAGGAGGGACGACGACGAGGGGGAGGACGAGGACGAGGGGGACGACGAGGACGAGGACGAGGGGGAGGACGAGACTCCGGGAGGGACGACGACGAGGCCGAGGACGGGGGGAGCCGCTCTCGAGCGCAGCTGGGCTGGGCGGGGGCGCCGCCGCTGTCTGGGCGGGGCCTCCCCTCCGAGCAGAGAGAGGGCCGCGGCGGCACGGCCGCGCGGGCGCGCGCGGGGCCGCCGGGGGGGGGGGGGGGGGCCAGTGGGCCGCCAGGGCGCCGGAGCAAGAGGCGTCGGCACGCGGCTGGGCGGTCTCTCGGTCTGTGCGCCCGGGGGGGGGGGCGTTGCTTCCTGGCCCCGGGGCCCACGACCCAGACCCCCATCGGGTCATGAACAGCGACCACGTAGAAATCCACAGATCCTGTTCGGCCTGTCGGGGCCCTTCAGTACCGGGCCCCGGGAGCGCCGAAACACGACTCGCGGGGTGAAAAAAACGGGTCCCGAGCAACGGGCGGAGAGACGAGTGCGGGTGGACGCTGTGAGAAAATCATGTGGCGTCGGGGGTGTGCGAAGGAGCAGGGCGGTCCGAGGCGCGGGAACATCAGAGCAGCGGCGGAGGCCAGCGGGCCGCGGCCCCCCTCGTGGAGAAATCGGGGCGCCGCGGGTCTGGAGGGGGCGGGGGCGGGGGCGAGGCCGCACTGAGCGGGACTGACGCACCCGAGGCTTGCAGCCTGAGGCGTCCGTCCACCGGGAGGCCTCCGAAAGGACACCCTGTGATGAGAAGCAGGCTCACACTACGACGCGAAGGTGGTGTAGACGTGAATGGAGATGGTGTTGTTCTTTCTGTTGTTTCTATGCCGTCGCCCTCGCCCCCGCAATCACGCACCTCAACGTCGTGCGCCGAACATAGATTCTTGCCTGTAGCTCAACCTGGCTTGAGCACTGGCCCAAAGCTTGTGATTGCGAACACTCTGTAATTTCCTGTGGCCTCCCCCCCTCTGGCGGCCCGACTAGATCAGAAAGATGCGCCTGGACTCCGACATGGAGGCCAGACGCGGAAACCGGTGGCCCATGGCTACGGGCCAGGATGGGCCGAAAGGCAAGGATGTAAGGGCTTGCCATCCCTAGGACGTCCATTCCCCGTGCATGGTGCGGCTTCGTGCGTTGATTTGCTTCGCAGGATGCTTCGAGATGCTCCTCGAGGGCCCGCGCCGAGAGAAAGTGCACACGCCCGAGCGATGCCAGGAGGTGTGCACGCTCGGAGAGCTGCTCCCCCTCGTGGTCCTGCTCGGCTGTAGGGGCAGCAGCAGGGCCAGGGCTGTGATGTTCCAACCGACTCTGGCCTTGACTGCCAGAAAGAGTTTTGAGCACCAAGAAAGTACCGAAAATGGAGGGCTTTCACGTGCCGGGCCCTTCGGAGGCGATGCTCGCTGGGCACCGTCTCGCTCCTCTCCTGGGTGCTCGAGGTTACTTCTGGGAGGTGGCCCTTGAGTACGATGGGAGCAGCATAAGGCCAGGTTTAAGTAGGGCCTGTCCTCCTACACGGGGATTCTGGGCGAAAAGTAAAACATAGACAAAAAATGCTCAACAAATGCCAGAAAAAAGTGAAACACATCGTCCCCCGACTATTTGTTTGACTGTTTTTTTCGAATACTCCTCCTGTGGAGGAACAGGCCCGACTTAAGAGCACGATGGGGGCAGCATGAGACCAAGTCCGAAGGCTGGAGCTGGCCATCGCTCGGACGTCCATTCCCTGTGCTTTTTGTCGGTTTCGTGCGTGGTTCTTTCGCCGAATGATCAAGGATGCTCCCCGATGGTCCTCGCCGAATGATCAAGGATGCTCCCCAAACATGCACACGTCCGAGCGATGCCAAGGGAGGAGCAGCAGGCGCGGGAGGGGCAACCGCGCTCTCTTCTCCGCGCGGCCGCCGAGGCCCAGCGCCGCCCGCACCGCCGCGCGCACCTCGCAGAGCCCCGTCGCGGCCTGCGCCTCGTCGGTCCAGGACTCGTCGGCGTCCCGCGCCCGCCAGAGGGCCCGCGAGAACCCGCCGACCG